>VZTH01012479.1:2436-401437 GCA_013397815.1 Aleadryas rufinucha | reverse complement strand
AAGGCTCATGCTTTTAAATAAATGAATCTCTATTTCCTTTTCATGATTTCAGTTTTAAATCGTGGGCATAATCTGTCCATCAGCGTGGTATGATCACCTCAGGACTTTTTCCACAGAGTTTGCAGATCTGATCATCACTGGTGTGCAGGCACACAGTTTTCATTAGATTGAAATGATAATAAACAACTTAATGTTTAGGGATGGGTGGATTTTCACATATTTCCAATTAGCTGTTTTGTAGAAAGTAGCCAGGGGTGTAATAATGAGGAATCCATTACTCCAAGTACTGCATATGCCTTATATGAAGGGAAGTATTTATGGACATACAAGGCCAAGAATCCAGCAGGGCTGTGGGGGAAAGAAGAGGCAGACACTTTCCTGAAGGCTTTTTTTCAGTATCACTGTGAAAGGCCTCGAGCCATGAAGCTCCTGTTACTTCCCTGGGACTCTCTCCAACAACTAATGCAGAAGAGTTTTTTCCTGCTGTTCTTTCTGAAAATAATTTTATATATGATTTGGTATAAGAGAAGCCACTCAGACAGAGCAGTGTTTTCAGTGCTGACCTTGAAATAAAATCCCACCTTGATTGGTACAATGGGAAGAATTTTATGTGCATCCCTTTCTGAACAAAAGTTCTGAATTCCTGTAACTGCTTTATGACAAATTCCCATGCTATATCAAGCTGTAGAACAAATAAATCTGATTTTAAAAAAACCCCAAAAACTCAGTTATTAGTCTCAGAATTGCTAAATACTTTGCCAGGGTAGCATTCAAAATGCAGAACAAATAGCTGAAAGCAAGACTTGTTTTTTCATGACTTATTAACATGAGGTAGCTGATCATCCAGGTGATCCCAAGGACTACCACTATAGAGATAGTGCTAATCATATTTTTCATTAATGAATCCTTTTTATTCCTAGAAGCACACAGACACAAAAAGTTATTAAATCTTTCTCTATACCATTTAATATCTACTTGAGCTTTAAACTTTCTGTTTATTCAGGGCTATATTGCAAAAATATATTATTAAGATGAGTTGAGATGATACACTTCCCTACGTTTGTTTGATGTATCATTTGGAGAAGAAATCCAGAAAAATAAATGAACCTAATTTATCAGACTAATCTGTGTTTGGAGTATGCAGCTTGGATGTATCTGGTTTTAATTTAAAAAGTGATGTTTACCAAGCCAATTTAAAATTAGCATGTTAGCTAAGTTTTTTAGAATGTTCATAAATTCGTCCAAATGCACTTAATTTTTAATATAAGAACTAGCTGTCCATGATGTCTGAATATCCAGTTTCTCTCAAGCCTGAACAGACTCAGAGATAAGGTATTTTGTTTGCTCCAACCATGAAAATTGTACATAAAGAAATGAAGAAATGGTACAAAGTTTTGTTGAATGAATCAGTCCCATGGAATTAATAAAAATTAAAGCAATCTTTTTTGAAATAATACAGTGTACACTGAGGGTTTGTGACATACAGCCTGTGACAATACATGGAGTGTTGATGTAAAACTCAGCAAGTAAATCTGCTTCAAGCTGCTCAAGAACTGGTGTGGTGTTTGGCTGTGCTGAAAAATTCATAATTCTCAGTTGGCTGGACCTGCTCTTCTCCCACTTTCAGGGATTTAAATTGGAAATAACTGTCACTGAAGTTGAGTGACACTGCAATCCAAAAATGGGGACAAAAACCTGAAATGTGTTCACTGATATGCAATTGAACAAAGTCTGACCCATTGTAACCAATGGAATTCATTTTCTGCCTGCTTAAAGTATACATTTCTTTAAAATAGAAGGTTTTGTCAAAAATCTGAGTTTGTGACAATAAAGTCTGAGCTGGTGACAAGAGACTGAGGAATAAATTTGCTGAAAGATATGAGGAGTCCTGTGCCATCTCACCTCATCAAATTCATGTTCTTCTTCCACATCACAGAGATACTGATCTTGATGAAGATGTTAAACAGGAGTATGAGTGCTACTGGCAGGAGGAATGACCACAACATTGGCTTTTGCACACTGAAATTCTGATTTTGGTCCAGTGCTGCAAGCCAGCAACTTTGAATATAAAGAGAGGTAGTTTCTAAAAGATACGTTAGATACATTATTCAGAATACCAAAACAGAACAAAATAATATTCCACTTTTCATCCTGAAAGACCTTACAGAGCTTTCTAGGTCTTGTTAACTTAGCTCTGAAGGGCAGCCATTCCTTGAGAAATGAGGGCTTTAAATCGTGCTTCTCTTTCTCTGGGGAATGCCAAATGATACATCAAACAAACTACATGGAGAAATAATAAGGTGCAGTACAACTAACCAAATAGATACCTGGCCACCACATGCACGTTTATCTTTAGGATATATTTTATATTTTATAAGACTAATAGGGGAGACCTAATGGACAAAGGCTGAAGAAGAAACAGGGACAACTTCAGAAAAACAGGGTTATCCTGTAATAACCTTCACCTCTTTTCTTTTTCATTTTCAAATAATCTCAAGTTAGAAGTCCGTACACCCTAAATGAGTATCACAACATGACCAGCATCTGGAAGGGGGTTTGTGTTTACATTTCCTAAACAGGTCTGCCTTTCTTTCGTATCATCCACTATCTCCAAGGTACATTATAAGCCTGATAGCCTGCTTTGGTATGTGGGCACTCAAATTAATACCTATGCCAAAAACACAGGGTGAGTAGGAACATGGTTGTTATGGCCAGATTTTAAATTAATGTGAGGATTAAATGTAGGTACTGGAATGTAGTTATGCATTTAAATGAAGGGGTGGAGTATCAGTTAGGCTAAGGGTGTCTGCAGTTTGCATTTCAACTCACAGGGGACTGCACAGTTTTGCAGAAGGATTCAAGGCAAATGTAGGTCCAGTACCCTAAATCCTTAGTGAGGAGAAAATGTGTTTCCTTCTAGTGAATGTCTAGGTTAAGTGAAGACTTCTATTTCTTTTGACTACTTAGATGTACAAAATAGTGTACAAACAATACATCTAGAATTATATTAATAATAAGCCATCACAAAAGGCATGGGACAGCAAGTGTTGTAATAATATGTGAACTTAAAATTCTTCCTGTGGATAGTTTAGAGCTTTTCCTTCTCTGTAAGTTGCTCCAAGTGCTATTGCAACTACTATGGCAGGGATTCCTAATTAATAAGAGACACATTAGCAATTTATTGTTTAGTTGCACAGGCATATCTCCCTTCCACACGAATAGCTTCTTGCCTCCTAAATTCCATAGATTTTAAGAGCTGTGTTTCACCTGCCTTGTACTAAGTTAAATGGATTTTCTGTAGCCTAGACAAAAGGCGGGACTGAAGGTTTTGAGCACTATTTTTCTGAGGACAGCTCATGTCCAGGACTTGCTGATTTTTGTCATTGAAGAGCTTCAACAGAGCTTCCTGAGGCAACACCAGTGGTGAAAGGGCAGTCTCCCTGCTGGGCTGTAGTGGGCTCCCTTATCACAGCTGTGCAACCCTACCCTCTGGTCAGCAGTGAGAAACTAATTTAAGAACCTTTTGCACCAAACACCATTGCATTTCATACCAGATTGATGCAGAGTGTAACTTTTGCCTTGCTAAAATCTTGGCTGTCAGGTTTGCCTCCTCAGTGCCTTTGCTTCACTTCTTTTCTTCCACGTCTCCTGCCTACCAGTTCACCCTAAGCAGCACATCTCATGGGGAGGAACCTCATGCACAACTTTTTGTCCTGGTAATAAACATGCTCCTTAAAGTCTGTTCCTTCTTCATCCCTAATAGAGATCTTCCATATTGCCATGCATTTACTGTGCTCTCAAAAGAGATCCAAAAGCAGTGAGTCAGAATCATGCTGGTTGGGGTATGTGTAACTTGTCACAGGACACACTGAAGAGCATAATGCTGGGCTGTCATCCAAATACATATGGAGGGAGCACAGTGCCACGTAGCCAGGCAGCATTTGCTGAACTTTTTCTGGCTTGTACTTGCAGTCCAAATTCTAAATGTTTCAGAGGAATTGCCTCTACAAATGCAAGACATAATAATGGAGCAATGAGGATTGAAAACTGTTTGGTGGGTGCCATCAGAACAATATAACACAGAAGCTGAATACACAACATGGAAAAGACTGGTGTTCCTGTATACTGCATTAGAAGAGTTTCTTGGATCAGGCTGAGATTACCACTTTACCTTGTGAGCCTCTGTCTGAATTTTTCCATTCTCCAGGTAGTTCCCTTTCAGTTTCCAGTGTTGCTGCTAACTGCTGCACTGACTTTAGGATGAGTTCTTTGCTTATTAATAAATAATATGTAACAAATAATATCAATCACTCATTGCTTTTGGATATATTCAAGGCTCTGGGCGGGAATCTCTAAATCAGGAATTTAAGTCCACATCTGCAGTCACCATAACTGAAGGATTCTTTGCTTAGTTGGCAGAAGCAGATTGTTGAATGCTTGATTACTGTGAAAATTTCTCCTGCACCCAACAGGCCTGTGTTGCTGTGCCAGTGGCCAGGCTATCAGTTTCAGTATTTTGTCAGGACAATGAAAACAAGCTCAGGTTATTCCGGTAGTGTGAGCAGCAACAGGAGATTATTAAATCACGTGGCACTAACCCAGAGACACTGATTCTAATTGCTCTCTGCTGATCTCCTATCTTTACAACTCTCCCTGAATGTACTCTGTACTGTAAAACTTGCCATATGGACAACTTTAAATCTCACCCCATCCAATTACTGACATGGTTACGAGGGAATGTCCAGGCAGCGGCTTGATGGCTCTGAGCAGCGATCAGTACAACTGTGCAGAATCGAGTGCTGACCACAGAAATGTTGCCAACAAGAAATAGTGCAGTAGGACAGCCATGGCTGTGCACCAGGAGTCTGTGGGAGGATCCACTGTGTCAGAGGTGAGTAAGGTGTTACTGGCGGCATCATAAGGAAGGTATTGCTGGTAGCATCTGGTGATATCGTTGCTGCACTTCCTGGCAGTTTGGTTTTCAATCCCAGAGATGAAGATGGTGTTAAAAATGAGCATAGAAAAGCAGAGACTCACGAACATTCACATTACAGATAACTTTTGAGTTTTCTATTGGTAGGAATATGTTTAGGAGAAAAAAAGAAGAGAAAAATAAGAAAAATTGTAAAATATTTTCTCATTTTCATTTATACTAAAAGCAAGATAGAGTAGAAACTTTAATACAGACAGAAACCAGAACAATAACTTGTTTGCAGAATTACAGCAATGTTACTCTCAGACAGCTTAACAAATCCATCAGTTTTGCCTGACTTTGACTAGAACAGAGAATACCCAGCACCTTTTAGGACTAGGCCTTGACTGACAGCAGTTTGGAACGCATTTTATTTTTTTCCCCTCTGCTCTTTTTGGAATCCTTTTTTTCAGTGTTAAGAAGTGAAGTAGCATAAAACAAGTATTTCTAACCATTCTCCAAAGTGCAAAAGAATAATAAACCTCCCCTTCCAAACTTTGTCTTACCTCAGAATCACAGAATCACAGAATCAATTAGGTTGGAAAAGACCTGCAAGATCATCAAGTCCAACCTATGACCAGACACCACCAATATCAACTAGACCACGGAACCGAGTGCCATGTGCAGTCTTTCCTTGAACACCACCGGGGATGGTGACTCCACCACCTCCCTTGGCATTATATATGTTATATATAATATATGTATGTGTATATATAGATGTGTATTTTTATGCATATATATAAATGTGTATTTTTATCATATATATATATATATATATAAATTATCATAAATAAATGCACTTAAAAGGCACAGTCTGGAAGCTCCTACAATCTTTAAAACTATAACTTTGGTGGAATTCCTCCAAATCTACATTAGTGCAAGCAGGATGAGAAACATGCATTCATCTATTATAACTACAGCTCTGCTGGCAATTTGCTCATTGTTCAGAGGGGAATCACAGGACACCATTAATCACAGGCATGTCCATCAAGGAAATTTGCTGCAATTGTGTTTGTATTAAGTCACTCACAATAAAACAGTAGCACAAGCAGCTACTGGCTAGAAAAAAGATAACTGTTTACACATTGTAATACCAGGGTATGGGGAGAGGTCACGCTGGTGGTGGGACACTGTGACATATTTTTAAAACCTAGTGTTGAGATAGTGAACTGAAAATCTCGACGTGTATCACAGACCTGTGCAGCAATAATACTACACTGTGTCTGTGTTGTCAGTGCCTGACCAGGGTAGTAACAGAGGTGTCAGCGAGTCCCAAGCCATGCTATGTGATTCAGCTATTTTTAAAAATACTATTTGCTAATCAATAATATTGCAATACATCCTAAACTGGCTACTTTTAATTGTTTTCCTCAAACTACGTACAGAAGAAAATATTGTAACTTAGTGTAAAATACTTGCAGTTTAACATCTTCCCTCTTACCTAGTGAGTACTTGAAACGACATCGTAGTAACCAGACCAGCCATGGACAATCCAACACCAGTATAAGAAATATAATCCAAAGGCTTTGCATATTTATATTTGATCTGAAATGCCTAGAAAATAAAATTGTATCAGTTATATCAGATGAGAAGAGATAAATTTCTTTCTTAAGTTTGTGTTTCTAGTTGCACAGAGAAACAAGAGTGTTCTAGTAAAGTTTGATTATTGCTAGCCAGTGCCAGAATTTTTAGATCACACAGAATTATTATGGATCCCAAAACTAGAGAAGCTTGTGAAGAACACCAAAAAGAGATTTAACAATGCCCATCAAGTATTCATCAAAATAGCAGATTAAATTTTTCACGTTAAAATGCAAGGTGATAGACTGGACAAAGCAGCTTTTAACTTTTCATACTGGTGAGCATTCTAAACTTTGACTTCTTGGTCTAAGGTAAGATGTTGCAAAGAATTATAAATTGAAACCAGTCTATGTTTGTATAGTGACAATAAAGCAGCAAGTAAATGTAAATATATTCAGTGAAACAGAAAATGCTGTTGTATTTGCATAAGCAGATGGGAATCTTTTGTAGAATACAGTCACTGTGCAAAAAGGACATGCATAACATAAAGGGAAATACAGAAACAAGTAAATAGTACAAATATGGAAATGCTGTTCTGTGAAGACAGTGAAAATGAACTCTGAAATGCTGGCATGCTGAAGTTAGTGACCACAGATATGTGATTTTATCCCGGGTGTGTTTTGTTTAGAGAAGCTGAAATAAATACTGAAAGAATAACAAACGTCAGAAGCAGACAGTCATTCCTATATAGTCTTGTTAGTACAAGAGGGCAATGTATAAAACTTTATGGTTGAAAGCTTAATATTTACAGAGCAAGTGCTTTTATAAACATATAAGCAAAGGGAGTAGTTAATGCTCAATCCTCTGAGTTATTTACCCAGCACAAGGCAGTGCCACAGCTAGCCCAGATTCCAGGCTACTCTGCTGTTCATCTGGGAGCACTTTAGCCTTTAGAGAAACCCTCATTTAACCACCAGCTGCAGCAATGGAGGTGCAGAGCTGGAGGCGACAACAGCTGAGCAAGGGGAATGAATTAGGCCAGCCCTTCCCTGCTAAGGAGCTGCACAAGCAGGTGGGCACAGCCACAGGTGATGTCAGAGGAAGCCAGGACTTGCCAATACATTTGGCTCTTCAGCAGCTTGGGCACAACTTGCCCAATTTGCCAGATCTGCCGTGGGGCAGAAACAAGTACAGGGGGACACCTTAAACTCCAGTGCATTCTGGCTGAGTGCACCTGTGCCCTTCTATTGCCATGCTGGTCTTAGAGTTAAAAACAACCAACCAAACAAAACAATTAAACAACCCCAGACTCTTCCCATTCAAGAAAGGACAATGCCCTATCATCAGAAGAGCAAAAATAGTGGTGTGATTACACCTGCATCTCAAGAACTGGTCTCTCCCTTTTGCACAGCTGGCGGTGCTCCAGTCATTTCCAGTGTAATCCCAAGAGACGTAGGCATGATCACACAGCTGCAGTTCAGATGTGTCATACCAGGGACTGGGATTGCAAGGGAAAAAAGTGGCTACAGAAACATAGAGATAAATACCAGCAGACAGTGTGTACTACAGTGATTTGGTTTTGAAAGGGGAGCTGGTGGCTACTAAGGGATATAAGGGTTTCCAGTAAACCTTATGAATGATATATATCAATAAAAGCATAATTTGGCATTTCAAACTTACTTTATATGCCTTTCTCAGTCAAGATTGCCAATGAAATTACCAGTTCCTGTGAATTATTCAGGTAATTAGGATTCAGGCTCCCACTGACTAAGCATTAAGCAACCACCAGTTGAATTCTGTGTGAGCCAAACAACAGCTTTCAGTTTTTGGTAGCACTATGTTACTGCCAACCAGAGCTGAATCCACACTGAAGCAGGAAGCAAACAATAAGAAATGCTAATGATAAATGATAAACCCATCCCTCCCCTCCTGCAGCGCAGTGGTGCTCAGGCACTCACACATCAAATGCAGTCATTTTCAGACAACACACTTCTGCAGGGTACGGCAATTAGAACTACTTTTTAATGAGCAACAAGCAGCTTGGAGTGCAAATAAGAAGTGAACACAACCCTTCATGGTATTAGGTAGTTCAGTTTAAAATTATGAATTAAAGTAGGAGTAAAAAAATAAATTACAAGTTTGTTTCAGTAATTTCCTTAGAAATGACACATTTCCTGGGTCACTTATCTGTGTGGTTCCACGGTGATGATTACTGATCTGTCATATGTATTTATTTGACCTTAAAAGCTTTGTTAAATGTTGCAAGAAGAAGCCAACTACTGTTTTCTGGAGAAACCATGCCAAACATGAATACATATTATCCAAAAATTACAGGGTTTTGGCACATGGATACTCACATAAGAGCATTTCCTGCAAGAAAGTAGTAACATCTGGAATCAGTTCCTCGTGGAGGAAGTCAAAGCACACAATGGTTTTAACTGGAAGCAGGAGTTAAAAGATAGCATGAAAAATGAACATTCCCCACATTAATATGTATATTGAACTATGCCAGTCATACCGACTTTTTCTTGTTTTCCAAGCTTTTGGTAGTCTTCTGGAGAGAAAGACTGTCCTCCAGAGACCTGTTTTTTTCATTCTTGAGATAGGACTAATGTACCCTAGGACAAATCCACTCTGGCATACCTGTAACATTTTATGGAATACAGTTTTGCTCACAAATGTCCTAGTTTAGCAGCACAGAGTCAATAATATCAGCTGTTTAATACAGAAGTTGAAGAACGTTTCCTATGCCACATTATCTAAATACCCTTCACTTATGTCACTACACATCCCACAGATTCTGTCGATTGCTTATTGCCAAAAATCAAAGCACAAAAAACCCCAACCCCCTCTCTGCTGGAGTCTCTTTCCCTAAGTCCTGAAGAGTGCAGTAGGGCCAGGGCAGCCTGTGGTTCAAACTGGCCATGGTGTTTCTTAGCTTGGGACTGAAGGGTATGTCAACAATTCTCGCTGCTCCACCATCAATGTTGCCAGAGATGACTTGTTTAGACAAACTGTGGAGACTCTGCTAATCCCTGGGCAGGAAGAGTTTGTCATTCTGGTACAGGACAAATCCAACTCTGCCACTGTCTGATGAACCTCTGCCAGGCAAAGAGAAAACTAGGTATAGATAGCAGATATCAGAGAAGCTGGTGCTTTTGGAGAAGCCTACACTATGCTGTTGCACACGTTCAGCATTTACAGATTTTTGTTTAGATATTTTTTTAGAATCCATGTAAGTAGTAGAGAACAGCTGCTCTTCCCGTGAATGTCGAGAGACATCTTCAATTTTTGCTGAAGTGGGGTGTGAAAATAATTATTACCCTTCTCTTAGTGTCATTTCTGGGGGGAAATACTGGTAAATGAGGAAAATAATATCCTAAATCCCAATACATGCACACAGTCCAAATGGCCAGACTTTTAATAACACTAAATAAGAAATAGTCACACCAGGGACATTTACTGTTAGTGGGAAGTCAGAAGATAAGAAACTCCCTAGGTTTTTGCCTTCAGATCCCACTTTTTGACTGCGTTTCTTTTGCACACTTCTAGCAAATTAGAGTTCATCTACATGATTTAAATCACTCATCTTCATTGTAGCTTAAGTGAGGAAGCAAAATCCTGTATTATATAATAGACTTTGTTATTGATTTTATGCTTTTGATTTAAGATCAAGAGAGACTGATTTGATCTCTCTGATTTGAACATCAGGTGGGACTAATGTAACTATATATCTACAAAATATCATAAATGTGCACTTAATATTGAAGAAATCTGTTGGGACTTTTTTTAAGACAAGCTGTGCATTCGACATCTAACTGTCTTGAAGGGAGTGTTATGTTATACTGGCATTATGATAAAGGTTTTAATTACATGATCACACTTTTTCCACAGTATTGTTGTCTGAAACAGTGAACAGAAATGCCAGTGACCAGTTAATCAGTTTTTCAGTGATTTTTTATTGTCACTGCTGGGTGTGTGAGGTTACTTGGTTTATCTCTTCACTTCTTTTTCTATCTCTGCTGAAAGGACTGAATTATTCATTTCCCTGTGGGCTTGTTCACCATTGTGGTGTCAAAGTGCTCTTCTAACTTCACCTTTGTTATACTGTTGTGATGTCTCAGTGTTACTGACACTACACGGAGAGACTGAGGACAAATCGGCTGGTTTCAGGTGCCCGGTGTGAAACTCTTGTGATGTCAGAGAAAAGCACGTTTGAAGCTCAGCTCTCCCACACCCACCAGCTTCTGAAGCAAATGAAGCAGAGGAACTATAACCTTTTTCTTTTTTCCTCTCCTGGTCAATACCAGTTTATCCTCCGAGCACTGCAGAGTGTACGTAATGGACATCTGGAAAAATCCCAAGTGAGTAATCCAATTTGCAGGTGTTAGGATGTGAATGTCCTGGCTGACACCTGGCAGTAGTAGTAATTTTAGTTGAAATTGTTGATATATTCATATTTCAGGCAAAGTATGTACTTGTTATTGATCTCAATGTTTGTAGAGGTATGGTCAAAGATTCCACACACTCTCAATTTTAGAAAACAAAACAGCTGAGAAAGGCCCAAATACCAAAAGCATTCTGGCCATTTAATGTACTTCTGCATTCTTCTATAAATAAGATTATCCAGCTCATTTGACACGTGCATTTCTTGTACCGGGCGTCAGCATGCATAAAAACCAACTAGCTGAGGGTTTTTCCCCCACAGGAGTTTTTTAGTGAATATTCATTAAAAATTTTCCCAGCTGCCGTTTTCAAAAGAAGAAAGAACTTACTGTTACTTAAAATATTGAGCAGTATCTGAGCTTCAGTACTGAGGTCACCAATAAGCCTAGGAACATTTTCCTGTATTTCTAGTTTTGTTGACTGATACTTTCCCAGTGCTGCATCTGCAACAATTAGCAGTGTATGAGTTAGGATTTATGGTTCATATTGCTGTGTCCAGGTAAATCCAACAACCCACAGGACTTACTTCTCTGTGCCAAAAACAGAATCATAGAGGACCCTAATTTCAGTGGAGCAGACTGGATTGCAATAGTGGCTATGAGATATTGCCAGTCAAAGAAAATTCCTCCATTGTTTTTGTGAGGCTGCATCAAAATAATGAGTGGGATAAAACTTATCATTATTTGTTATTATACAGCTACAGGTTCAGTTTCTGAGCTTCTTCTCTGATTTGGTTCTCCAAATCAGAACGATTCCCAAAAATCGGGAAGCGGTCCTCGTTTCCTATCTGTATCCTTTCTCTAACGCAGAAGAATCCAGAAATGTTTATATTGATGTACATTGGAAATTACACATTGGAGTTGAACACTAAAAATATTTTGACTTGTTCATGAACTGCTTTCATCCTAAACAGAAGGAGAAATGCTGTTGACTACATGTAAAGAAAATGGCAAAAGCTGAAGTTACCTGGCTGTAGCACTGACAAGATTATTGTGGATGAATTCTGTTTTGTTGGCATCCAAGAGTTGACTCACTGTAGCCATTACTGCAACAGGTGCCTAAGACAAGCAGAAAAAAAAAGCAATATTCAAATGCAATTGAATAAATCACCCCATGATTGATTCAGCTACACACTGAATGGGCAAAGGAAGAACACTTAACAAGCATTGCTTGAAAGTACACAACAGAGCAGAAAAGTAAAGGAAGCCATTCAACAGGCCACAAGCTTTGTGCCAATGGGTTCATAAATTCCATGTTTTTATTAACTTAGTAAGGATTAAATTATTAACTTAAACATTAAATGATGCTCATATTAAAATTTCAGATATACATCTGAACAGCTGATAAATTTACACTCAGCTCTGTCAGAACAGACCCAGCAGTGATTCTGCAAGTACGTGCTCAAGGACACTTAAATAACTCTGCTCAATGGCAAAATTAATGCATTGTTTGTAGTGTTCTGTACAGTTAAGTGAAAGGACAGTGTCTTTTCTGCTGGTAGAGCGGGGACAGAATTGATATCCCAAATATTAAACCCCACAAGTCTTATTTTAGTCCTAATAAAACTCACCTGAAAGTCTTCTGGAACATTTGGCTTTTCCATAATCTGCACTGCGATGTTTGCAGCAGCAGTGATGTTCTCTCTGGTCAGTCTGTCTGGCACGGAGTTGAGGATTTGAGTGTTACTTACAATAACTGAAACCTTGCTGGAGCCTGCAGTTTCATCCTGTGAGAAAAATGTCATTCAACAGAAACAAAATGAAAAAAGGAAAAAGAGTCACCACCTCATAACATTCTCACACAAAAATAAAAATATACAAGTAATTGGCTGTCTAAAATGTTTATGTTAATGTCAAGTATATGGTGTTTGCAAATTCTCCCTAGAGATTGTTTTCATGAATTCATGGAGTATCTTGGGTTGGAAGGGAGACCTGGAGGTCCCGTAGCTCAGCAGGGGCTGAAACCACGCTGCTCAGGGGCTGGCTTTGAATATCCACAACCTCCCTCAGAAAACTCCTTGTGTTTGAACAGTGTAAAGAAGAAAAATTTTCTCTTATCTAACTGGAATTTCCCATATTGCCACTTGACTCTGTGGGCACTCATCCTAAAACTGCACACCTTGAAGAACAGCCTGGCCCCGTTGTTCTCTGCACCTTGCCATGAAATAGCAGCAGGACCTCTCCTTTGTCTTGAGGTCACTGAGTTTGGAGCCTATAAACTTCTGTACACCTTTCATTGTTCCTTAAATAACTACAACAGGATTTTTTGAAAGGCCATCAGAGGAACTTGAGAAATGTCCTTGGGAACAATCATGCCTCTCAACACAGTGTTTGTAACCTGCACTGAGTACATTATCCTCACTTCAGTACATTATACAGAGCATCAGCGTGGAATAAATGCAAAAAAACCCCAACAAAACAATAAAATATTCTCCTTCTGGAGGTACTAATAAGAATTGCTGTAAGCACTGGTTGGGTCCAGTTTGAGTGAGTTAACACTGAATGAATAGACTGAATGTCCATAGCATCTGAAGGGTGTAAACATAAATATAAGTTGAGGCATATGATATATGATATGTGAACGTATAGCTAGGTAACAATAGGAGACAGAAAATCTGCCAGTCATCAGGTGAAGTCATCTATTTCTTAATCCTGTCAATGAATAACTCTACTGAATTGCTTCAATAACTGAATTGTTCTCAAATTATTTATGTTGGGAAGCTACCAAAATCAAGATTAATTCTATCACGCAGCTTTGAAGCTTTGATAAAGCTTGGAATGGTAGGTAAGAAAAGTGAATGTGTTGCATAGGGAGGAAGGAAACTTGCATTTATAATTACTGGAGATTATATTATTCGACTTGAAAACATCTGCCTATGCATGATGGACCAACAGTACATCATGAATGCCTGTGTTCACTGTTCTTGCTTCTGACTTTTAGCATGACCTTGGATTCAAAGTAAATATTTCTATTTAAAAGTAATCAAATCCTTTTAAACCTGGGCTCTGGATCACTAGCATGAGCACCTCCTCCTCCCATTCCCCAGATCCCCAAGCGGCCCTCAGCTCACTAGATGGCAGCCCGACATCACAGCTCCCAACAAAACCCCACATTACTGATGGCAGCAGAAAACCCATATGTCACACCTTAGTGGCACTAGAAATAGCTACTGCTAATACTATAAATTACTTTGAACCATTTAGTGAAGGTTATGTACTGGAAAAATGTAGTATTGAGCCCAAGGGTTTCTCAGGAAAGGATCCAAGCGGGTGAAGCATTGGGTTGAAGGTACAGTAGTCAAGCAAAAATATGCGAGAAAAGGGACTTCTCTTATTTAAAGGGACTGTACCTGGTGTATTTTTTTTTCTTTTTTTCTTTTATTTTCCAATTGGGACTGGTGATAAGGAAATGAAACACAGAAGCAGCAGAAGGGAAGCAGTCACTGTGCTTAGTCATGTTCAGCTCTCCATGGTTTGCAGATACAGCAGAGCTAAGCCTTAGAGCTACACTTAGGGAGTTCCGGATTTTATGGATTTCATGGATTTTATGTATGCCATTCATACAAGAGAGTTTGAATCTAGGTTCTTGATGGAGAGAAACATTGATGGAATGGAAAGGCTTCACTCTTAATCCTTCTGAACATATTGGTGTCGGTATCTCATGCCAGTCTTCTCCAAATCCCTTGCACATTCTCACTGATTCGGCACCTGGCTCAGCATCGGCTCCACTCAGAGGCATCTGCTGTAAGCTGGGAACCTGACTGAGGAAATTGCAAGCCAGTTAAGAAGTAAGAAACAGGATGCTGTGTCCAGGCAAGCCCAAGCAAAATAAAATGATCACTGTTGGAAATTCAGGCCTTTTGCAAAGCAGACACATGCCAAGAATGCCACTGGAAAAGGCTTTGGTCATTTATTTTGCTTTCTGCAAAGTTTTGGCAAACATAGCATATATTTCTTGCCTCAAATTTCCATTCCCACTCCCCTTTTTTTCCCCAGGATGATGCAGAATCTCAGACACTGTTTAAATACTAGTTTAATATTACCTGTGATGCTAAGGAGTCCAGATTTTCATTACAATTCAGAACTGGGGGGGCTTTGAAGCAGGAATTTTCCTTTCTCTGGAGCACATCCAGATTGCTGCTGAAGCATTTTCTGTAATTTTGTAAAAGCAGAAAGATATGCATTTAGTACAGAAGCTCTCACACATACACATGACCTCACTGGGAATTGAAACTGTTCTGTGGGTGTGACACCCTATCCAGTGTTATTTTCTGTTTGCTTGTAAAAATTTGTCTTTCAGTGTTACAAGTGACCATCAATTATTTAACTATTTATTGTTCTTTTTAGAACATGTGGTTTACATTCATGTACACGGTCCTGTCAGAGTGGCTGACATTCTTTATGTCAAAGTCAGACAGGCTTTGGTTGTGTTAGAGCTGCAGGAGCACATCTCTTGATTGGGAGGCACTGGCATCAACACTGAGCTGTCAGAAAGACTTTTTACCACGTCCTGAAAAACATAGTTTATAATTCATGAAAGAAATTCAAAGGACATGTGGAGCAGCTGTGCAACATTTATTCCCCTACATGGTCTCTGAAAGCTGAGACAGTTTGTGGAACCACAGATGATGGAAAGCATCCTGAATCCTAATGCTACATAGTAGGATATAAACAGATTGTCTTTCTATTAAAAGGCTGTTCAGGACCCTGACTCTCCTCCCAGCCCCAGACAGGCATAGATCCATCTCAGCATGTGTACCTGAAATCCTCTGCATTTGGGGTAGAAAGCTTTGTAGAAAAGTTTCTGCTGTGGAGTTCTGGCTTCAAACACAGGCTTCTCATCTGGTCTAATATTCCAACACGGTTCTCAAACCTTATATTTACTTTTGGGAAATGGAAGCAAAAGGAAAGAAACACATACCATTCACTGTATCAGGTGCACATTTGTCTTTGAAGTGACCATATTTACTCACTATAATCCGTTCAAAAGTAAGGGCTTTTATATTGCTTTCAGAAATGTTCACTGTCTCAGTACTGTAGTCACAAAAATTAACTGCACAGAAAGAAAAAAAATACATATATATATATATCTCCAAATGAAATATTTTTAGCATAAGGATCAGTTTTCAAAAATAAAATAGTACTGAGACAATAGAAGCTCATTGAATCTTTTGCCCTAAATGAAATAAAAGCAGTTAGGTAAATCTTGTCTAAACCTAAGCTGCTAAGCTGCTACAAGTGATATTGTTGAAGTCAATGAAGTCTTAAAAGCCCATATTTTTTGCCATCTCTTCTATTTTCACTGCTTTAGTCTTAGAAAATTTGTAAAATATTATAAAGCCTCACCTTTGGTGTCTTAATACCTAGGCAGAAATCAGATTTGGTAATGCCACAGAATACAGCAAGGGGCAAAAGTACACACTTTTGAACAATTAATGGGGAACTGTCCTTTGGTGACTCTAAACCATGATGGGTTGGATATGGCTTCTGGTACAGGAAGTTTCTGCCCTGCTGTCTGCTGGGCTGGGAGAGGCTGACCACCCCAGACCCCACAGCTGATACTGGCTACATCTAAAGGCAGCATGAGGGGCCCAGTGAACCCTGGCCTGACCAGAGAGAGCAGCCTATTACATTCTCATGTAGCATACTGCTATAATTTTACACAAATTTACCTCACAAAGCTGCAAACACTTGAGAAAAATATTGCAGCACACAGGCAGAAAATTTTTGCTTCATCTTATGACTTGCAACATCCTGTTTTTGCTAACTTTTGCTAATTCAGACCACATTTCAGCTATGTCCCATTAGCAGGACTGACTCCAAGCATATTTATGGTCAGGGTCGTGAGGGGGCTTAGGAATGCTGAGTGTTCTCTATGATCTGGCACAGGCTTCCTTGTCAAGTTACTTAACTTTCTATGGATCTTGTTTTCTACTGGGGCCTCAGTTTCCCATTATACAATGGCACTTTCCTTCTACACAAATTATTATGAGCAAAGGGGGAGGCATGATGCTGCAAAGATGAGGTCTGCCTTACAGCACCATACCGGAGTCTTGCTTGCCAGGAGGTGGTTAGCAGGACAAGGTGTCTAAAAAATCTGGTGGAAGGAACCTCTGGAGGGCATCTCGGCCAAACAGAGGCACCACATCCTCACCAGGAGACGTGCTGCAGTGACACATTACCTTTTTAAATCCAAGCATTTCTCTTAATGCTCAATCTCAGCATCTCAAACTGCATCTTATGACTGCTGTGTCTTGCTTTACCTTCTGGTGGTGTAGAGAAGGTTTGGGTTTGATGGTCTTTGCAACTCCCTCTCAGCTGGAGGCTGCTGTTAGTCCTGCCCTCAGTCTCCTCTTCAGCACAGTGAACAAGTTCAGCTCCCTCCCATGCTTCCTGCAGGCCACCTGTCCAAAGCCCCTCGCTGACCACTGCATCCTGATGAACCCTCTCCAGCTTCCCTAAATCTGATTTACCTGGCTTGCAGGTGGCAAAACTAAGCTTGTATTTCCCAGTGGTGCCTCACCAGTGGCAGGAAGAGCAGGGTAAAAGTGTCCATCAGCCTGTCTCACTCCACATAACACCGCTGCTCTTCCACCTTGTTTGCAGAGAACCACACGCTGTTGGCTCATATTGAACTTGGCATCCACCGTCACTCCCAGGTAGTTTCCAGCAGGCCTGCTCCTCAGCCAGCAAGTTCCTGCTCTGTACCAATGTCCCTGGCATGGGGATCAGCACTTACTCCTCTTGGACACTGTGAGGTTGCTGTTGGAATGATCTTCAGGTTTCTCAAGTTCTTCTTCATCAAAGCTCTGCCATTAACTGTGTCAGCAATGCCTGTGCCCCACTCCAGGTTCAGTGTTGTGGGCATACTTGCTGAGGGGATGAGCTGTGTCAATGCCCAGGTCTCTGATGAAGACACTGAATGATTCTGCCCTATTATTGACCAGCAAGTTGCTCTACTTTTACAATATCCTGATCAAGTCACTGATTGCTACCTTTGAGCTTCGCTGTTGATGTAATTTTCAACCCAGCAAGTTGTTCATTCACCCAACCCATGTGTCTTCACCTACCAAACAAGTATGCTGAGGGACATGGTGTCAAAGGTGTCTCTAAAATCAAAGTGCATTACATCTTGTTACTCTTCTGTTGTCTGCATAGACAGTTATTCAGTCAGATTGGTCCTGCATGTAAATCCTTGCTGTTTCTGATTATCTTCTGGTCTCTCTTATGCATGGAAATAGACTCCAAGAGGACATGTTCCAAAATGCTTTTAGCACCTGAGGTAAGTCTGACTGGCTTATGGTTCCCCCAGATCTCCTTCTTGCCTTTCTTAAAGGTGAGCATAATATGGATCTTTTTCCAGTTCTCTGTGGCCTCTCCTCATCACCATAGATGTCAAGAGTCCCACAGGGGCATCAGCCAGGTCTTTCAGCTGTCTTGAATGAATCCTCTCTAGACCCATGGATTTGAATACCTTTGTGATGATCCTGCCTTCCCTGTGATGGATGAAAGCCAAGAATAAGTTGCTATGAACACATATGCATTCATACATGAGTAGGTACTCATACATGAGTACCTATTCAAGCTTTATTTTTTTCTTTCTAGTTATTCAAGCCTTGATCCAAAAGTGGTTTGGGCTGGTTTATATGCTTATGCTACTTCATTTCAGACTTAAAACAGAGAGTCCATCTGAAATAAAATTTTCCCACTGATGCAAATCTCAAATTATTCCAAATATTTTAAGTTTGTTAGGCTCACCGCTATTAAAACAAAACAAAACAAAATAAAACAAAACAAAACAAAAACAAAGCGAAATTAAAAAAAACCCAAACAGAACAAACCACAAGTAAGAAGAAAACCAGGCCCATTGTCATGATTTGTGAAAGAAAATAACCATGACATCATGTAGAAAAGCAAGGAATTACATACCAAGTGGAAATTTTTCATCATTGTTGGAACAAAAGTAATAAGGTTACAAAAGTTGTCTGTGCTGTATGCCATGCTCTCTTTTCCTGGCAATAAACCAGATCACCTCCTCCATACTCCCAACACCCGACTGCCTTTTCTTCCAGCCTCCTCAACACCTTTAGCACTGTGATCCCATGCTCTTTATGCTCCATCACATCTCAGCCCTTCTCACCTCTTAGATCCATCTTTGTATTCTCAGTACATAAAATATACATCTCCATTTTGTTAGCTAATGAAGAGGAGACAAATGTTATGGGTAGGTTATGCATCTTGGTGACTAGACTAAGTTGACTGTCTATGTGGCCTCCACCTCCTCACTGATGGCATAAGTTTCCTTTCCTTTTCCTCTTTGAGATATTTTTAGGGTTGGTCTTCTGTATCCAGCTACTAATATGCGCAGAACTCATAAGATTTTGAGACCTTTAAGATCTGTAACCACCTAGTAAATTTAGTTGAAACTGGTCAGCAAGTCACAGAAGATGCCAAGAAAGTGGAACAACAGACAGATGGACAGTATAAACATTCTTCAGGAACACAGAGTAAAATTCAGGGTTTGTAATTTCAATAATGTTTGTTATGATTTCAAGTTAATTGTGTCTGTCCAAACATTCTTACCTCATGTATTTTAACAACTATTGCTATTAAAATCTGTTCTTCAAGGCAATTCACAGCAAATCAAATACAGAACACTAGAGCAGTGAACAAAGGGAACTATAGAATCATCATAATGCTTTGTTTCCAGTGCTGAAACTCAAGCCATGATTATTTTATTTAAGCCAACTTCTCTGAAACATTTTGCCCAAATGTTCCAATCAGTCATGAACTCATTCAATCCATCACTGTCTGTTGGATGTGCTGCCCATCCTGTCATAAGGGAAATGACATGGAAGACCTGAACTTTCCAGCTACCTATCAGTCTTCACCAAGCATATATTCCTGGATGCACTGCAGATATTTTGACATCCATCTGACCAAATCTGTCACATCATTTGACAAAAGCACAGCTGACACATGACAGTATATTTGTGTCTCACACTGGCCACATTGTGGGTTGTTGGCCTGGGAAAATATGAGCTGGGGATGCTACCAGCTCTGGAGATCCTGCAGCTCGGTGAGCTGGCAGCCTCCCAGCACAGGGCAGTGCAGAGGTGCCGTGTTGTGGCAGAGGGGACTGAAATGGGAGTCAAACAGGACAGTGCTATTCCAGGTGTAGGAAATTTGACTCATCCAGACCAGCGCCAGTGGCAGCAGGAGCTGAAGGCAGGCATTGTCCTGCAGGGTGCTGAGGTGGATGGTGTCCTCAAACACAGGGCAAATCCAGACACACAACAGTGATCACCGAGGTCTGAATCCAATTTTCAAGACACTGTGATCTTCAAACAGGGGAATTCAGACAACAGCCAAATTGGCTAGAAACAGGCCACACATTGTTGAAACCTGCAATGTCTTCCCCAGATATATTATTCCTTTGAGGTGGGTGAAAAATACGGCCTCACCAAGCAAGAAGAGGCACGGCACTGCTTGCGGATCTGACCCTGCTGAGCAGGTCTCAGCAGCGGCAAAGGTCAAGGATCTCCCAAAGTGGAGAGGTTCCCAAAAATTATGCCAGCTGCCCATGCTGCCTGATTTGTGCTGGACCTATATGACAAAGAGATCCCACCCACTCCTCTGGGCACATGCAGGCTCCATCCCGACAGCTGCCGCTGTTGAGACAGAAGCAGAGAGGTTCCATGGGTTCTGTAGTGCCTGTGTAAATAAAGAATCATGATATGTCTATATATATATATATATAGACATTAATGGGTATGTAAAACAATGTATATATTTAATTTTATGAAGGAAAGAAAGAAACATGATATTTTCGAAGCCTCGGCTAAAAAGTATATATGACCCATAATCTCACCCATATACTCAGTCACTTGCCCCTAAACCAATGGCATGAATGTGAGGTCAAAGCTTCCAAACATGAATTTGTGTTCCCAGACCAACATAGGTGGGAACAGTTCTGTGTAGATGCTGAATGAGCAGGAGTGTGGCCCTCCAGATCAAACTTTGAGCCCATAAAAAACGCACACTGTTTCTGCAGGAATTCATAGGACCAGGAAGGCAAAACAATGCCACAGATTTCCAGTGCTGAAGGGCATAGAACAGTAATGAGGACATGGATAGTCACACATCCAAGAATCAGATAAAGATGCTATGATTTAAGACAGGCATTGTAGGATAAAACAGAAAAAACCCCATGCCCCATCTCTGCCACAGCCTCTATACCCACTCCAGGACAGGTGACAATGTTTATTCTGTCTTTTGGCAGAAATAGTAGGTTTTCTTCAAAGTAGTCATTGAACTGGCTGCCACAGCTTCAGGAAACAATAAGGCACAGTTTAAGCAATAGTAGGAAAACTGCAGATCTTAGAAATTTCTGCATATATTATGGTATTTCCTGTGAACAGTGAGCTCTGAAAACGTTAATGTTTTTTTAAAAAGAGACTGGCAAATCTTGAATGGCTAAGGGGTATTCTGCAGCAGAAATTGCAACAGGGTAGGGGTTGGTGGACATCAGTCTTCAAAAGATGGATCCAAGATCTGGGGGATCTCCACAGACCAAGATTTCCTCACAGTCAATCTCACCAGGTCCCTAAGTGAAGGATGGAGTTGGAATCCTTTCCAATAAGGTTCACAGTGGAAATTGCACACCTATGCACTGGGGGCAGTGTATGGCTTCAAATAATGCAGAAAACTGGATTTGGGGACTGACATTTGATCTGATCTTTTAATGCCTGTGTTTTGAGACACTGACAAACCGAGTAAAGCCAGAACATTCAAAAGTAAACAACACTGCCAGGAACACGTGTCACTGTATATTTCTAATGTTCTCCCTGAACTGAAGAGATTGTTTAACTTCTTACTCTTTAATGGGATTCATATAACTGGAAGATTATTGCAAGCTATAAGGGCTGTGCCACGTGGCAGAGGTAATTCTGTTCTTGGCACTCTTTGCTCAGCTCTTGGTCATGTTATTGCTATTTAGCAGTTGTGTTTCAGGCTGTCTCAGCTCCACTGCAGCCAGATGTCTCTGATGATAGTGGAATAACATCTAAGTGTCACCAGGTAATGTCTGTACTAGCCATCAGCTTTGCAAAACACATCATCTCTCCATTGGAAATCTTACAGGAAGGAAAGGAAATCTCCAGCAATTGAGATTTGTGTGGCCCAGCCAAGCAGCTGTGGAGAACATCTGTATCTGTGGGAGCTGGGTGTCTGATCACGCAGTTGTTGCTCCACTGCCCAGCAGCACTGTGTCACCAGCCAGGCACACAATGTGGCACGTGGGGCCGTGTGGCAGAGACCCTGCTTTGGACTGGGAGCCTGGGAACCCACTGGGGAACCTGCAGCACAGCTCCAAGCCTCTGCCTTGCTTGGTGAGCACGAACCCGGAGCAGCCAGGCCAGGCAGGACTGCTGGGTCATCTGGCACAAAGGATCCCAAAACCAGGGCGGGAGCGGGGCTGCCCTGCAAATGCCTGGGCCCTGGGCTGCCAGCGGAGGAGCAGAGGCTGGGACAGCCTCAGGTGGGAGCAGTGCTGGAGCTGCTGCTGCTGCAGCCGGCTGGGCCAATGTTGGTCACGGGCTGCAAAGGAGTGCAAGGAAAGGGAAAGGTGCAAAGGAAGACTGGGCTGACACTCCTTTGAAAGCAACAAAACAGAAAAGCAGGCAGCTGTGGGGTAAGAAATTCAGCATTTTCCACTGGAGGTGCAGACAAAGCTGCCGTGAAGCCCGTGCAGCAAAGGGGAGGTGACAGCAAAGGGCAGGTGACAGTGAAGGGCATCAGCCTTACCTTTGCATTCCCCGAAAGAATTCCTCTGTAACAACGTGACACTCGCGGGACCCGTTAATGCCAGGCAAAACTGTGCCTCTATTTAGTGCTTCCTGGTAACTTTTCCTATCCTACTATTCAAGGTCTCATTAAGTTTTTTTTTTTTTCCAGAGGGAATCTGTGTCTTTCACAAATGCGAATTCCTGAGCTGACTGATGCAGTCACACCCGTTACATATGCAGTAACTCACCAGGCTCCAGTAATTGTGGCACCCGCTTAAAATCATGGGGTTCTTCTGGTTTTATTTTGTGATTCAGAAAACATCTTCTTCATCTTTGTTGTTTAAGTTTTGCAGACATTAATCATGTCAAGGATCCCACTGATTTTTGACCATATGTATTTCTAAACTAAAATTATATGATTCTTACATAATACCAGGTCACCATGAACTGCTGAGGGTGTTTTAATCAAGCATCATGGGAACTGTTGATGCTGGTACTTGTGGCTGAAGTCTGAACAAAGAAGAAACTCTACCACTATGCACAGCAAGCAGCGCACCAGATGGGCATGGAGGTATTTTCCATCCCTGAAGTAGCTGCAGTTTAAATGCCTTTCTTAGCAGTTCGTTTGCCTGCAGCTGTGTTAGGCACAAGCAGAGGAATCCCCACACTCTGAGACTTAACTCCCATCTCATCTGGGTTTGGTTCCATCAAGCCAAACAAAGCTCTGAGCATATACTGGTATTAGCAAAGGTAGATTATTACTGACATACGTTAAATAATTGCTGTTTACTTTTGTATCATTTCTTGGGCTCGGGTGTGTTCAATCCCTGCAAACATCTGATAAATCTCTTCGAGTAAATGTAACCAAATGAATCCTCATATAAACTTTTCTTCAGGCTTCTTGGTCTTAAATCATGTCTGACTCTCTACTGGAGAAGCAGCCAGAACTATTTGATTCTTTCAATGAATTTTGAATATAGGTCTGTGCATGGTTTTGTGCCACATCGATATGGTGAATATTTTGCTGACAGGAAACACTGACCAGCTTTCTGCTCCAAGTTTGTACATGGAAATGTTTTACAAGAATACATTGACCTGATTTCCAGACACAGAAAATGCAAATCTCTGATATGCTTTCAATAAATATTTCTGCAATGCAAGTTGCAATGAAAACATGAACAGGTGCTACATACATGCAAACACACAAGAATCTCCAAAGTAAATATTTCCTTTTTAAAATACAGTTTACTAGACTAGCTAGAGGTTTATTTTTGTCTTTTGAAAAATAAATCTATTTGCTACCAGAAGAGTGAGAAAATGTCAAGATATTTCTCAGAGTTATATCAAAGGGGTCGTGAGCAGCGTACACATTACAACAAAAACACTCCAGAGATTGCTTGTCATCCTATTCTGTTTTACAGCACCATCAAAGTTTGGGATGCTTCTTTAAACAGTATTGGAAGAAGAAAAATATTTCCACCTGAGAAGCATGCGACATGGATGTAATAATGTTTGTCAGCAGTTGTGCTTAAATATTTAAGGAAAGGAAAAAGAACCCAAAGAGTTCAAACGGGGTAGAATAATTTCTTACCTGCTTTGAACCTGAGGAGCTGCCAAATACACAGCACCCAAAGGGTCACAGTCACTACACAACAGGTAACTCCAACCAAAGCTCTGTCCCAGTGGAGTGAAGGCATGTTGTAGTGCAGGCTGTCTGCAATGCTATGAAATGGTTATTATACATTCATACTCTTGTGATAAACCATTAACTACTTGTCTACTGATAAAACTTTAACCTTTTCCATTCCACCCAGGAAAAAAAGAGTTCTGGCATGTGTGTGTTTATTACCCCTGGGGGACTGGCTCTCGTCCTCAAAATAGACCTGCACGTACCCTGGGAGTACTGGCTGGCACAGGGTGAAAGTCAGCACAGTCAAACTGAAGAAGAAAATAAAGTTGTTTTAAGAATGAGTTGCAATAAACACTTTTTTTTTTTTTGTCATCAGCATTCAGTGGATTAATTCCCATTGTGTGAGTTGGGACAGTACTTTGTTTTTACATGCTGTTTTTCACTAGTGAGGAAAGGAGATTTGTTTGGCCTTTTTAATTACCAAAGCAATTCCATCTCAGTTTAAAAAACTGACGTGATATGCCAAGAATGTACAGAAATAATGCAGTCAAAAAAAAGGGTTCTGGTCTCTTGGGGTGCAGCCCAATGGTCTAACCACTAGATGCTACTGATACTGATACTGCTACTACTACAGACTGTGATTCCTTTAGTGCCTTACAGATTGTTATGATGTTTTTTCTTCTTATCAAGAATAAAGATCAGTAAGATAAGATATGTATTTAATCTCCTTGGTGGCAATCTGCAAGGTATTCATAATAATACTCATACTCATATTCAAAATATTGATACAGAAAATAAAAAATGTGTCAGGTGATCAAGACACTCTGTATTGAAGAAAGCACCTAAGGTCATAGGAACAACTAAGGAAATGCTGAAATAATTAAGATTACTTTTACAAATGGGAGCACCAAAATTGTTAATGTGCTTCTTCAGATAGCCAAATGTCTCAATAGTCTGCTCACAGAGGTTCTAATTAAAGACAGGCTGTGCCACCACACCAGTGACAGGTTGGTACAAACCTTTAGGAGGGACAGACTGCATGCTGTCCCTATGGGTGTGGCTCTGTCCAGCTGTGGGGGGGTGTGCCTGCCTGTCTGTGGTAGCCCTGGTGTTACAAGTGTATTTCTTGTCCCAGATCCTTCCTCTCTCCATGTTATTTATTCTCATTAGCATGGAAAACAGAAAAGGGAAAATATCCTCAGTGCTGGGACCGGCACAGAGACATGAGGAGGGTGCAGGGGCCGTGGCACCCAGGTGATGGGTGAGAATCCGAGGGGGGAGGAAACATCTGCCCCCGGCAGCTGGGGGCTACCAGAGCCCTTTCCCTTGGTAAGATGCCAAACTGCAGTTTGCCCCAAGGGGATTGCCAGGGAATGGGAGGCTCCATCAGAGGGGCAGACCTGGGGCTTTGTGGGGCAGGTGATGCCCGAAAGATAGGCCAGAAATAAATCCCCATAGACTGATGTCTATAGAGCAGGGATTTGTTTATTGCAGGGCTGGTGGTGAGGGGGATTTCTCCTCCTAGCTCACCCAGCTTTGTCAAGTGCTGTGGTATATTTATACAATATATTTTGCTTAATGTTGCTATGTCATTACAGCATCATCACACACGCGCTGGAACTAATTTACATAGCATGATCTCATGGGTATTAGATAATTCTTTGCACTGCGCATGCACCTACCCTATTCGGGGGTCTTCAGGGGTCTTTGATGAAGATGAAGACTTCTAAAGTCTTCTTCACACTTGAACTTTTCAACTTTTTCTTCAGGGCATGCGTAGGTATGGTGCTCCTTGGTCCATCTGGTCTTAACCAGCCTAAATTCTTTGTTTTGTGGCTAATTGGCTTTGCACTTGCCAATTTCTCGTTAGTACTACACTTACCTACCTCCGAAACTATACACACCTGGTAAGTTTTTTTTCTCTCTTTTTGTCTATTCTGCATTTAAGCAACTAGTTAACTGTATACTAGCCATTATATTGTATAAAAAGTTATTCATATCAGGTTATATAGGTATCGAAAGTCATGATTCAGGTTATATAAGCATCAGGTTATATAGGTATAGAAGTTATGATGCAGGTTACATAAGTAAATATGATGATTCAGGCTATGTAAGTATAGAAAGCTATTCTTCAGGTTATATTGATAAAAAGTCATGATTTCGGTTATATTGATATTAGGTTACATAGATATCTTATAACCCAAGCTCTATAAGCACTCTGTAACTTTGATCTAAGTTATATAGACATCACAGGGCAGCCGTGTGTGGGGCTGGGTGGAGGCTGGGGGCACAGCTTGAGGGCCGGCCCCAGTGTGCATCCCAATGCCCGGCCCTCCCGTGGCCTTGGAAGTATTTGTGGGGTTGGCCAGGCAAGCCCTGGGAGCCTGATGACTGCATGGCCCAGCCCTCCCACTGCTGTCAAACTGTGAGCAGCAGCAATGTTCGGCTGGATGGAAACATCTCCCCCTCATCCTGCACACAGAGAATGCTTAGGACGCTTGAAATGTTAATTACTTTACGGCCTCTTGCCATAGGCAGTTAAATGTTTGCTTTTCTGCTGTTTAAAGGGACAAGATTGTAAAACTGGATGTGAGAAACACACAGGAAGATGCTCATTCCTGAGCAGGACTCTTACAGACAAAGCAGAACTAAGATGGGGAAACTGAGGCACAGAACAGTTCAGTGACATTAAGTTAAGCTACATCCAGCTTTGCTAAGCTGAGTGTGAGGTTTGCAGTGTATTGAAAGCATACCCAGCTTCTGAATCACAGGTCTCAGTCCTTTGCTAATAGAAATGCTGCTAGATGATTGCAGATATTTTTGAATGACAAAATAGGAAAGAAATCGTAATTCATTCTCATGGTTACTTACAGTGCCCTTCCTGTTCAATGGAAATAGCATCCCTGCTTCTTTCCTTGACCTGGCTAACATCCTCATGGATGTCTTTGACCAGAATGTTGAGTTTAGATATATGAAATACTAAGAGTCCAAAACTTCAGGTTGCAAGCCCAGCTCTGCAAATGGAAGACAGTTTGTCAGCTGGGAGGTTGCAGTAGGATTGTGAGCAAAACAGATTGTGAATTTCTAACTTCACATGAACATTTCATATAAAATACAGAGGAAAAAAATGACTTAAGGCACCAGATGGCAAAACCAACATGAATGAACACCTCTTAAAAGATAGTATACTTTTATTTATGAAAATATTAAACCATGTTGATATGATAGAATAATCAAACTGAAAGGAAACCTTAACACTTGCAAATTTGTATCTGTGATGCAGCTGCAGGAAGATAAAATCGCTCTTGAGTGACTGGATATGTTTCTTCTGCTTTCCTACATTACTTTTAAGCCTTAGTTAGAGCCAGATGTTTCTTATTTCCTTTCTTTTTTGTTTTCAAGTGTGCACAAAGTGTGGTGCCGGCAGTAAACACCATCTTTAGCTTTTTTTTAATGTGTCAACTGCATCTGAGTCAGAGTCACAAACCGGTAAAATTCCAGCAAAGCAGTGCAAGCTTTCACTCCTGCTGTCATTCCCACTGGAAGCAGGAGATTGGCATTGCCGTTTCCTGTGGCACAGGAGTCATAAAAATCCCACCACGTGTCTGAGAACCTTGCCCCTGGTAAATAACACTGGAGGCAGGCTGGAATGCTGCATACCATGAGCACAGCTGCTCCTCCCATGGTCTTAAGAGTGCTGGGAGTGATTTCTTGTTGCTTAATTGCTATTCAGTTGTATGGATCTGCAGCCTGTTTTCCATGTCTTCTTTCTCCTCCTCAGGGAGGCAGTGGCTGGTAGCCACGGCATGTAGGCAAAACCATTTCTGCTCCAATTTAGTGCCCTTACTGTGACATTGACCTCTTAGGTGCCATCTCTGGCAGTGTTTTGTCAGTAAATGGCAGAGGTCTATAGGTGGGAGCTTGCTTTCCAAACCAAATTGCAAAGTAGTATTGCTGTAGTATTTATAATTATGGTTTCCATCTACTTTTTAAAATGTATTTTCATTCTAAGAAGTGTATCAGATACAGAAATCCATGAACTGCAACAACTACCTAGCAAAAAGATAGAAATTAGTGTTCAAAAAAAAAAAGTCATCTGAGGACAAGTTATGCCTTACTTGACAAATATTAGGCTTTTTACTCCCACATATTTTGAGCAAGCACATATTGTACCTAGAATAGATTTTAAGGACAAATATTCCGGCAGTTTTCCAGTTGTCTTTCTCCTTTTTAACAGATGTGCTCTTTGTTGCTCAGTCCTTGGGAGTCAGGCTCCCTTCCACTACTGCACATGCTGAAGGGCTTTTTGGATAAAAAACTATTCTGTTTTCTTCCACCAACTTCTGTAGCAGCAACTCCTACCCCAGCTGCTGTAGTTTGGAGGAATTTAAATGTTTTGGGTGAGGGTATTAAGGTACCAGATCCACTGAAGTTTTTTAGTGCCTAAGTTTTAGGATTAATGAACCTGGAGGATTCAAATTCCTTGCTGTCATATTTGCTCTTGGTTCATGCTATGTTTAGTTACAAGGGAAAAAAGTATTTATTTACAGAATACAGAACAAATATCACAGTTTCTAATGATGAGGTAGTACTGACCTTTCTTGAATTCAAGTGCAACTTGTTAAATGTCTGCATGTGTTATGAGAGTAACCTGTTTATCCCACCCCATCCTGTCCCATAAATGGTTATATTTTTCCCCCTGAAAACATGACAGACATCTTACATGAATAAATCAATTTTATTTAAATAAAATTACAGGTGTATTTTTTTCTAGTATAAACTACCATATAGTTTTTCAAAGGCACCAATATTTAAAAATAATTTAAACTTTCTTGAGAGCAGCTTCCTTTTTCTGAGTGGTGTTTGTAAACTTGTAAGGCTTCCCTCCCCTCATTCAACTCAGGCAATACCTGTTGCTTGTGAAATGATGGAGACTGTACCTTTATCACTGTAATAGATGCCCCACTGTTCCTGGGCATCTCTTTTGAACACAGGAGAATGGGTCAGGTGTTCCATGTAGCAAAACTCCACTCTGAAATAGGGTGTTTCTTTCCTTTGTGGCACCATGAATTTCTCAGTCACAAACCCCCACTATGACACTCACTTTGCATCTACTGTAAGTATTGAAAATTAAATTCAAAAGACTACTCTTTCTTTGAGGCTTCAGGATCTGTTTTTCCTTGCATTTCTTCAAGCTTGATAATGCAATGCCACCTTTTCTGATGTGAGGAGAGAGCTTTTTGCAAAAAGCCTGTCCTACAGTTCTCTCACAGTCTGCATCAGCCTCCAGTTTGGGCTTCTTTAGAGGCGTCTTTGCTAAGCATGCTTGCACCAAAACCAGCAGATGTGTGATGGGCTTATTCATCCAGTTCTGTGATCATTTACAGGAGATTCACAGCAGGGACACAGAGGGAGGTGCAGGTGATACCTCTCAGCAGGCCAAATCCTGCTCAGGTTTTCTCCAAAGAAAACACCCAGCTCTACAGCCACTGCTGGATGTGGGTAAGGACAGAGCCAGAGATCCCAAGCAGAGGAGGGCATGGGAGGAAGAGTGGCAAGCAGCCACTCTCTGGCCAGTGAGTTCAAGTACTGTCACTTTTTAGTTCTGTAAAAGCAGGGAGTTGTTTTAAAAAGAGATTTTGCTAAGCACCTTCCATGTGCACAGCTCACCCATGAGGTTCACTTCACCAAATGATTTTGGCTTATTGTGACAGACTTTTGTAATAATCCCCAAGTTCTCTTTGATGCATAACCATCGTCCTCTCTGCCCAGCACTACAGAAGCTCTGTAGCCCAACCATTCTAACAGGAAAAAGAGTCTGCCCTTTAAAAAAAATCCCCACAATTTAGAGACAACATTGATGTGGTGCAATGAAGGTAAGATCGTAACAGGGGTACATTTGGCAAATGTATCTCTGCTTCAGTTAAGAGGCAGGCTCCTCAGGGAAGCCATGGATCTTCCTTCTACAGAAAATCTGATTTTAGTGGAACCACAGTAAACTCAGGTCTTAAATTTGCAGAGTGGAGTAAATACAATTTTTTCGGAGTTTATAGTAAGACCACTGTAAAGCTGAGACACAAATCTACAAATATACCATACCAATACCTATCCTGCAAGAATGTCCCAAGACAGGCTTTACTAAAGTTTACCAAAATCTCCAAGATCCTTCAGAGAAAAGCATTGAAAAAGGGCCAGCAATTGCTAAGAAAAGCAGTGATCTTAGGCTAGCAATTTATCTTTTGCCATTTGGAAATGTGGAAATGTAGAAATGTATGTGAGCCAACTACTCTTGCTTTCCAAAGATTCATCTGGATAATGACACCTGGTTACAGGTGTTACTTCACAATACTTTATTTAAGCCAACTTCTCTAAAACATTTTGCCCAAATATTCCAATCAATCACCTAAAACATCTAAAATAATTTTAAAAATTAGCAACTGAAGTCTTCTAAGAAGACATACAAAAGCTCAGCCAGTTTATTCTGCTTTTCATCCTGTTTAGGTTATCCCTTTAGTTTAGAGATACAGCACCTTAATATTTGCATGGTATTAAATATATTTATCAAGAAAAGCAGTGAAGAAATTTGCACTGTTCCTGCCTGTGAGAAGCAAAGTTGTTTCTGATGATAGCCTTCAGAATAAACACCACCACTGATTTTGGAAAGGCACTGACAAAACTGACAGACTAAAATTCAGCAGTAACAGCATGAGCAGCTAAGAAGGGTGCTCCTTCAAAAAGGAGAGATAAAAGGTAAAGTGAAGTAGATGTTTATGTTTCATTGAAGGTAGAGTAGTTTTAGAAAAAGCCTTTAGGGGTTTTCTGGGTCTTGGGATCCCTTTGAGGTACAAGCTATTTTATTAGCTAGCTTTTTTAAGCAATCAGTTTGCTGCCATTGGTCATGAACCCTGTGCTTTTCACTCAATCAGTTTGGATGGAGAAAATAAATGCAGTTAAAAGCAGTATTATTTTTTAATTCCCTTGCTGATGTCGTTAGCTGGGTATGGAGCTACCATGGAGGCAACATCTGCCCTCCCACAGCTCACTGTGCAGCACTGTGCAGGCTGCCTGGTGACTGAACCGGTGACACAGGAAAAGGGATTCAAAACCATCTCAGTCCTGCCCACAGAGCAGAATCACCCACTCCTGACTCAGGTGGTGGGTCATGTGTCTGCTGTGAATCCTGCAGAAAACCACCAAATTCCACCAAAGGAAAGGAAATAGCTTTGGCAAAGAAGCTGGTTTTGCAGTTAGGTGCTGCCTGACTGGACACCCCTCAGCCTTTCTGGAAAAGAAGTTGTTCCAGGCACCAAGGGAAGGCAGAGTCACTTCCACTGCCTTGCAAAGTCAAAGGATAGCAATGAGACAGGACTGTGTAGGCATGAGAATGAACAACTGCACTGGTTTTTGATCATCATTCACATTTTTGGTCCTCCTGCCAGGCTTGGTGGTGCCTCTGGGGAGGTAAACATGCTACACACTCTTCAGTGAACCACTCTGGGTTCACAGTGAGAAGTTCCTTCTGTTTAACATAAAGCCACAAGCAGAGACACAAAGTTGTTACACAAGACAGCTGCAAGACTGTGGTTTCTTTATCTTGTTCTACTGTTTTCCATGTCTGCACAGTTATTTATCCATGGGTACTTGCAGGGCAACCAACACACATATTTAGACACCCTAATTATGGAAACTTTATGTCCAGCAGCAGCTGAAAAACATTTTGCTTAGCTTTTAATAAGGCAAACATACAGATTTCATTGTGCCACCTCACCCACTCCAAGTCTGTCTAATACTAGTCTGATTTTCTGTGAGGCATATGATAAGCAAGGTACTAGTGCAACCACCATGAATCAATATCAAGCTTACCCTCCACAAAAAAAAAGTATAACTGTGTAGATGTAGACATTAGAGGAGATTGATATTTGCAAAGCAAGTTGTAGCAAAGAATGAATAAGACAGCAAAAAAATGTAGAAATGAGGTATCAATTAGCCTAATGGTTGGAGTGGGCAAACTGGTCAAGCCATACTCATACTAAATGTCTTCTTCTGACTCATGATCTCGTTCAGATGTTTTCAGTAAACCCATTTCCATGGACTGGGACTGTTTAACCTTCGAACGAACTGCCCTGGAAACAACAACAAAAATTTGTCAATAGTAACTCAAAGACTCACCTGACTATTTTTGACATGCTAAAAACCTGTTTAATACTTCTCATCAGTGAGTTCAGATGACTTATTCTATGATTCTATGGTTAGGAAGTGCTGCCTTTAATGATACCACCTGACTGTAAAGCTTGTAAGCTCACGTTCCTATGGACATATCACAGAGCACTTTAAACAAACCTCAGTGTACCCTCCAGAAAGTTCAGTGTTGTGCAGGCACAAGACCAATCGCTGTGTTTACCTGGGAAGGGACCATAAAGCTGTGAGAGAGTCTGGCCAAACTCCCCTCAGAAGGGAACTCTGCCAGCATGCTATATCAGCCTCCTCTGAGGCCTCATCTGATGCTGCAGCAGCCACTGGTTCCAGCACCAGAAGGGATGTGAGATTGCTGCCACCTTCTCAAGAGCTGCCATTCTTTATGCAGCAAACCAGTTACCCAGCCTTGAGTGCTGGTGCCTTTCAGACTGAGACAAAAAAGAACTGGCACCTCAGTGCAAAACGAGACTGGAAGACCTACGTATTTAACATGATTAAATAGGGCTATTAGGATGGTGGGGATAAAGCAAGGGGTGAGAAGCATGTTTAGGTCACTGCAGGCAAAGGCTTGGTAAGGTCCTGTGGGCAGAAAGTGATCACATTCTGTGATCTGATGGCAGAGGCATTTTTACAGCCAAATTAACACTGTGGTTGGAATTTTGTCAGAATTAGCACTGGGCAATGAGGAAAAGGGCTAACTTTAGACACTAGGGGACAAAAATGGCTAGTGAAAAAGAAATCAGGTCTGATCATAGGAAATTTCTAGCAAGGAATTCCGTGTAATAATCTTCAAAGTAAAGTCATGAAGCCTGCTCACTAAGCCACTTAAAATTAGCAGAGATGAGCAGTGGGAGACAAGATTCAGCAGGTAAAAAGAATCTCCTAGTTCTGACTTTATATGCACTTACAAATGTGGAAGACTATTGGAGCTCATTTTATGTGAGAAGTATTATGCTATCAGAGCTGTATTTATGGATGTTTTCCCCCTTTCTACTGAAGCAGTGTCAGTTGCTTTTCATTGATTACTAACAACAATTTTTATTTTACCTTGCAAGACAATTAATTACTTCATAGAAACCTTTTCATTTGTCAGTGAAACTTTTCTAAAATAAAGCTCCTGCTAGACTGAATAGACAAGTCACCAAAGTTTTAGTGTTTCAAGTAACTTACCAGCTGACAATTGTGTAATTCACTGCAAGTATAAGAAAAGCAAAGGCATAATGCCAGCAATAGCACATGGTCAGGAACATCATATTAGTATGATCCGTCTGATTCCACTCTGGACTCCCATTTGGAGGATAAAGCACAAAGCCAATCTGTAGTAAAATAAAAGATACATAGTACATGTCATTTGGGGTGCATCCTGTGCCATATCATGTTTTATGCTACCCATCACAAGGCAGACATTTAATTTTCTTATGGTGTTGCTTATTTCCGTGTTTATTATAAAAACTATTTTTGCAGTCACTCTCAGGTGTGGTGGATCACTTTACTCAACTCAGTGCAGAGATGCCTTTGAAGATGCAGAGTCAGTCCCAGAGAGCCACTGCTCTTGCCCAGAAAATTAAGGAGCCTGCCCAACAACCCAGCCCTGCAACAATCACAAGTGTGCACTGTAAGGAGAGGGGCTGGTGCTCAGCCCTGTGTGCCCTCAGGGCACAAATCACCTCACAGATCAGAAAACCTGCCTGGCCATTTGCACTGCCTTGCTTCTTCCCAGCAGCATCTGGGAATGCATTACATGGCTGGGAGGATGAATAATCAATGAATAAATAAAGGGGAGCCACAAGTCTATTTGTTCTGGGCCATCCAAGGCAAAGGTCAGAAATGGCATAAAAATGGAGCTTCTTCATCCAAGACTGTAAGTTCATGTGAAATACTAGCTGATTTGTTTATTCAGAGCTGGGAAAGATCAAATTCATATTTGTGCATAAGATGGGAAAACCATTAATCCTCTGGCTACGCAGAGTTTGCATGACAAACACCAGCCCTCTGTACTGCTTAATACTCTTCAAAGTCGTCACTCAGCAGTTTAGCTGAGAATTTAGAAACTGGGAAGAGGAGAGGAAGAAAGAGGGGAGTGCATTTTGCATTTCCATGCAGAGAATTCAATGAATGAGGGTGTTGATGATGCAGAAAGAAAAGTCCATTTACCTCTTACAAATTTCCCATGCTGCAGCCAGTGTGTGGTTTTCAGTCACACAGATGGTTGAAGTCTGATGCGGGTGTGAAAAAAGCCACACTTCAATTTCTTCTATTTTTAGTACTTCCATTTTTTACTTTGAGACAAAACCCACATTGTCTCTAGAGCTAAAGAAATTATCTGTTCTAAAATTAGACTAGGCAGAAAACAATGAATAAATGGTTGCATCTATTCCTCCTATGTAAAGCTGCCGAAATCACCAACTGAAAGTTTACAAACAAGAAAATAAAACAGCAAGTGCTGCAGCACCACATTCTTGAGTTCACTTATAGAAAAATACAGCCAGTTCCTAGGTCTGTCTTCATGCCACAGCAAGCATTTAAATATTTGATTTGGTGCTGAGTGTCCAGTTCTCCTAAGAAACAGCAAACGTTTTTATTCATCGTGTCTGGCCAGCATAGAAAAAAGGGAAGCCAGTCTAGACATGCCGGAAAGAAAAATCACTGGAGTGACCTCAATTCTCCACTATAAGATGAAACACACATCAGCACTAGTGCTCCTATTTCTGTTACAAACTCACAGCAACTCCTTAAACCTCTCTCTTCTTCTGACAGCAGAGAAAGGGCCGCTATCAGGTATCTGTTATTGCATAGACTCACAAGTAAGTGAGGGCATGGAAGCTACGTTTTGAAGAGTCCTTTCGGGAGCCACATCCCTGAAATATCAAAGTTTTGGCTGTTCTTTTTGCTGCTCAGCTCCCAAAGCACTAGAAAAGCAGGAGGCTTTACATCACCCAGTCTCCTAATGAGAATCTGTAGCTTAAGCACCTTTTGAACCTGGCAATGCCAATGAGGCGTTTGCCTCACCCACCTGTCCAGTACTGCACTGGGCATCTGCTCACTGCTCCGGCAGCTGACAGTGGAGACTCTCTTTGTAAAGAACAACATATATTTCCATGCTGTAAAATCACTGCCATTTGGCTGGCAAATTTGGAACAGGATGTTACAGGGATTAGAGAGAATGGTCAATGACTGTAGTAATGGAGAGCTCAAGAAAAACACCTTAGCTTTTTTATTGATTCAAATAAAAGGCACTTGAAGTAAAATGGCTGCTTCTTCTTCTGTAAAATGGATATGAGAAATACTTTCATCTCTTTAAAGGAACATTGAGAGTGCATTGTTTTCTATAAGTCTTTTGAGGTCTGTGTTTAAAAGGTGTTTATATCACCTGGGAAACATCAGCAAAGGGTTATATGACTAATTTTGGTGAGGAAGAAATTCCTAAGGCAGAAAAGTGACCTACCTGCCAGAACCAGCTGCCCTGTAATATGCAGAGGCTTGTACGGAGCATCTCTAGCACAATACTGCCACGGAAGAAAACTTCCAGAAATATGCAGGCAGCAGCTCCAAAGATAGCAAATAGCAGTAACTGATGAACATGGACATCCAGCATGGCTCTCCCATGAAGATGGTAGCAGAAGAGAAAACCTGGAATAAATTGCCATCAGTTTAAGATCTTTTCTTTGCTTGCAATTTCCCTGCATCTGCTTTTAGAGAACAGCGAAGCATTTCTGGCATTTCTCTTTATGCCAGTATCACCTTCACTCACACTGGCTTTAGCTAACCAGTTGTGCGCCATGTCAGTACCTACATCACATACATGCCTGAGCTACTGAGCACTTACCCAAAAACAGGCTTTTGCTGCTATTTTCATAACATTTCTGTTGCTGTCTGAGGCAGTTAGGAAGGCACAGATTCACCTCTACAATGCATGCTCGTGACCTGGGCTGCAGATAATGCCTCAGCAGTTCAAGGAGGGCCAAGACTGGTCTTTGTTTGATCTCTTTGAGGTGTTCCAGGGAGTGAAACACCCAGCTCCCATAGGGTCAGTCTCTAAGGCTGATTTGAGATTCCCAGACCAATGATCAATCCCCATCCACAGGATTCAAGCGCATTCCTGCAGGGAGAGGTAAACTGACCTTCAATAAAGACTGCTACGGAAAGCATCATCCTGTCCATGGCCGCTGGCAGCGCATTGGTCCCATGCGCCACGATGTCCACCAGCCCTGAAATGCCATAGAAGAGGTACATGGTGGCATGTTGCCAGTTCATCAAGTGATCCCAGTGCTTCTTCTCATAGTTGTACAGCTTCAGATGAGGTCCATCAGGAACAAACTGCTCAGCCACCATTCCTGTGCATGAAACAAGAAGAAAAACCATTTGTTCTGGCACTTAAGGAATAAACTGATGACAAGTCTTTGCACAAGCACTAGAGGCAGCAATACATCCCCATGCAGCATAATGCCAGTAAGCTTGAGGTTGCAGCATCACATAATCTGGAGAGTGAAGAGCCAGAGGAAATCAGGCATCAGCTCCACTCCTGGTGGAACTATTTGCATCTTGCAGTTTCCAGCAGTGAAAAAGAAAACAGCTATTCTGTGCTGCTTTTTCTTCTTTTAAACAATTGCTATTGTACTAGTCCTCTGACCAAATTTTTCAGCTGCCTTTCCCAGTGGTTCTGACATGAGCATAACACATGCTAAAGTCTCCAAAAGAAAGATTTACCATTTCAATGCCCTGCCACATACAGGATGACAGAGTTCAGACTCATAATTCAAAGGGGATTTTTCCTCTAAAGCCATAAAAGGAAACCCCTCCACTGTGCAGAGTTATTAAAAGTCTCATGGGAATGTACACCGAGGTAGTATTTGAATCACTGCTCCACTCTCTCCCTTACCTTGGCCCCTCAGTGTCTTGCTAACTAGCTGAGATACTCCAGCAAGGGAAAACTGCTTTTAAATGCTTTATATGATCAGTGAAATTTGGGGAGGGTTTAAAAGTTGTTATGCTTTTAAAACAGTAAATCTAATTATTTTGTTTATGAAGCATAGGCCAGCAGCCTGCTGTATAAGTAGATATGCTGTAGAACAAATGCAGTGTTGTTCCACCTTTATTTCCAGTTTTCCTAACACGGAAACAGTAGGTTTTACTCCTGATGCCTTTACTGCCTGTCTTAGCCAAGTGTTTTGTCCATACTTTTGATTGGAATTGGAATTGGAATTTCCAATGTTAAAGTAATAGCTTGTTGTTTCAAAGTGACAGTGAAAACAGTAGATGAATGTTTTAGCTGCCAAACTACCTCTAGACACAGACTGGAGGATTTGTAGGAAAGATGTCCACAGTCACACCTCAAAATGAATGCTGTTATTTAGATTTTTATCATTTTTTAAGGCATATAAAAATGTATACTATAGACAAAACATCTCTTCAGTGCTGATGTATCTTAACAGAGAGGAAGATAAAGCAAGAACAAGACTTTTTCACAGCCTGCACCTTGATTAAAAATGAGGCAGCTCTAAAGAGCATCTAAAGAATAGCAGACAAATCAAATCTAAAAGTGTAAAAATGCTTAAAATTTAGATACTTTTCACCTTGAGCTGCAGGTGCTGAGCTCCCCAAATCCCCTGTTGTTTAGTTTACTTATCCTCTACAGGTAAATCGCTACCATACAGCCTGATGAGACGTAAACAAGAACTAAACACTTCCAGTCAGCTACACAGCTCTCAAAACCATCCCTGTGGGTTTGTACCCAGGCCTGGACATGACAGAAGGACAAACAGCTCCCCCACACCCCATCACAACAGTCCTGCAGCAATAAGATCTGGAGTTCAGTCTTTCTTTGTGAATATTTTCACTTTTGACTGACATTAATCAAAAAGCACCTTCATAATTTACATATTTTATCAATAAATGAGTGGAGGCTTCTGACATCTGAGAGGGTTGGATTCAAAATAGAAAAACAACACCTTCACAGTCCGGTGCTCCCAGCGTGCAAATGAGACCCCTTACCTAAATGTCTTATCTCCCTCCCTGAACAGTGAACAGTACATGAACACTGACATGTGGTCAGGAGGGGTCAAATGCTCAAGAGTGGTCAGGAGACCTCACAGAAGCTCCAGAAGAGTGCTACAGATGGAAACCACATTACAGCCACAGCTGTGTAATTAACAGCAGTAGCCCCACCACTTCTCAGTGCTTAGAGGGCAAAATAGCAAAACACAAGGAGATCCATTTTATCAGAGAACAAAATTTAAAGAAAAAAGTGTTAGAAGGTACAGCCTGCCCTTAGTCCACCTTGCTTACCAATGAGGGCAAAGACAGCTTTGATGATGCCCTCAACAAACTCCAGGCGCTGGAATCCTGCCCTGGAACCAAGGTAGCAAGCGTTCTTGTTTTTTCGACAGGCGTACTTCAGTGGATACTTCACTGACCACCACAAGCCAAAAAGAAGGAAAAAGCTTCCAGGGAGGGCATGCCCTTTGAAATTGCCCATGGTTTTCTGCTAGGCAACACCTGAAAGAGAAACAAACACAGACCGATTATGGGAATAGTGGGAGAATTCTGTGGGTTATAATGTTGAAGTATCTCCTTGCATAGATCAAACGAGTGTCACTAAATTAAGTACTCACATTTAATTTAAAAATAAATTCGTGCACTGCTCTTCCCAGGCTGTTCAAAACACCCAGCCAGTCTCCCCAGTTTCATAGCTTTGGAGAACCAGAATCAGGCCCAGCTGCAGAGCAGCTGACCTGAAATGTAGAGCTGGCAGTCAGCAGGGTAAGAGAAGGAAAAGCCATAGCACACTATGTCTTGCTGTAGAAGTTGTGCTAGCAAAATAGAGAACCTGAATAATCAATATTTGGTGCTTTCAAATTTAGAGAGGGTTTTATATTCTCTTCCTCTACAAAGGGAAGACAAGACAATACCTGACTGAGGGAAAAATGAATTGCATACCCATCAGATGGGTAAATGTGCACTAGTAAATTGTATTTTGTGCTTCAATCCAGGTATTTCATTATGATTTACAAACATCAAGTAATTCTCATTATTTGATGGGTGAATTATGCACCCACAACTAGACATATATTATCAAGTACATCAAGTGCACTGAGTGACAAGGTTGTTAGGTTGGTCAGGATTATATAGTCATTTAAAAGCAGTGCCATTCATAATCCTAGTAATTGTGGTCATCATCCCAGCATTTAGAACAGTTGTCTTTGAGCCAGTGGCTTCTTCATTAAAATGACAGTTCTAACATTAAATTGGCAATTTTTCTTTAAGATGTTATAAACTGAGTTGTTGTGCCTCATGCCCCAAAGGCATACTAAGTCTCTGCACAGGCAGCAATCAAGAATAACCACTTTAGAAGGATTGACAGTCTGTACTTTCTGTTATTATTGTTGCTGACTTAAAAGTTCAATTGCCACACTGTACTGGAGCCATCTGGCTATGAATGGAACATGGAAGCTCTGGTATATATTTCTTTTTCATGAGTATTTCCTATGGTCAGCTCTGCATAAGGAGTTTTAAACTGCAGCTTCTGGGCCATGGAGTACTTGCAGCTGGTTCACGTAAGGCTGTCTGGTCACGTAGCGTGAGCCCTCTCCTATTTCTGGAGGCTAAACTCCACTGAAAGCTTTTTTTTTTTTCTTTTTAAGAAGAGAAACTTTTCCACATGCACAGATCCTGGAGTTCTCATAAGACTATTTTCCAATTGCATGACGAGAGGTGACCTCTATAGCCACAAAGGAGAAGTGAACGACTGTTCATGCATAGCATGAGTCTGGCCTGATTCAAACAGGATGCTGAAGAGGGTCCTGCAGCCCCTGCCTGTCCCCTCCTCTTCCAGAGCTGAGGTCTCCCACTGTAAGGGCTGCTGAGTGGGAGAGGGGTGCTTTAAAAGCTTTCTCTGGATAATACCCTGCTTAGCTAATTTCTAGGGAAGCACTGGGAAGTACAAGAGTAGAGAAATGTGATGCTGCTTGCCCAAGCAAGCCCATTTCTGGATGTGTCCCCACAGGTGTTGCCGGGTCTGGCATCTGTGTATGGCAGCTGGGAAGGAGAGAGTGCACAGGTGGGTGCACCAAGCCCAGGGGAGCAGCACCTGCCAGCCATGGGGCAGCCAAAGGGGGCATGAGGGACATGTTTATGAACAAAACATAAAGGACTCCCTCTTGGGATTTCTGCTGTGTGGGGAAGGGCTCCTACAGCTGAGGGTCCAGGGGCTGGGAGAGCCTTTCTCTGCCTCCTCTGCCTCCCCCATCACCCTTAAAGTTCCGCTGGGTTGATGCCTGTGTGTTTTATTTGCAGGTGGGGAAAGCACTGCTTTCTCTGCAGCAGCCCTCAGCACAGTGAGGCTCTCACTGGTGAGGTTTGTGGGGCTCAGCCCCATAGGTTGGACCCAGCCCCTGCTATCTCACCGAGGAGGTTCTTCATTTTGGGACACTTTTAGTTCAAAGAGTCTGACCTTCCTGCACATCAATGCCAGTACTCACTGCACCACTCTGCCTCAGTAAAGGGCAGTACCAACAGCTTTAGAAAGTCATCTAAACTTTGCTTTAACCTTTAAAATACTTCTGCTTTTCAAACCTTAATTTCTGGGGGTTTTTTAACATGCTGGCCTGAAAGGTACTGCTGTCTTTTCAGACACGTTGGTTTTTTCCCTTCTTTGGCTGAAAGGGAGAGGGGAGGAGTGGGGAGTGCCCTTTCCTCACCATGTCTGATCTCACTGAACACCATTCATTGGAAAGACCTTATTCATTATTCATTATTATTCACCACAGGTACAAAGCAGTCCAAATGGAACAACTTACCCTGTGCTGCACATCAAAGCAAAACAATGGATTAGAAAGGTAAATTAAACCTATGAAAAACCTTCTCTTAGGAGAGTACAGCTGCAGTAGGAGTGAAATGAAGAACAGTGTTGATGTCATTTGTAGTGCACAGTATACAGAACTTCAAAAGTAATTCTCAATCTGTAAATTCACACGTGGGTTACCTAGACCTTCAAACACTGGAGGATCTTTCTGCACTAAATCTGGGCAAGCTATCAAGAAAATTTGTATTAAACTACTTTTTGCTTTTCAAAACAAGCAAAAAGAAGAAAAGACTGATACAGCAGCTAATGTTCCACACCCAATATAAACAAAATAGAACTAGAAAAATTGCTTTTTTTGCTGAAAGAAATACAATCGCATATTATTAGCTTTAGAGAGTGTAAACTTCAGATTGAGTTCATCCAAAGGTGTTGGGGATTATTTGTAGGATTTCTCTAGAAAGAGACACATCAGATCTGCCAGCCAGCTGTTGTGGCAGACCTTTGGAATGCTGCATGTCAACACAGTTGGTTTCAGAAAGGAGTTATACAACTTACCCTGTAAAGTCTTAGTAAACTTGAAAACATCATGACAGGGCTTGTCTTAAACTGATTAAACTTCCCAGTTCATGGGTTTTCTCTTTTCAGGTCTGAGAGTTCGTTTTGGTGAGTCTAGAAGTCACCTGCCAACACCCACAGCTTTCATGTGACTGAGAAGTTTTGTCTGCAAATAAACTGGGAGATATTGCACAATTTGGGAACTCAGTATAAAACTGAGGATATGGTGAGGCTAAGCAGAGTCCTCAGTAGGAAAGCCACTGTAAGGTCAGGAGATGGATCTAGGAGGTGTAAGGCAGGGATATAACGGGAGGTGAAAAGAGAGGAGAACATTATGTCAGGCTGCTGCCTTTCCATGTGGCACTTTGGCATCCCCCTGTGCAGCCTGGGACAAAACATCTCCTGCCAGATCTTCTGCACAGCTTGAGAGCCAGACAGTTTTGGTACAGCAGGTGCTATTTATTGGATAAAGATGGCATCAGCATGTTATGACAATACTTGATAAATTTGAGAGCTTATTTTTACAGAGCCTTATCAGTCTATATCTGCAACATCAGACTGATGTTGCAGGATGTGCAAATCCAAGACCCTCTTTTTTACCTTCAGTGATTTCAGGGCCAAGGGTGTTGGCAGAGCCACAGCCACGTTCTCAGCAGCAAACCTTCCTTGCTGCCCACAACCCTCCCTAGAGTTCATCATCTTATATTGGATATCAGGAGAAATCCCTTCACTGAAAGAATTGTCAAGCCACTGCCCAGGGAAGTGGTGGGATGATGATCCCACCACTGGAGGTATTTAAAAGACACGGAGATGTGGCTCCTGGGATGTGGTTCAGTGGAGGACTTGCCAGTGCTGTGTTAGCAGCTGGACTCAATGATCTGAAAGGTTTTTTCCTACCTAAAAACTTCTGTGATTCTATGGTCTGCCAGAGTTGCAGGCAGAGAAAATCCTGAGGTTGCCCCACAGCCAGGTGCTGTGAGGCCTGGCCCCAAAGCCACCCAGTCACACCAGGTGCCACACGCATTCCTTTAGCTGGTGACCTGCTCCACAACTTCAGCCCTGTCCAAACCCTCCTCCTGACCCTGTCAGGCAAAGCCAGTGGTGCTGATGCCTACAAAAGGCACACAGACAGCTGGCATCACCTGGCCACAGCCCTCCCCATGGATGACAGGGTGGGCTTTCCAGCAAATGTACATCCTTGACCATTGTGGATTGAATCGCCGCTGTTACCCTGCTGTGTGCACCCCCAGGATTCCCACAGGATCTCACTCACTCCTCATGTCTCCGCTCCTCAGGACCCTTCCACCACCTCCAGTGAGCAGCCATGGAGCCACAGCAGCCAGGGCACCAGCAAATTCTGAACTCTGCCAAAGCAAATTTTGGAGTCAAGCTGGGGGTAGGTCCCCCTCTGCCAATCAGCAGGGCTGCCACTCCGAGGAGCATGCCCAGAAACTGGACAAAGCACATGTTCCAGCCCAGATTCAGGCTTTTCCCGGAAAGTGCCCCTTGAAACGCTGCTCTCAGGAGAGTGTGGGGCACGCCAGGACAGGAGGCTGCTGCTGTCACAGTTCCAGGACAGCCATGGGCTTCAATTGCCTCAATCAGACTCACCCAGGACCCCCATCCTGGCACCCCTGCTCAGGCACCTATGGTCTCAGGGGAACTGGAGAAAAAGGTAATTAGGTATAATTATGGCAATAAACTCCATTGTTGAGGTAATTTACAAATTTTAAGTACCAGTCAACATTTCTGCAGCTGATTGGAACAAAGAACAAGAATAATCTACAACTACCTGTGAACATGAGATGGTTTTTTTTAAATGTGAGAATTCCAAGCATAGTTGTTCTTGCAATAACCACAGAAAGCACTGCATGATTAAGGTTCTTCCAGCAACTAGAAAGCTGCACGGTATTGCAAAAGTGTTTTACATCCAAACTTTGCCAAACCGATATAGGCTGTTCACAGCTGCCAACAAATTCCCCATGTAGCCCTAATGCTTTGGGTTGTTCATCCCTCTGTTCAGGCTGCATCTTACTCCTTGGGGTCAGAAAGGAATATGGGATTCCACTGGAAAAGGAGGTTTCCAAGTGAGCACTCAAGAAAACGTGTGCATTTTTGTGGCTTCTAAGAGCTGCCTTTTTAGCCTGAAAATTATCTCACACCATCAGAAGCATGAAAGGCAGGCAGGAAATAGACTCAGATGGTTGGTTTAAATATCTTCTGATGCTTTGGGGAAGGATGTTTTGTAACATTTATCAGTTTGATTTCTGATCTTCACTTTTGTGGGGACTAAGGCAAGACTTGGAAGTGGTATGGAGAAATATACCATGTGGTTACTTAGAAGGCTTCTCAATTGCTTCTGGAAGAACTAGGTTAGTTTCCCTTTTATCCCCTTTCCCTTTAAAAGACAGGCAGGGGATTAGGCAGTGCAACCTGTATGGGACAGGGACATGAGCAGTAGCTGAGCCAGAGCCTGTCCTGCAGCAGGCAGCTTCCCTTCCCTGCACATTCTCCTGCCACAGCAGTGTGCCCTGCAATTTCCTGTGTTTGTCAAGCCCTGGGGGATGCTACAGAGGGCTGTCGACCAGAAATGTGGATTTCTTTTCCAGAAATGACCCAAGTTATAGAGCCACAAACTCCCTCTGCTGCAATGCTTCCATTTCTGCTACACAACCATATGACAACAAAGGTTAAGATCAAAGATTAAATATTGGCAATTTTTTTCTTCCATATGCTAGATTAGAAAACAGCGATGTGGAGTTTATAATATTTGATGGGAAATGTTTATTTATCCATAACAGCTGCGGGGAAAGGATTGTGACATCAGTGAGAATGATGGAGCCAGATAAGAGGAGGAAATAACAATTGTAGGCATTTTCTAATCAGTGCATAAGCTGTGATCATACAGCTTTTACAAAAAATGGAAACCAGCAAAGCTGAAATGCATGTAAGACAAAGAAAATCACAGACAAGTTTAATTCAGTACCAAAGTTTTCTACTTGCAGCTAAAGATTTATTCACAAGGCAAGTGCCTTTTGTCCTGCAGCCATTATGTTGTAAACACCACAGACAGCCAGGCTGATCTGAAAAGCTCTCTGCTCCAAGTACTTTGATCACTAAAGGCAGTCCTGATTTCATGTCATGACTGAAAGCATTTCAGCAATTACAGCTCCATGTTTCCAGATGAGATCACTGCCCTGGTGTTAAGGAAATACTCAGCTGGCACCTACAGCTGCTTTAGAATTAGACTGGAACCAAGTATTGCGTGTACTAATGAAAGCAGGACACAAGACTACTTGAAATGCTAAAAAGTGACGGGACAGCCTTGGTATTTTTGGCTTAGGGGTGTGGGAGATAAAGATTTTCAGGTACAGAAAAGAAAAGAAATGTCATAAATATGCATCTCCAAAGTCTGTAGGAGAAGAATTCAAGCCTTGAGAGAATCTTCGGGCCTAGAAGACAGGGATGAAAACCAAAAATCCCAGAGATAATGATCAGAAATCTATCTGCTAGCCCTAGAAAGGAGGGACTCCAGGACACAATCTCCCATAGTGCTGAGCTTGGGCCCACAGCTTGTACTGCTCTATTTTTTTTTCAGTGCCTTGCATCTGTCAGAGACTCCTCCTTCCCAGATACTTGTCCTTGTCAGCCCTCTGAGTGCTCCTCACTGTGTTTGTCATCTCTCATGACCCTCAGTTTTCTGGCTCTCTTTCCCTGTTCTCTGTGCATCTGCTGACTGTTTCTGCTCCTGTAGATGAGCAGGCTATCTCCAGGGGTTATCCAGGGACAACAAGTACTACATAACAATCTTACCATTGGCTCTTGATATCTGAGCAGCTGCTAGTCTGGGGATATGAAATTTTTGGTCTCTAGGACTGCCAAATTGGAGCCTTTTTCAGAGCACCACAAGTTCAAAAAACTTACACACATGAAAAATAAACCTTGTAAGTGCATGGCACACACAAGAGTCATTTTTTCATATGAAAGATTCATAGTTCCTCTATTGGCCATAAACCCTGGTATTTCCTAGCACTGCCTGAAATAAAGGGTAAAACAGCACAGGTATGTGAGTGAACTTTGCAGGTATAACAGTGCTACCTCTGGTGGGACCATGTTTGGCTCCAGCCCCCACAGCCACTTCTGTGCCCACAGCAGGGTGCCTCCTGTGGGGTGACCCTCCATCTGTCCCCCATGCAGAGCAGCAGCTCCCTTCCCCACAGAGGGTCACAGCAGACTGCTGCCCTCCAGCTGAGGTGCTGCTGCTGCAGGGTTCCTCCCAGCCTGGCAGACTGGAGCAGGTTTTTACTGTGTGTGGCAGAGGCAGAGCACTGCCAGAGAGAGGGCATAAGGAAGGATACGCTGTGACATCCCACTGCTGTGCTCTGGGACCTCTTCACTGACATCTGAGACCATCTCCCCCTTCCAGTCCACCCAGAGCTGGGCTTAGCTGGAGCTCTTAGTGCATCCCAATTTTAACCTGTTGTTCTGGCTAGTGAAATTCCTATATGCACTCACTCTCCCTTTAAAGTCAATTCCTTTCATCACAGAATCACGAAAACATGAAATCACAGAATGGTTAGTGCTGGAAGGGACCTCTGCAGGTCGTCTAGTCCAACCCCCCTGTTAAAGCAGGTTTATCTACAGCAGGTTGCACAGGATTGCATCCAGACAGCTCCTGAATACCTCCACCGAGGGTGACTCCACATCCTCTCTGGGCAACCTGTTCCAGTGCACGGTCACTGCACAGTAAAGAAGTTCTTCCTCATGTTCAGGTGGAACTCCCTGTGTTTCCATTTGTGCCCATTGTCCCTTGTCCTGTCACCAGGCACCACTGAAAAGATTCTGGCACCACCCTCTTGACACCAGTCCTTAAGGCATCTGTATGCTTTGATGAGGTCCCCTCTCAGCTGTCTCTGCTCCAGGCCAAACAGGCCCAGCTCCCTCAGCTGTTCCACAGAAGAGAGATGCTCCAGTCTCCTAATCTTTCAGGTAGCCCTCTGCTGGACCCTCTTCAGTAATTCTTTGTCTTCCTTGGACTCTGGAGCCCAGAATTGGACAGGGCACCCCAGATAGAGCCTCATTAGGCGAAAGTGGTGGAGGAGGATTAGTTGTGATCTTTAAAACAGTCAGAGTCACTTCAATGAACAACCTCTGCAGGACCCTAGCTATTCCTGAAGTTCCATGGTCCAGCAGAGGTCACACTGCCACAAGCAAGATTGCTCCATGGATATGCCACAAAAAACAGTTCTGTAGGGTGAAATCTCTGGCTCCTCTTTATCTTTCCAGTTGTGTTCACTTACATGTTCTCTGCTTCCTAGGAGAGAAAAAGCTTCCTATGCTAGGAAAATGTCAAGAGAGCAAACGTTTGATGTATCAACTGATGATTTAGAGATCAGAGCCCTGCTCTGGAGAGGAAATGAAATAAAATACAGTTTGGTTTCTGTTGGCATCCTTTTTATAGACCTCTTCCTACAGCATCTTGACAATACAGTTGGGGTTTCAGTGGAATCCTCTCGCAAAACAGCAAAGCCTACAGGACCACTAGACTATGGAAAATATTTGTAATAAATACTAATGACCACTTGGGCTGTGAAAGATCCGGCATTTGGCACTTACAAAGCTCTTTACAGACTCTTAGAAGTTACTGCAATTGTTATTTATGTCTCCAAACACTTCTTGAAAACAAGACAGAACCCAAAAAAAAGGGGGGAGTCTACTGAGAAGACCTAATGTTTGAGTGGTCTTAAATGGATATTTTCCACCAGCAAGGAAGCCATATCTGAAAGAGAACTCTGTGCTTAGAGGAGGACAGATCACAGAATCACAGAACCAATTAGCTTGGAAAGCACTTCTCAGATCATCAAGTCCAGCCTTTGATCACCACCCTGTCAGCTAAACCATGACACTGAGTGCCAGGTCCAGTCTGTCCTTAAACACCTCCTGGGAGAGTGACTCCACCACCTCCCTGGGCAGTCCAATCCAATGTCTAATCACCCTTTGTGTGAAGAAATTCTTCCTAATGTCCAACCTAAACCTCTCCAGGCACAGTTTACTATCGCCACTTGCTTAGGAGAAGAGGCTGACCCTCATCTGGCTGCAACCTCCTTTCAGGTAGTTGTAGAGGAGGTGAAGAGAAAGCATGAAGGTGTGAAGCACAGGGCTTGCTGACCTCAATATAACTTACAATTCTTTGGTTGCAAGGCTTGCTCCCTTACTGTAACTACTGGTGACTGTACAGAAAAGGCATTAGAATTTCTCTTCATTATGTACAATACAAGATATTGGGGTGACTGAAGCCTTTGAATGAGGAAGTGGATGACAAAGACAACCCTGTTTTAAAGAATCACCAAACACTAACAAAATATGGTAAGCAGAAGTGTCATCTGTGCTGTGTGCATTAGTAAGCTTTCACCTTAAGGACAGTCTCAAGCTGACAAAAATGGGAAGGGAGCTCATGTCAACAACTGCGAGGTCATTATTAAGTCCTCAACGGTTTTCACAGGAAGGACTCATTTTTCTTACCGAAAAATTACAAATACACTCAGTTTGCTAATGTGATGCTCATAACAGCTCATAGTTGGGCAAAAAGCAGGTGACACTTGTAAAAGCTGAGCTTTTCCTGTCCCCTGCAAGGGAGAAGGCTGGAAACACGGGCACATGCGTCCAGAATATTGGTTTCTGCTGCGACACTGCATGTTTATTGCTGTGGAACATTAACCATAAATTAACAGTGGAATTTGTTGATGGACACATTTCATCTCCTGAGGTACACTGCAAATACATTCACATCTCTGGCTAGAAGGTGTGTCATGCTGAGAACTGAAATGCATAGATGAACCTTTGTAATGTTCACTATTAACTAAGCAAATTTTGCTGCAGGCTTGAAGCGAAATGACAGATTTATCTAACAATTTCAGTGTTGATTAGTATCAAACGATTATACTGCTCTTATGCCACCCACAATTTTTTTCATAATAGTGTAGTATCTCCAAGTAGTTTAGTTCAGGAGAGAAAGGTGAGCCCTTATGATGTGTTGTAGACAGTGAGCCCATGGCACCAGGGATTATGAGAACCCCCTGGGGCTAAGTGGAGAAATTCTCCCCAGGTTAAAGCGACTAAAAAGGTCTCTCTCACAATGCCCTGTTCTGTTACAGAAATGTACCCTGGCTCTCTCTCCTGTTGGCCTCCCCTGCCCCTTTCTACCCTATATGGCCCTAATCCAGAATGTTCTCCCTTCCCTGTTTCCCCATTCACCCTTGTCCCTTAGTCCCTCCCTCACTAGTTTCCTATTAGTTCCCATACCCAAGACCCACTTATGTACTACCCCATGCCCTCAGCTCTCCCGACCCCAGTATTTAAGCTTGAACTCTGCATGGGTCTTGGTCTTTGTCACTGCTCCCTTTCATGAACAGCGGGGCTGGAATAAAGGCTGAAGTGGATTTGCACACAAAGACCCTTCCTGCCTCTTTGCCACTGACCTGTCGAGGAAGCTACCCTGAGGGGGTGTGTGTGTGTATGCTTGTGAGTGTGCAGGGGCTGCCGAGCGACTTTCTGTTAAGAGTTGGTTTTGGAGTCACAGCACCCCACCCAGAGCACCCCTGGAACCAACAATGGTGCTCTGGCATTCCTGCTTCAATGACATGATTGGAAAAGTTTTACCTTTATCCTAGTAATCCAAAATTATGGATGTCTAAAGGGAAAATGCATAGTGTGAGTGTTGCTCTGTAGGAATCAAGGCCATTTCACAAGGGCAGGTTGAGCTTGTAGCAGTGCCAGTGTTTGTGCTTTTTACACAAGCAGGGCATGTCTTGCTCCAGTTTTGAGGTTATTAGGCCTGGGTCATCACCCAATTATTGACATGAAGCACAGTCCTTAATCTGTGTCCTGATTGCCTTAATCATTACTGGGTGCATGAGCTGAAGGAGTCCCATAAAGTAGGATGGAAGGACACTGGAAATGTTGTGTGGCTAAGAGAATTTTTGAATTTTTTAAATCACATATGTGCTATACAAAGCAGAGGAAGGTGTTTACTAGTGTGGAGTTTAAATGGAAGGAGAGCAGAGAAAGCAGGAGCTGGGGCAATCGCAGTGCCAGGCACTCTGGAGAAGAGCATATTGAAGACCAGGGAAAGATGAACTACAGCTGTTCAAAAGAACCCACAAAAACAATACCCTCCTGTATGCCAATATTTTATGGCTGAAACATCTTAGGAGAGAAACTGGGTGTTCCATGGACATAGAGGGAATAGCTCCTAGAAATTTTCCATAGTGTCTGAAAGATGTTATTAATAATGTCCTTTAAAAGAGCCATACCAGCCTTCTACCACTACAGCAGGTTTGGAACAGGTAGGAGCTGCAAAATACTGTAGTCTGAGCTTATGTGAATGTCCTGGGAGGAAGGGAGGGGTCCAATCTCCTTCCACCAGGGAAGAAGAGGGGAACCACCACAGTTGCCCATATTTTTTTTTCTTGTCAAGGAACAAAGAGCAAGCAGAAATGCGAGTAATGACGGAAGTAGAAGCAGAAGCAGTGATATATCTTTGAGTCTGCATTTTGCTGTCTCATCCCAGAGAGATCCAGCCACTTGTTCTTGAGTCTCTGCTTTATGAAGTTATTCCGTTAAGTGATTCATAACCGAGAGGGACCAATCTGGTTTTCATTTATGCCTCAGCGTATGTTATTCCTCTAAGAGCTGTACATGTGCTGGCAGCCCCGGCCCGGGGAGGCTTCGCCTAGCATTCGATCAGGACAGAGAAGACTTCCACGATCGGGCTGTGCACAACCCCCTGCACTGGCCAGCGAGGCAAATGCCCGGATGCCCGGGAAATCGGGCTGAGGAAGGAGCCGTAGCACGTAAAAAGCATTTAACTGCAATTCAACGGCCATTTGCTTTTGCGGTTTTTTGGAGGGAGTGGGGGCTCACCTGTAGGGCCAGCTCGGCTCCTCCCCCCCCTTTCATTTTTTTCTTCCCTGTGGTCCTGTTTCCCCGCCTATGCCTGCTTCGCCGTCTCCGTGAGCCAGCTCGTCGCCGTGAGGACCTCGTGCGCCGCGACCGCCGCTGTCCACGCCCAGCCGCAAGCATGGCCGCCCGTGTCCATCCAGCCGTGACCGCCGCGTTCCCCGCCTTGCCCGCGGCAATGAGCCCGCAGCACCCAGCTCGCAGCCGCCCGCCCGCAGCCGCCGCGCCCCGACTCTGAGAGCCGCAGCTGCTCCGGGAGCTCGCCTGTAAGCAGAGCGGCCGCTTCTCTGCCCACGGAAGGGACACGCAGCCTGCCGCCGCTTGGAAATCGCGCCCAGCCCGCCACGGGAGCCGCGCAGGCGCACCGCGGCTCGCAGCACACGCTCCTCTGCTGAGCTGATACCCTCAAAGCACTCAGAATTCCTGTGGTAACGCTGTCTCTGTCTTCTAATTCTTTCTGTTTATCTCTCATTTCCTCTTGGCGACCAGAAGACCAGCACAGAACATGGTGGTAGGTATCGAGAGACAACAGCAAGCATTGGCAGGTATCCATCCCCTACCATCCTACAACACAGCCTTTTATACCTGTCTCGTATGTCCCTCACATGATTCTTGTTAAAGAAATCAACACACACCTGCATTCCAAGTTGGTTTTCTCTCTTCCCAGGGATACAGCTGTAACTTATCAAAGTCGACGCTGCCTGCAGCCCGTTCTTGTATCCCTACAATTTCCCTCTCTACTCTCTTTTCTATCCCCGTTTGTAGGAACACTTATCCTTTTCTACCAATAAACGGTTCTCATACACAATATTGCCGCGTTTGCGCTTTATTTTCGTCTGAGAAATCTATCAAAAAGAATGCTCCCCGACTCCCTCCTTTATAGTGGAATGGGACAATAACCTTATGATAGAATTATAGAATAGTTTGGTTTGGAAGGAACCTTTCCACCTCTCTGGGCAACCTGTGCCAGTGTCTCACCATCCTCCTCACAAAAAATGTCTTTCTTATATCTAATCTAAATAGACCCTCTTTCAGCTTAAAACCACTACCCCTTGTTCTATCAACAAGCCTTGCTAAAACATGTCCCCATCTTCAGTCACCCCGTCTGTCTGTGCAGTACAGTTAGGTAGCGTGAGCCCTCACTGCAAACAAAGTGATTCAAAATAAATGTTTTAATCTTGAGGATTTGGAGATTGTAACCAATTATATGAGTGCTTGAGGCTTACAGCACTGTGGGGTGATAAGAAAAAAATATATTAAAAGCTTTCTTATCAGTAATTTGCACAAAGCTGTGCAACAGAGCAGGTGGGGTTTGCACCTAGAGCTTTGCCTTGGCTAACCTGCCTTTGTACCTTGCAGTTTTCTCTGCAGTCTTGTCTGTCTATCTCAGGGTACTTGATAATACTTCTCTAAGGGGGACCAAATGCACTGCCTGTACCAGCTACAGCTTGGGGGAAACACGCTATCAACAGCAGAAAGCTGTGTGGGTCAGAAAGAGAAACAGTAATGAATAAATGGGAGTGTTGGCAAGGCAGTCTCTAACATTGATAGTAACTGGGAGAAATGACTGGCTGACTTAGGCCAGCTAGAAAAAACAAAATGCTTGAGAGAAACAGGTGTAGTTCCATTTTACAGGACCACCTCATACTCATTAAATTGGAATCAGCTTGTGCTAATACAACATTAGCAGGAACTGAAGACTCCTCCATAATACAAGGCTACAGCAGCATCAGCTTCAGCTCCTGCAACCCTTCCAACAACACAATTAACAGAGGGAGCAGACCCAGCAAGGGGCTATATCCTCTTCCAAAACCATTGGCATTACAGATGCTACACAATTTGTCTTAGAAATATCTCAAGTGCAAGGTCAAGTGGAGCAAGAGTTTTAGGAGTGTTGCTCAGATAGCATTAAAGTGGTTACAGCAGGCCCTGATTTAGGCATAAAATGATAAAAGGGACTTAAGTCTACCTTCTGGAGCAAAAAGCAGTGCCAGGACCCAAGGTCTGGCTCATGCTGCACGAGGGAACAGGACTGCACCAGTAGAGAGACACTCTATTAAAAATGAAGGTATTTCAAAACCCATGTCATATTATTTGTAATTCCTGGGTTTAGGAGATTGTCTTGCTCGTAAGAGCAAGAGACAATCAAAATTACTACTGCTGCCAACTGCAAGTGAGCATGAAGGTGTTTGGTCACATGTAAGAAAAAGAGTCAGGAGCCAGTTGACAAGAGTTTCAACACTGAGAAGTCTTGGTTCATGTGACTCTTTAGACTGGAAACAAGGAGCCCATTTTTGTGCTGCTGCACTGGCCATCTGCAGTACTGACTAAAATGATCTTTCCAGGCAGATTTGTGTGCAAGAAGAGAGTAAACAGCAGTTTGCCTAAACACAGGCATAATTATTCCAGCCACTCCTCAAGGTTCATTTGAGTTTTCTTCTCCAGCAGTTATTTGTACCCACAGTCCCCACAACTGAGAGAAATCTGTTTGGTTTGCCCAGCTCCATTTGTAAAGGGAAAAATACAGAAAAAGCCACATAAGCAACCCTGAAAAGCAGCAAAAGACATCTGAGCAAACTTCTGAAAGGTAACTCCAGAGTCAGTGATAAATTTGCATCTAAAATGGATATTGAAAACGTTCCTTTTACAAAGTATTAGATTTCTTAGAGTACCACTTATGCCATAATTTAAAGAGTTCCACAGAAATTGCAATATAAGGTGATGCAACAAAGTTAAACATAGTGGAGAAATCACAAGTCCAAAGTATGCAAATGCATGATAATCATCAAACACTTGGTTTAAAAATGAAAAAGCAGAAATACTTTGGTCTTAAGTACTTCAGTTCTCAAACTCTTCAGAAAGCCTTTTATCAAAAAGATAATAACTTTTTGATACCATTTCAAGTATTAAGTGTTATTAGGAGAGTAGAGTACGATTTATTGCTGGAAAATTGAAACAAAATGGAACATGTGCAGGGATGGAAAGTATTTTTCTGAGGGTTATTCTGTTTTGAAATAAAATAAGGAGGCCAAGATAATTTTAGGATTTCTCTCATATAGTAAGAAATCATGGCTACATTGAAATTATTTTAATTTTGCCTGGAAATTCAAGTGTGGATGTACATCTCAATTTGACACATCCAAGAGGAAGGGTGAGGAAAAAATCACGTAGTAAACTTAGAACTAAGCCGAACACTTATTCAGCCCCTTTGTTCAACGACCCAGAACCTCGGCTGCAAAACCTCTTGCACACGGGGTAAAATGCTCCGGATGCCTGCAAGGGCCACGCTCGCATTTGAACACCAGCAACCTTCGTGAAAGCGAGTGCTGATTTAAAAGTCCCGTCCGCACTTTTTACCTCAGAAGTGCCCTCCGTGGACCGAGTCAAGGCAAACATGGAGTAGTTTTCCTTTCACCCGGCGATATCCGACATCCCCCCGCCCTGCCCCGCCGCCGCCCGTCCTGCCTTCACCCCGGCCCTTCCCGCAGCCGGGGCTCTGGTGCGCCGGGCTGCCCTTACCTGTGCCGCGCCCTCCTTCTCAGCCCCTTCTCCGCCTTCCTTCCCCCTCCTCCGGGGTCTCGCTGCCGGCCCGGGCAGCGCCGGGGGCCGGACCCTCCAGCTGCGGCCGCCGGGGGATGCGCCGCGGCCGCTCCAGATGTTTGCGGCGCGGCCGCCCAGATGTTCCCCTGGCGGCCCCGCGGGGGGCGGGCGTTCTCCACCCCGCCTGGCCGGGAAGGACCCAGAGCAGAGCCAGAGGAAAGGGGCTTGGGGAAAGCGAGGCTTCCGCGGGATCCGGCGCTGCCCGCCCCCTCTCCTGCCCCGCTTTCCAGGAAAAGTGGCCGGGAGCGGGCAGGGCTGGCGCGGGGCGGGCGGCCGGGGACAGCGGCTCCCAGTAGCCCAGGCAGACGAGGAAAAGTAGAAAAAGTAGAGAGACTTTCAGGCATACAAACCTCTCTTTGATGGCTGCATATAACAGAGGCCTTTTTTTATTTACACACACAGTCAGCCGTGGTTTTCTCCACGAAAATGAGCACCCGTGGCTGTCATTCTTGTAATTTAGCAGGAATGTATGGCACAGCCCTGAATCCAAAAGAAGATTGTCTGAAAATAAAACTTAAAGAACGAAACCACGGTTTTGTTTGCAGATGTCATCCTGTAGTAAACAGTGTAAGTGACATTACAGAGTCATTTACAGTGTAACGAAGGGCATCTTATGCTGCACCACCTCTGTTACAACAGCCAGCAGAGAGCACCAATGAAAGCCTCAAATCTTTCGTTGTGGAAAAATCCTCCTTTGAGGTATTTGCCAGGAAGTTGTGATAATCGGGTTTTGAAGCTCTGTTTAAACGACACCAGAAGACTCCTTTGACCCTTTCCACCCCTGTCAGCATCAAGGTCTTGTGTTGCCAGAGTCCCCTGTGGCTGTAGGAATAACCAAGCCGAGGTGCAACTCTCCCTACCAGTTAGTCACAACTTGGACTGAGCTCTGAGCCACCCCCCTCAAGTCCCCTACTTTAAGATTTCTGCTTTTCATGATCCAAAATTTTTTTGTGGAAATTTATGGATGAAATTAACTCCACGTAAAGATTAAAAGTTTTTCACTTTCACTTATCTTCTCAGGCAGCTCCATCCATGCCTGCTCTTTAGCATAAAGTGACACTTTCACTCTCAGATAAACAGTACTCTAGCAAATACCCCTCAGCATCTGGCAAGCAGATGCCTTTGCAGGTTGGATGATGTAATGAGTGCAGAGAAAAGGGCAATAATGTTTTCCAGAAGGACCACCTCTCTGTAAACAGTGGTTCAGAAATCTAGCCTCTGTGAAAGCTGTTTCCCTTTCCCTGAAAGGGGGTCTGAGTGACTTCTTTTGCATTATTTTTCAGACAGCAGAATGCATCTCACATCACTGCATTAATCCCTACCTAATGGATATCCTTCTCTTCCACAAGAGTTTTCAGTTAGACTGAACTTAATCAGTCAATAATACTGATAATTGTAATTACCTCATCTATTTACCACTGGTTTGATGCTTGTCTTGGCAGTGGAGCAACAATCGCTTCCTGGGATTCCTCATTTCCATCCACAATTAAGATGACTTAAAAGTCATCCTAAGGGACAACCAATGTCGCCAATGTAAAAAACTCCAATTAGCATCCCTGGAACCCTGCAGGGATTCTGCAGTTCTGTGAGTCAGTGTGCATCAAAGTAACCACAGAGAAGTGCGTGCACAGAATATTCTACAAAACTGTTAGAGAGTATGGAAGTAATGAAACATCTTTTGCATTTTCTTACCTAAGGTCAACAAAAGGCCAGCAGCGCTGCCACATTCAGTCAAGTTCAGACCTTCCTTCATTTTCATCTTACTCTTTTTGCCTTATTTCAGAGTTAGTTAGGAAATTAATTTACCACTGCCCTTGCAAACGTAGGATACATGCTTGACACACAGACAGGCGATTGAGCTCTTGCTGGAGGAACAGAGCATCCAAACAGAGCATTTGTTTGGTTGCTGATACTGAGCATTGCACCTGAAGCAAGGAACTAAAATATTATTTCATGGCAAAGCCTAAATGCTGTGAGATGAATTTGCAAGTAGTGCTTGTACCACTTTCCACAGGAGTTAATGAAAAATCACATGGTCAAATATTTGTGGCTCCAAGACTCACAGGTCTATTACATTGCATTTAATGTGATGTCTAGTGCTTTTACTTCATCAGAGTTTTCACAGACACCAGGCACTAACATCAACCATGAAGCCACACATCTATGCCTTGATCCAAATAATTCGTGAGCACATTACAAACAAATTAGAGCTCTAGATGTTTTAGGATTATAGTAACATCTGCATTTTGGCCCAGAAGGCAAGAGAGCACCTGGGGGCAGGTGAGCTGGTTTCAGCCTAGGCACTTGGGAAAACAGTACTTTACGTGTCCATGACTTGTTTCTGGGTGAAAACTGAAGCGAAATGTTGAACTACTCCCCTGGACACTTGGAGTCCAAGGTTTGCTGTTTGTAGCTATCTTTGTAGCACCACATCTAATTTATAGCTGAGGGAGTGAAGGCCCTCCCACTGTAAGTGAAGAGCAGGTTCAGGACCTTGTGAGGAAGGGGAATAGCCACAAGTGTCTGGGACCTGATGAGATGCATCCCAGGGTCCTGAGGGGGCTGGCTGATGTTGTTGCCAAGTCACTCTCCATCCTATTTGAAAAGTCTTGGTGGACAGGCAAAGCCCCAGTAACTGGAAAAAAGGGAAACATTGCTCCCATTTTTAAAAGGGGGAGAAAGGAAGATATGAGGAATTCTTTACTCAGAATTCTTTACTGTGAGGGTGCTGAGGCACTGGCACAGGTTGCCCAGAGAAGCTGCAGATGCCCCATCCCTGAAGGTGTTCAAGGCCAGGCTGGATGGGGCCCTGAGCAAGCTGGTCTAGGGAAAGGTGTCTCTGCCCATGGCAAGGGAGTTGGAACTTGATGATTTTTAAGCTTCCTTCCAACCTAAACCATTCTATGATTTTATGAAATGTATCACAGAAGTGTGGCTGACAATGATAAAATAATAGCTCTCTGGATAGAATGCCCAGAAAGTTAAACAAATAATTCTGGCCTTGCAAAGTTCATGCAACAATTGAATAAAGAGCAAATACATGCATTGGCTATGACTTGAGAAAAAACAAACATTGACATTCTGGTTTTAATACAACTTGTAACACCAAAATAAATAAAAAGTGAATTTGAATATGAAGACCCACCTTATGAAAGTCCATTTTTTGGAGTGCTATTAGGGATATTTGCTCTTGGATGGATTTTGAAGGTACAAGTTTAAATCTGTAAAGTTTAAAAGTGCTTCTAGGACTAATCCTATCATCTGGGGGGGAATAAAAGTAGTTACATTAAATTTTAAAATTTTTTAACATTAGTAATTATTAACTATGTTTATGTTGTCTGCTTTTTGGTTTTTTCATGAGTAGCCTGCAAGACCTTTGTAAGAAACTTTCAAAAGGAGTACTTTTTCCAAGTTTATATCCCGTCCATGCAATTTATCAAGCTGATTTCTAGTGTATAAAAATGTATCCCCCCTTATGAAAATCTTTCTTCTAGAAGAACATGCAAAAACAATAATGGAGGTTTTTAAAAGTCAGCAGAGCTCAGCTTAATGCTATCTGCATGAACAGAGGAACTGCAGCAACTGCAGGAGCATTTCCTGAAACAATCTATAATTCACAGGTAATTGGCTATGTTTCAAGTTGATCAGAGTCCTTTGAACTAGTCTAGCAATTTGGCACGGAGAATTCAGTGTAATAAAGCCAGAAATTCCAGGAGTAGTAATGGTAAGAATTTTCTCCCCAGACTTTTCTATCCCTCTATTATGATGATGAAGAACAGAGAAATCTGGGAAAAGCAGAAGCACCAGGAGAAAGTAGTTTGCAGATCCCAAATGTTTTTCTTCTCAGAGTTTCAGTTCTTGAAGCAAATGTCTTGACGCTGAGAGCTGTGCAGGTGAGGTCATCTGCAGTACTGTGCTGCTTCTGTGCACATGTTAAACCATGACACAAATGCATAAAAACATTGATTGAGCCCTGTCCCCACAACACCGAGCAAGAATCTTTGCTTCTTCTTGTCTCATCAGGAATCAGCTGAATGACAGCAAAGATGATTTTAAGCTGCAAATGTCAACATGGAGCTCTGAAAATCATCTCTGTGAATGTGGAATGGCATTTCTTTTTACTATGCTCCAGCTCGTGATGCAAGTTTCATATTAGAAAGCGAGAGATTATTCACACTGAGGAAAATGACCCGCACTAACCTGGCATCTTTTGACTAAGGACAGTCAGCAACAAATAGTCAAAACAAGTTTACAAGGTATGACTTCTAAATAGAATCAGGCAGTGGAGAGCTCATCTGGTGTGCTCACTCGGGGTCACATATCAAGCCAAGTCCTAGCTTATCAGTAGTTCCAGAAACTGGGACATGGAAACCTAAGGCAGAGGACTGTGGGAAAACAGGGAATAATCTACTAGCAGAGGAAGGAAATGGCAGCTGAAAGAACTAGAAACTCTCCCTGCTTCTATCAAGTTCCTTAGTCACATCTAGATGAGATGTCTGCATGTCTGGCTTATAGTTTCTTGTTTTTAGACATGTGGTAGGAGACATTTATGTTATAGATTTATAAAAGCACAAAGCACTCAAACAGCAAATGAAGTCTGCTGCATCAGTTAGTTAAATCATAAACTATTCTGAACAAATGCCAGAGCCAATGGAGTATTCAAAAAAAATTCATCAAATCATAACAAAAAGTTCCCAGTTCCCTGGAAATAGTAGCTTCTCACCTTTAAGGCACACTGTGATGACAAATAGTCAGAGGCTGCAGGGAAGCCACCCCAGAAAACCTCATGAAGAAGCTGGCAGCTCTGAGTTCAGTGCAGTGTCTGGGTTAGGTGGTGATAAACGGGGCTCCTAGTCACACACTTAGTCCAGGAAATGCAGAGACCAGCTTCATTCCCAGACGCTGTCCTGCGTTTACACTAAATGAGGCACTAGTCCTGTGGGAAAAATAGTATGCAGCCAAACAATTAAATCATGTCACATAACCCACATTGTGTGGGGGAAGGGAAAAGGGGGCCGAACTATCCCTCCAAAGGCAGCCCTAGGCCTGGATTTGTCCAGCTTTTGAGAGTTTAACTTTGTAAACCTAATGGTGTTCTTTCCATATTTTTTTAATGTTGCAATTTTATCTTCCTCATTGTTTTGTTAATTTTTGTTCTCTCAGCCTCTCTGGCTCACTTGCTGTGGTTCTGCACGTACCTCGGGTGAGTCAGGATAGTTAGCTGAGGGAAGACAGCAGGGTGAACAACCCTCTGGACAGAGACACGAGGCAGAAAGAACAGGATGGGGAAACTGGCCAGTTAAGCAATGATATGAAAAACATCAGCTGTAGCCCGGCCTAGGGAGAAAGAGGGGAAAATGCTTTTTCAGGAAAAGAGGGAAAGTGAGAGCAGGATCACAGCTGTGGAAGGTGAGCATGGAGTGAGGAGGAGGTTGGAAATTCAGTGTCACTGTACAGGCATTGCCTCATGTGACCCTTTTCCCTTGGGTCTTCTGCAGCATAGCAGGTAAATGTCCTTCTGCTTGCTATGTAGGGTTGTTGTACCAGTCTTCGTCCCATGGGATACCAGGGCCATAAAATCTCTGGAGCACAAAAGCTCGCCCAATACACACATTTATCACACACGTGAAAGAGAAAGAGCAGTAATAAGGAAGGAGTCCATCCAAGCCACAAAAGTCTCTGTGACCAGGTGCAATATTCCCAGGAGACAAACACTTTCCCCTCAGTCACTGTCCTCCCAATCAGCTCCTTACTGACATGGCCATGTGTCCCATCTCACTGGGAAATGGATCCTTTGGTTTCCCACCTAGCACTGAGTGAAACTTTGGCCTCCCAAAACACCTGAATTTACAGAGCCCACATCAACCCAAAACACATTTTACAAACCAGGTCCCTCCCAAAGGCAGCTCTGGGTTCTCTCCACCACACTCTTCCCGAGGGATGCACTAATCAGACACCCCAATGAATAAGTCCAGCCTGAGCTCCTCACTCCTGGAGTCACCAACCCTGCTCCCAAGCCAGGCACCAGGTCACAGCTGCAGAGGTGCTTCAGCATTAATTCACTTGGCTCTTCCTCCCCTTTGCTTTAATCCAGAAGCCCAGCTGGCAGTGCCACTTCCACAGCGCAGACTCCACTTATTCCTCCTTTTTCACAGGGTTTCCCACAGCATGGGAATGTCCCTCTGCCCATGAGTTAGAGTATATTGACACAGACACCTTATCAGCACAGGCAGGCTTGAACATGAGTTTGAGCTCACAGGTCAATCCTGGATACAAGTGGGGTCACAGGCAATCAGCTAAGCAGCTCTGTAGGAAAAGGCTCTTGCAGGGAAGCTGGGGATTGATGGGGAGAAGGCTGTTTCTGAAAAGAAAGTTGAGGGATAGCAGAGAAACCCAGGGGCAGCTTGAAAAGTAATAGTTTGTGGCCAGGCAGGGTGAGTGTTGGATAGAAACCCACAGTACAGCACAGTTCTCCTGGGAGATGCAGATATACAAATGTCTAATTGTCAGCACATGTCTCTCTGTGTATATATATATATATATATATTTGTATAGTGCATGTATTATAAAAATATATATAAAATGTTATTTTGTACCTTGGTGAACAGCCACAATAAAAATGAAATGACCAACTAATTTAGTAAGCCAGTGATTAGTGTAAAAGAGAAAGAAGGTCAATTCTGATTCTGTGTCTCCTGCTGAAGTTCTCAGCCAAATCATCCTCTTTCAATTACTATCGGCTTTGTTTTGACTTTCCTGTGACTGACTTTGTTTGTTTTATGAAATACAGTTGTTTTACCTGCTTTTTGTTTCTGAGCAAATATATGCATTTACTTGACAGGACATATGAACTGATCCTGCCAATGTGCCCATCTGTGCTTCACTTCACAACCATGAATAATTCCCCTGCAATTAGCATATTTGTATGTTCTTGGAGAATGAAGTTCAGCACGGCTTTATGTGCCCAGATTTCCTTTGCAATAACAGTGAGAGGCCAAGGACTGTAACTCACGTTGCCTGTGCAAAGAAGCTGAGTGATTTAAGACTCCTGCTACTCCCGAGGTGTTTATTTCTGTCCCACTGCCAAATGTACCCTCACAGCAAAGCTGCCCAAGAGGAGAGGCAGTCCTGCCCTTTGCCATCAGGGTTCTCAGCCCAGCAAAGCAGCACAAACCTCCCCAGAGCCCAGACTCTGATCTGGACCAGCAAAAATTGGGGTGGACATGCCACTCACCTCAGCTGTTGCAGAGGAGAAGTTGCTTTTGACGAACAGGGATGTTTTGAAATGTATTTTAAAATATGGCTTATTTTCAGCTAAGTTGCGTGTGAAAAAATACTTGTGCTGATTATAAGAATTAAAATGCTATTGCTTTTTCTCACTGGGAAACGTCTGTCAGAATAAACCTGGGGCAAGAAATGTATTATCTTTTCTATAGTAAGGACTAAGAGAGAGTTCCCCAAAATATTTTGTGTATTTAACACTGAAAATCTGGAAAGCAGGACCGAACACCGAGAGCAGGAAATCTCTTAGTGATGACGTAGTGATTATAGGCAAGTACCTGAGGAAGGTTTTAGAGAGGTGTGGGCAAGCAAGCCACCTTGGTTTCTGGGTGCAGAGTGGAAGCTGATGAATGCCAGGGTTGCCCCAGAGGTGAAGAGCAGCTGGTGAGCTGTCTGTGATGTTGGTCACCTGTTGACCCCAGGGAAAGCAGCAGCCATGGGGACCTCCATCCCTCTGCCCCGTTCGTGCTCGTCCCTTCCCTCCAGCCTGGGCATTCAGTGTGCATGGGGCTGGGGCATCCAGGGCTGCACCAGCAGCTCCCCAGCCAGCTAAAAAGAGGGGAGTGCGGGCTGTGCCCTGGATATGGAGAGTAGACGAATAGCACAGTTTGGGAAACACCTGCAGCAAGGAGTTGCCAACAAGTGAGACAACAAAATGGGATCTCCAGAGCTGGATCAGGGTTTTCAGGGTAAACATTGCCCTAATACCAGACTAAACTCAGTCCCTAATACCAGACTAAACTCTGCCACGGGTTTCAGTGTATATTGATTTCCTTTATATATAAAAAAAGTAATATATGAACAACACAGAGCAAAATTTGATCACACAGACCTGTGCACTTGATGATGGTTGTCTCCTGCTGGCACTGTAACTATTGTAGTAGCAATCTTGTGCTTGCACTGGACTATATTGCATGTTCTCACTTGGTATGGACAGACTCCCTCTGCTGGAAAACGGCTGTAAAGGTTATCGAGTTGATTAATGATCATAAGTGAAAGAACTTGCAAACAGTATATTTTGTAGCAAATGTGCAATTTCGATTTACACTGTCCAAGGAATTGTAAAAATATTGTACTTCTTCCCTCATCACTGGGAAGGAGCTAGGAGTTTTTAGCTTCAAAGTTCATCTCCGAACTTCATTAAAATCCACACCACTTACACCTAACCTTATAATGCATTAATCCACCAAGTAAATTTTTGGTTTCTCTTTTCTTCTGTATCTAGAATCAAGCCTTGAATTGGCTTGATTACACCCCTCCGTAATCCCAAAGGACTCTCTCTTCTTGACTTCTTCATCAAAGAGGACAAAAACCTGCCACTGACTTTACAGAAGCAAAAGGACATGACCTGTGGGACAGGTTGGTTTCTTTAGCAGCAACTTTTGAATACACTGTTAAAAGCAAGTGGAAAAGAGCCCTTGCAAACAGGATTTTAATGCAAGAATTCCTGTTATTTCTCAGGAATTTTAAGAGCTGGAGCTGATATATTCCCTTCAGAAATTTAGACCCCTGGTCTAAATTATTTGCTGGATCATTGATCTTAAGGAAATGAAGTTTACTATTGTTAGATGAAGTCCTCTTATCATCAGAATAACTTTGTCAGGATCCAGGTCGCACACAGCTATATTTTTTTTCTAGAAGAATGTGGTATCCAGTGCTTTCTATTTTTGCTTATTTGATACCAGACCAAAGAGTCTGGAGATAAGATTTGTGTTTTAAAGCACAACTATAGCACAGCAGTTATGCCTGCTTCTCTCACGCCACTCCACCCCACCAATGTGTCCCAGGTGCCACCTAAAGAGAGAACCTCCAAAGGGAGGAGTACTTGGTGCTCGGTGCCTTTCCTGAGGCTATCAATATAGGCAACAACTATACCATGTAATTTATCTCTATCATCATAGAATCACAGAATAGTTTGGGTTGGAAGGGACCTTAAAAGATTTTCTGGTTCCAAGCACTCTGCCATGCACAAGGAACATTCCAATAAACCTGGTTACTCAGGGCCTCATCCAGCCTGGCCTTGAACACTTCTAGGGATGGGGAGTCCACAACCTCCATGCCCTTGTGAAAAGTTCCTATCCAGATTTCTTGTAGGTCTCCTTTAGGTACTGGCAGGGGCTCTAAGATCTCCCCAGAGCCTTCTCTTCTGCAGGCTGAACAGTCTCAAAACTCTCAGCCTGTTGCCACAGGAGAGGTGCTCCAGGCCCGTGATCAGTTTAGTGGCTCGCCTCTGGACTCATTCCAACAAGTCAACATGTTTCTTGTCTTGGGGACCCCAAAGCTGGACACAGTACATCAACTAGCTGGGAATTAGGAGAACTGATTGCTCCCTCTCTGCAGTGCCAACTCTGAACTGCAGACATTGAAACACCCAGCTGCTTGCAGCTCCTTTAGTGCACTTTAGTTCCCCTTTTCCACTAATACAGCTATTTAAAGAACAACATGCTCTGGCTGCAGCAGCTTCAGTGTGGCCCACTATCTTCACCTTTGGTCTTTCCATCAGTGCAAAACTCTGTTAAAAGCCATTAAAGACAATACTGGGGGTTCTCCCACCTTCTAAGTAGCTTCTGTAATATGGGCTTACTGCAGCAGCTTCAACACACACACCTTTCAATTGCCAGCATTCAGGGTTTAGTCCAGATTTGTCCTTCCTCCACTCTCTATATTGAAAGTAACAGAAAATAAGGCCCTGAGTTTGCCATGATCCCTCTTTGTGAAAGCTGTGCAAGCAGTGAAGTTCTGTGCTCCTGTCAGTCCCCAAGTCACCACGTGACAGAGAAACTCTGAGTGAGAAACTGCACATGGATCCAAATCTTCTTGCTTCAACTGAAAAGAAATTTTTATCGGTCTTAAGCATTCTCAGCTCAGAATTGCTTTGGATTAGGTAATCATATTGCAATGAGTACCCTGAGTGAGTGATGGACGTTATTGTTGATGCCCATTGACCAGTTGAGACCTGAATTATCCTAATGTGAGAATCCTTTTGTTCCATGCAAAAGGCATCAAAGGAATGGAAGATCTGTTGTCTGAAGTAGCCTCATCTGCAGCTGTGGGTATGTAGAACTTGGCACAAAGGAGAAGGAATTCATGAATATATATTTTGCATCCCAAATCCTGGGCTAAATTGTGATTGCCACTCCTGTCCAGGTGACAGCAGCCCAAAGTTACTTTGTTCTCCCCGAGGACCTTTTATTGCTACTGGGACCACTAGAGCAAAGAACTGCCCTAATCATTCCTCTCTGCCAGGCATAAATTTGTGCTAATCTAAAACCACTGTAGCTGCTTTCTGACAAACAAATTTTTCTGTATAGGAGTCCTCAGGGAGTAGACCCACTATATTTAAAATGCTTATGAGAAACATTTAAGGTGTATTTTGTGTATACAGGAGGAGCAGTATATCGCATGAGAACCATGGCATAACAGTCCAGGAAGGGTTGCTTTTCAGAGGACCAAACCTTAGCATTCACCTCATATCATGGGATATGGCTGCAGGCAACCACTGCCATGAATCCTTCTGCTCAAGCTTTAGGGCATAAAAAGAGTTCTTTTCTGATACTTCATTATCAGGACAAATTCTCCAGTCTGAGGACTCTCTTTAGGGGCCTCGATGGCTTTTTGATGAAAATTCATGTACAACTGTTACAAGTTGGTTGGTCTTCTCAATACACCAAAACTCTGTCACTTTAGAAATTGTATGGTCTGAAGCATTTTGAGAAACATATAAGAAGGACAAGAATGCATCCAGTAAGACAGAATATTGATGCTCCTTGTATCACTTCTTTCTCTCATTTTCTGTCTGACCTCAGGGACAAGACACAGATGAATTATCTTTTTCCAAAGATACTGAGCTGGGATTCAGAGGAATCCTTCTAATAGGAGGAATAGCATCTGTCAAGCCAATCTAAAACAACAGTGAAAATTAAAATCAATATGCTACAAGCAATGTTTTCTATGATGAGAGGGTTTATTTTCACATTTGTTCTCACACAGTTACCTAAAGCTCTGGCACAACAACTGCAGGCAGGGCATTCTTTACTAAGTTTGTTGTATTTTGGTGTTCAATTATCTCATTGAGTGACTAGATTTTGACTGTAATACCCCTCTGGAAATATTTCAAACCTGTTTGTTTACAATAGTTTTGGTAGAAGGCTGTGATAAGCTCAAAGTCCCGTGATTATGATTCATTGCTGTGTAAATAATTTCAGTTATCAGTCTTCATTATATCTCTATGTGGTTTTACACTATTCACATGTACACTGAAGGCATTCAGAGCCAAGGCTGTGCTTACCCAAATAGTTTTTCTTGTGCTAAGGAACAAATAACTGTTGATGAATATTTTAATATTTTTGTATTTAATATTTTGTTTCTTTTGCTTTTTAATGGGTATTATAGTCTTCTTCAGTTACACATTGTGGTTGCTTTTTTATTTTATTCATGCATTTAAATATTTCCTATTTTTTTCCCAGAAAGGATTGTTCTGAGTATGTATACAAATACAGCTGTTATACCATTTCACCTGTGTGGGGTATGGTATTTCATATACCAATACATGGTAAGTTAACCAGCACTCTAAATTTAATTCATCCTCCAAACCATGCTACAATTAAATAATACCTGAGAAGCAAGCAGAAATATTTTGCTTTGGGAATGCCCACCCAACAGATGAGGTAACCACAACTGATGTTCTCTTCTTAGCCCTCTCAGAAAACACTGAGGTATAACTCACTCTTGAAAGGTTTGTATGGATCCACGTCTTCCCTTCCCACAGGAGCACTTTCTAGCTAGCCTGAAGTGCTGGAAGAATCCACAGGGGTTCTTGAGTGTTTTATCAGACCATGGTCTTCCACTTTTGAGACACAGCATGTTTAATATTTCTTTCATGGGTCCCTGAATCACACCAGTTTTCCTGCTCGTTCCCCTTTCTGTTTCATGTTCTCAATATTTCTTCTTAAGGAGCATTTTGGATTTTTTCATCCCTTTGTCTTCACTTCCAACTGAAGCCTGACCTCTGTCATGTCCAAGGTTTGGATTCTGATGCAACTTGCAGCCATCCCCCTCTTGGAAAAGGTAGAAAAAGCAAACAGTGTTTGCCCAGGAATGGGTGTTTGTACAGAAACTGCCCACATCCAGCCCTGTTGCTCTGGGAATTCAGGATGGAATCAAGGCAGTGACCCTTTTTTATGTCAGTTGTGACTGAACTAATGACCTACTGTGGGAATGAAAACCCTCTGGAGTCTTTCTGATTACTTGTATATTCCACTTCCTGTGGAAAGAGAAATATTAGATGTGCCATTGCAATCAGATTCCTCTTTGGATGGCTACCTTCCTTCCCAAATTTGTTATGGAATACTTCTTAATTTCTGTGGAGAATTATTTCATTCTATCATGCAAGCTTCAGTCTTTCTAAGTCATACTATTGCCTCAGACTGGGTGGGATTGAGCTGGAAAGGGCTGTTGGTCTAAGCAGCCATGATACAAAGCAAGAGAGAACACTTTTGAGTAAAAAAAGGACATTATGTGAAAGCTTCTGTTTCCAGAGTCACACCATGGGGCTGATGGGCCTGTTCAAAAGCACATAAACACTTACAGACTCTCCCATCAGAGAGATGGGATTTGGTGGAACATAGGGGAGCTGTTTGCAGGCAGAGCTGCCCGGCTGCCTCGGTGGCAGTGAGGCTTCTCTGTGCTTTTAGGGAGATGGTAACCAGCAAGTCAGAGCCACGCATGGCTCTCCTATTTTAGCTCTGTTTGGTGTTTTCTTTCCATCAGGTGTGGTGTACAACCAGCATGTTGGTCTGATGAACATCAGCAAATTCTGCTGGGGCCTGTTGGGTTAACCTGTCTGTGAAACAGGAGGAGGCAGCTGATGGCCTGAAATGCAGGCAAAGCTGATCCAGCCACGGCATTCAGCTCTCCCAAGATGTGGTGATAGGCTGCTACCTGAAAGGATGTATGTGAGAGGTTTTATCTGAGGAGCTCAGGCACTGCTGGCCATGTTATTTTCTATCCAGGTCTATTGTAATACAGTCTTCAGATTAAGGTTGTAAAGGGAAAGTCATCTGTATGTAAGTTTTGCCTGATAGAAGAACTTTGTAAAAATTCAATCTGGATTGGGAAGGGCAGGAACTATGCATAGGAACAACATTTTTCCATTATTAGATTTATTAGTTTATAATATATGTTACCAGGCAAGAAGCAATTTACAAACATCAGTAAGGGTTCAATTGCTTTCTTATGTATCCCCCAAAGCCCTAAACAAAAAACCCAAATAACACAATCCCTTAATGTAGATAAGTGTTACAAAGCTTTAAGGATACCCAAAGCTTTTAGAGGGCTGCATATTCAAAAGTAAGGCTCTAAGGTAAAATAGTAAGATCTTTGTTAATTACAGAAAATCACAGGAAGAATATCCATCAGACCTTGACTTTTGCTCATGACTTCATTAGCCTTCACTCTTCTCTAGCCTCTCAACCTTCTCTTTCCTAGGTCCTGCTTACCATAGACAGCGAGTTTGGCCCAAGTTCTGGAAAAGGAGAAAGGGCTGCAATGCCTCAGCAACCCCTTAAAGAGATTATACGGAAATATGAGAAACAGAACATCTCTGGTTTTACTGAAGAATTTTCAGCAAGGCTCAAATTTTGATGAAACAAAAGTAGATACGTAGTACAAGAGGTTGGTAGCTACAAGGCAGGGTTATAAAGTAGTAAATGGCAAGGGGGAGGGCCACAAAAGAAGCAAGGTGATGAGGGTAAAGCTGGGAGAAAGAACTAGTTGTGTGACTGGGGAAATGGGACTGAGGACATGGGAGACAGCTGGGAGATGCCAGAGAAACCAGTCATAATGCATAGTGATAGGAAAAGCAGAGAAGTGAGACATCAGGGAGGTGTAGGAGAGAACACGGGCTTCTCTTCTCTTCTCTTATTTACATAAATTTGGAGCTGAAAGATTGTCAAAGCAAAAAGATACCTGTTTTCAAGACAAATCTAAGTGAATGTCAGGGCCAGGAAGCAGTTGGCTGCTTATGTGCACTTTTTTCTTCCCAAACCTACCAAAAAGCCTGTTTTCAATTAAAAAAGAAACATAAGGCTTTGCATGGCTCTGTAATACATAGATGGTGGTCTCCTCTAAAATGAACACACACACCACTGTCCTGCTGCAATGCTAAATTTGACTGAGACCCTCTTATAGTGGTTAATTTCTAACTTGGATCTTGCTACCAATACACTCCTATGACAAAGGTCACATTTCTAATGACAGAAGTAAAGAAAGGAAGGTAGTAACAAGGTGCCAGTGATGCAGTTGAATTTTACTTTTAATTTACATCTTAGGGGTTATTCTAGCTAATAGGCCTCTTCTAGTCAAAACAGAACAAGAATGCTACCTCTGCTCTTCTGGGGGAGCGTTAAGATTGATCATCTCAATGCATTCTAGCTGCCTGTGCATACATAACCTTTCTGAATGCTTGCTTGTGATGGACAGTTAGTTGTGTTTTGCAGGTACTTCTGAACCTTCAGCTTCTTCCCGCTCTCTCCTTGGCTCTGCTTTCTCTCCCTTTTTCTTATGAGACTTGCTTTTTCTCAAATGCAATTTTTCTCTTTCTCGTCTTTCCTTTGCACCTTCAGGTTGCTAAAAGGCAGGGAAAAAATAGCAGGGAATTAAAAGTGACTCCTACAAGAACAAAAAAAAAAGCTCATTATTTTATTCCACAATGTAACAAAATATTCCAGTAACCTGCCTCACCAAGATCAGCTTTACCATGATGGGCTCAAATTCGAGGCCCAAGCCAGTCACCCTAAAGCTCAGCAAGAAGCAACACACATGCTTTGACTTTACTCTGTATATGATAGGAGGGTCACCAGCCCAGTGGACTTGAAGAGGAGAGCACACAGGAGGGACAGAGGGAGGGGCTCTGAGATTTCAGCCCAGACTCCATGTTTCTGTCCTTTCACTTGATCCATTTTTATGTGCCTGAAGGCTGCTCAGTGCTAGCTGCAAAGACCTCACTGAAAACAAGGCCATGAAGGGTTCTCAAAGACACATCTATAAGACAAAAGCAATATGCAGGGAAGGAGATGAATTACCTTTCCCACACTGTTCACCTGTCTGATCATGGTTGTTTGAATTGCACCCACAGAGCTCTGGATGCAAAAAAATACTCCATTTGGAGACACAGGTTTATGCCCAAATTTCCTTTCAGATCTTTGACCTATTGCTCAGTTCTTTGAGATTCTCAAGTCCTTCACATCTCCCAAACTACAATGGTGACTGAAGGAATGACAACAACTTGGTCTGCTTGAAAAACAGATTGAAATACAGCTCAGCACAGCTCACTGCTGATTACAGAGGGGCACTGGAATCCATGCTTTTAACTGGAACTGAAGCCATATTTAATACATTATGTTCACTATACCTAACCATACAACAACTACAGACTCATACACTTTCTAGACATAGGCATTTTTGAGAAATTATAAATGATAAACCAGACAACCACTGGTGAATGTTGGCACATGAGGCAACGTAAATTTCCAAATGAGATCAACTGAATAGCTCCTAAAGAGGAAAAAGAAGATTAGGGAACGCACTTGAAATTTTGACAATGGGGTTAACAGTGCTGTCATCACCATAATTCTGCATATTCTTAGAGGACTGGTCATGCAAGGACTGTAATTATGGGACTGATCATGTAATTATGCTGCTTATTGAAAAGAGATTTTTTCCCTTTTGCTGTGCAGAAGGTCTGCAAAGAGAGCTGAAAATTACACTTCCATACAAACTGTCAGTGTCAAGAAACTGAAAAAAAAAAGATACTTCCTTCAGTGGCTATTTGATGCTAATCTCAGGTGTTATTCAAGCACAATCTCAGGTGTTATTCAACTTTTTGAATGGAGTGACAATGTGATAGTGTTCTTTTGATACTTAAAAGTGAGTTAGGATTTATTACCCTTTTTTCCATTGTATGATACAGCAGATATTATGTATCATAATAATAAAAATATATTAAAGTGTCATAGACAGAAGGTTGTTATTGGCTACTTCATCAACACACACCAGACAAAACAAATGCTCATGGCTCAGGACAGAATGATGGGGAGAAGGATGAAATGAGNTGAAAAACAGATTGAAATACAGCTCAGCACAGCTCACTGCTGATTACAGAGGGGCACTGGAATCCATGCTTTTAACTGGAACTGAAGCCATATTTAATACATTATGTTCACTATACCCAACCATACAACAACTACAGACTCATACACTTTCTAGACATAGGCATTTTTGAGAAATTATAAATGATAAACCAGACAACCACTGGTGAATGTTGGCACATGAGGCAACGTAAATTTCCAAATGAGATCAACTGAATAGCTCCTAAAGAGGAAAAAGAAGATTAGGGAACGCACTTGAAATTTTGACAATGGGGTTAACAGTGCTGTCATCACCATAATTCTGCATATTCTTAGAGGACTGGTCATGCAAGGACTGTAATTATGGGACTGATCATGTAATTATGCTGCTTATTGAAAAGAGATTTTTTCCCTTTTGCTGTGCAGAAGGTCTGCAAAGAGAGCTGAAAATTACACTTCCATACAAACTGTCAGTGTCAAGAAACTGAAAAAAAAAAGATACTTCCTTCAGTGGCTATTTGATGCTAATCTCAGGTGTTATTCAAGCACAATCTCAGGTGTTATTCAACTTTTTGAATGGAGTGACAATGTGATAGTGTTCTTTTGATACTTAAAAGTGAGTTAGGATTTATTACCCTTTTTTCCATTGTATGATACAGCAGATATTATGTATCATAATAATAAAAATATATTAAAGTGTCATAGACAGAAGGTTGTTATTGGCTACTTCATCAACACACACCAGACAAAACAAATGCTCATGGCTCAGGACAGAATGATGGGGAGAAGGATGAAATGAGGGGAGAATCCCCTGCTGCCTGCATGCCCTTTCAGTGAAATTACGTTCAGCCACTTATAGCAATAGCTGCTGCTGCAGCTGTGTGGTGACACTGCAGAAAGCAGATGGAGTCCTGAGGGGTAAAAGAGAAGCCTCTCAAACGCTGCAGTGTCTGGCAGTATTACAGATAACACCATAAAGGTTAAGTCAGGTCAGCAGCAGTGAAAAAGTGAGCTGGGTCTTGCAGCAAAAGTGAAGCAAACCTGGGTTTATATTGTCACGTTTTATTGTCACAGCCATAGAAACCTCTGAAAATATTGCCACATGAGCCAGTGTGGTGTCTCATTTTGAGGATAAACATTTCTGAATAAGCCTAGACAGTAACACCACAACAAGAATCGTCACACTAATGATACAACTTTAACCTTGTTTGTGCTACTGTAGTAATTTGAGACCACATAATATGAGAAATTCCAATTGGAGTTTATGTCTGCACTTCCCCCAGCAAAGTCACAGCAATTACACAAAGGATAAAGCTGACTTGGTTGCTTGGGCTTTTTTCTTCTGTAGTGATCTTAAGTTGGTTGCTACCTACCAAAGAAACTGAGCGTTTGCTTTTGAGATGCAACTGCTTTTCAAAGGACTCCGCAAATTCCTGAATGGAGTTTGATCTTGTCTCTGCGCATGAGCTGTCTGCTGAAGGTGTTCTGCTTGCCTTCCTGTGGCAGTGGCATTTGACATCTTGGTCTTCTTGAAATTCCTTGGAGCCCCTGAGGTGGCCTGAAGATGAACCTTTGGCAGAATGCTGAAGTCGTGTTGTATGGAGGGAGGAAAGCGCGGCCTGAAAAACAAAAGGTCTTTGTTGAGTACTGAATACTAAAGCAGAGCACACAAGGCAGACATTTTTTTCTGCCACAGAGACTCCCCAAACAGTGGTGCAAAGTGAAGGACCTTGCCCAGAATTCTGTATCTTTCTTTTTATGCGCAGGAGAATCACACTGCCAAGAACTTGCTTTCTGAAGGCAGCAGAGGCAGAATTTCCTATTATTCCTGGGTTTGAGGATCTAAGTTTTGGCAAACAAATTAACATTTCAAATGTAAAGTGTGCTGGGTCCTCTTAGTGTTCACTGACACTGAAAGGAACTGGGATTCCTCATAACCTCAAAAACTCAGGCCTTGCACCTGGCTGCAGTTTCTAGGTAGGACTCTCAAAAAGGATTACCCAGCCTTTTGTGGCCAGATGAGTCAGATAAGAGGTTTGATCCCCAGGTCAAATTTTCAGCATGGCCTACATGCAGACAGTATGCTTTATTGTCCATCTTTGAATTTTCAGCAGGTTTCTTGGGCACATTTGCCCTGAACTAATGAAGGAGCACTTTCAGGGCACTGAGGGACACATTCCAACAAAAGAAGTGGTAGGAAACAGACTTCTACAATTACATTTGCAGGATTGAAGTGGGGAGGGAGTAGATAGTTGTTTAGTTTCTGTGTGATTCAATTTTCCTAGGCCTGGCATGCAGATAAAAGCTATTGATCTGCACCAACTGAGTTTAATTGAATGTCTGTAAAGGAGATTAAACTGATACAGAACTGCTGTGTCCTGCGGAGTCATGTATTGGTGGTTTTAGAAATGGACAGACCTGTAGAAGGGATGGGTGAGAAGGACACCACACAGAGCCGGGCATACCCCAAACCCTGCCAGCTGTTGATGCTTTTTCAGGATGAGTAGCTGAACAGTGGTAAGATGCAGATGGTGAAAATTGTGAGAGATGGGAGGTACTGAAAATTACACCCCTGCAGGTGTCAGATTAAAGTATTCCAGGCACCCAGCCACTACATACATTTTGGAATGCATATATGTTTTGGACATTATGAGGAATTTCTTCACAGAATTGATGGTTAGGCATTGGAACGGGCTGCCCAGAGAGGTGGTGGAGTCACTGTCCCTGGAGGTGTTTAAGGAAAGACTGGACATGGCACTCAGTGCCATGATCTAGTTGACATGGTGGTGGTTTGGTCAAAGGTTGGACTTGATGATCTCAGGGGTCTTTTCCAACCCAATTGATTCTGTGATTCTGTGTTTTGTATAAACCTGGTGCTAAGCCTTCAGCTACTAAGTAACCCTGAGAAGTTCTGCTGGCTTTAAGGGGGCTGTGATTGTAACAAAGGAAGGCTTATCCTACAGGTTCTGCAATGCTTTCTAAGAAAATCCAGTAGAAAACCTTACCCTCAGAGTAGGGTTTGTGGTGTGTGTCTTGGTTGTTTCGTTATTTTAACAAACAGGGGAAAACTAAACCAGCTTGGTATAGTGTTCACATGAATCTACAAACCTTAGACTGCAAGGGAACTGAAACACGTCCTGCACACAATTTCATGCACTCTGGCCCAGATGCTACTATAAACGTATTGGCACAACAGGAACCTATGCAGCCTTTCTCTGAATACTGAGGCTGTGCATGCATATGGCTGTGGCTACATCACATCAGACACGCTTGATGAGAGATGCTAAAAATAATAACTCTCACACCCAACCGAAGTATCTAATAAGGAGAGTTTACAAAAAATATGGTACTGGTTCAATTTTTTTTTCCAGGCATAAGCTTACTCTGTCCAGTATTATGGACTGCCTCTGAGAGCAGTGTTAATGATTTCTGCCATATTATTTTTACTTTGGTTTCAAACCAGTCAATACAGCTGCAAGTTCTGTAAGGTCATATTGTATTGTTACTTTAGAAAGCATCAAAGCAATCGCATTGTGCTCGAGGGACAGAAGCGCATATGCCATGCCAGGCTCAACAAGCTAAATGTCTTCTCTGTCATTTTAATGGCATCAACATATATTCTTTCCTGGAAATAAAAATTGTCTCATGGTAAAAACCACTGGTATCTGTTCCTAGAGGGTTTGGGAAAAAAAACAAACCACAAACATAGGAGGATCGCTGAAATGGGGGATTGTATTCTATCAGTCCTGTTTTGCAATGTCTGTAAATGTTTTCTTTTATTAAGACATTGATTTTTAATTTCCCTTTACAGATAGAATTACAGTTAAGCCCGTAACAAAAAGACTGCAGTTTACCTACCAATATGGCAGCAATGGTCCAGAAAAGGGACAGGCTTTCCTCTGAAATGCCCATCTGCCTCAGTGGGCTAAGGGTAAAGCTACACAGACAGGTCTATGCAATCATATTACTGTGACTGTGCCTTCTCTCACGGTGCTTTGCATGACACATTAAATTCTCCACTACCAAAATGGGGATTTTTTTGCCAGTGCTGGGGAAAGCCAGAAGCACCAAGGGATCTCAGGGATTGTTTCTCATTCCCATTAGTACTCCTTTTTTCTGCATTGAGTAAAGGCCACACATGCTCAGTGTATCTATTTACAAAACATCTAATATTCTGCTAATTGCTCATCTCAAACACACGAAAGGTACACAAACAAAAACACTTCACACAACAAAAATTGTTGTCAATATAATTCACCTTATCTCTTTTTCAGTTTCTGTTGTAGACACGTTAATTGCTTACATCTTTTGGGCTTGATCTGAGACCTTGCAGAGCTGTCAGTAAGAAAATTAATCTTCAGTGTGTCAGCACAAGTGTTCATTGTTTGCTGGAGTTTACACAATGACCCGAATATTTTAGGGATATTTTGGAACATCTGACATTCAGATGCTCGCCCATGGCTTCATTTCCTTCGGAGAAGCTTATAGACAAACATGTATTTCTTAAAAATGTTTTGGTCTGGGCTCCAATTGGTCTACAGTAACAATATCGTGGTAGATGTTCAGTCTAAGTTTAGAAATATCAGTAACTTCAACAGCAGTCAGTTGTTCTGCTCCCACTCTCAGCTGCTCTTAGCAATTTTCTCCTGTAAGCAACAATGTCTATTTGAAGGTGGATACATGTATGGGGTTGTAAAACTCTTAGCAGTTCTCCTTTCCCTCCAATCTTTTCCTACAAAATGTATGGAAAAGGGAGGTAAGAACAGTTTTGAACCAAAATGATGCAGGATAACTAGAATGTGTCAAGGAAAGTCATAGCTGGAGGCTTCAAAAAGAGTATCACAGTTAATTTGTCTAAAGTTTGCCAGGGGAACAAGTTAAATAAAGGAGAAGGAAACAGATGACTTAATTGTCCCTAGGCAGTTTTCACATTCAGTGTTGGCCCACAGCAACATACACAGCTCTGAGCTTTCCAGGAGAGTGGAGCTACATGTTGTTTTAGCCTGAGAGAGTAGAGTTACATGTTTTAGCCTGACTTCACAGTGACCTAGTGAAGGATGAACATAATTTTGTGTTCTCCTCTGCAAAATGTGAAAGACAACAGCAAAAGCATTTTTCAAAGCTCATCTCAGTAGTGTTTGTGAAGTATAGCAAGATACTTGGGAAAAAATAATGAAAACTGTTGTTAATTTGGGAGTTATTCTACAAAGCTTTATCCGCATTTGGGATGGGGGCTGTACCACAATAGGATACCACAGGAGTTTATTTTTGTCTTTGAGGTGGGAGCAGTGGCTTGAATGTCTTACTACAGCATAGGAAAAAAACACAAAGACCAATACACCAGTTTGGAACTGAAAGTGATTTTGCAGCAGAACCACCTTTCGTGCTACCCTGAGAGCACTTTGCTATGCAGCACCAAAAGGCTTGTGGGGCAGAAGCAGTTCACGTGGGCAGGACTGCACTGCTGCTGATGCCTTGAACACCAGCCTTGGATAAGAGACCAAGTGAGCTGGCAGTGCTCTTTTGGCAGTACCACTGTACCTGCACAAGAAGCTTTTGCCAACAGCTGTGTCAGAACTTGCTGACTTGATTTTTATCTAGACAGTGGAGTTATCTCAGTTTTCAGTGTTGAGACAGAAGAAAGGGTGCACTATGATCTGCTGTGGAGGAATTAACCTTCAGAAAAGATGCAGTCTAATCTCATTTATTATTCCTCCTGATAATTAGCACTGTTCCGATAAAATGAAGACAATATTTAAATAACAGTACCAGTGCTTTGAATCTTACAAGAGTTATAATTTGTATTAATAAATCTTACAGTAGTTATAATTTGTAGTAACTGTGTAAAAACCACACATCCAGGTGCAATAGCAAGTCACTGTTCTCAACAAGGAGATGCTCTTTCTGGAGGTATTTCTAAGGCATCAGTAGTGCCCACTTGTTTAACTTCTGGCTGTGGTTAAAGACAGCATGTACTAATGCTCTTTACTACCAACTACTCAGCTTCCAAATCAAGAGTTCATTTCAAAATGTATCCCCAAACCATAAAATCCCCAAACAAATCTTCCTGTCTCATTCCTCTAGTCGACTTCTGGCACTGAGAAATAATGCAGTCAAAATTTACATCTTCTATATTAAACTAGTGGAGCAAGACAAATTTGTGTGAAGCATCAATGTAAAGGCCAGACATAATTAAGTGTACACAATATCTTTAGCTTGTTAAGCAATAACATCAAAAAATCACAGTCCTTCTGTCAGCTAACTTAATCTAAATTCTAGGTATGGATTCAGGAATGCAAGTATAGCAAAGTATTTGAATAGCTATTAGCTAAATATTTAAATAGCTTTAGAACAAACTGAATATAAGGACATGCTTCAAATGAAATGTCTGTGCACACACGAATACAGACACAAGTATACAAGAAGATGTGTTCAGCACCTTGCTGAATGGAGAGTGATTTAAAGTACATTTATACACTCAGGTTTCTATTGAGGCCTAAAGAAATCACATATGCATGGATCTCTGAGTGAAAAAAATAAAATACAGTAAAAATAATTAACCTCCTCCCTGTTAATTAAACATTATATATTCAGCATTCTGATGGAATACAGCAGCAAAGCTCTAACTCAGAGTCTGTCTTGCAATCTGTGGCCGAGATGAAATATAAGAGTAAATAACAAATGTGGCTGATCAGACCAGAAGTAATGAATGAAGGCTACCTCTCCAGCCTGTCCAAGAATTCAAAGAGGGAGGAAGTGGTTTTGGACTCTTTTGTTTTTCTTAGCCAATTTTTTTGGAAATGAAAAATCCCACAGCTTAGAACATGACAGCTGCAATGCAGAAGAACTTGCAAGGTGGAAACATAGAATGGCACATAAAAAAGTTCGGAAAAGATTAGCTGTTTCTCCCCAATATACTAGATTTGCTTTGTTGCAGCCACAGTGATCTAAGGATATAAGTAAATAATGGTTTGTAAGGAAAAATAGTATCTTTGTTAAGACAACTGATGTAGTTGGAAAAAAAGGAGACAGATTTGGGCCACCTAAATGTTAAAAGCTGAAATAAAAGCAAGAGTCTTTGAATAAAGAGAAGACTGTGAATAGCTGTTTTCAGTTCAACCTAATTTTGATAATCACTTAGACAGCTGTGAGCTGCCTTCTTCACATGAACCTGCCCCTTTCCCAACTGTTTTGTTAGTTTAAGAATAAAGAATATACTTCTACCTTAAAATCTTACTTCACAGTTCAGTAAGCTTTGTTATGTGTTGTATCATTGTTTTCAATGTCAGATGTTTTAAACCAGGAGGGACTGCATCTTCCAGCTTAAAACAGAAGTAACACCTGAAAACAGGTAAGTCCCAAAGGGTAAAGGGTAAAATTTCCTGGAGACAGTATAGCTGCAGAATTAGGTCCAAATCCTTTTAATACATATGGAGTTCCACAGCCTTTCACATAAGAACAGACTCGTTACAAACAATCTTTATGTATGCAGGTGCAAGATGTTTTGATCTCTGCCAGGTTGTGCTGAGCAGCCAGAACAACACTGTAATAGTTAGGCAGCTATCACACACTTCTCCTCACATTGCTGGTCCTATCATCACTTACCTTGGAGTTTGCCAGTCTTCCTGTATTCCAAGGCTCCAGAGGCCTGACCCTGGCAGACAGCTAAGTCAAAAAAGCAACTAGCAGCTGCCAGCAGGAACTGAACTTACTTGGCAAGGTGTCCCATACTCCTCCTCACACATCCCTAGGGCTGTGCCTCTGGGGATGGAACTTATATTTATACATAAATCACTTGCACACACAGAGAAAGCTGCACACAGCTCTTACCGGTAGGGATGCTCTCCTTTCACTACAGAGTCGTGTCTGACGTTTCTTGTGGCCTCTGCCTTCTTTCTCCTTCTCATCAATCAAGTTGTGGCCCCAGAAGCTGCTCATCCATTTTGCAAAGAAAATATCATCATCCTCATCATATTCCATGTACAGATGCTCCAAACTTGGGGTGGGGGGTCTCCCAACCAGGCAAGGCAAAGCAAGGTCAAATTCCACCACCGGGCCAGTAGCTTCACACTGTTCTGCCAACAAGAGGAAGCAGAGACAGTTTCAAACACTCTTTTTTGCACTCCCTCCCCAAAACCTCTCCCACTGCAGCCCTGGGAGCTGTCTAAACATAAAGTCCACCCTTTCTCATCTCTTTTCAACAAGGTTTCCTTTAACCTTTCCATTGCAGCGATGTCCAATATGACACTGCCGCAGGGGGCGGGTGGCAGGGCTGTGGCTGCTCCCTGTGTTGCTGCTGAGTGCCCCAGCTGTCAATACCAATGCAGAATTGCCCACAGTTACATGCCTGCGGGGGGCCTACACAGGCTCAAAGTAGGCTTGTGATTTTTGAGAAGCAGAATTGACATATTGATGTTGGTCAGAAACTGGCACAGCTGCTTGCAGAGACCTAGCTGGCTCTGTGGGAGGGAGCACAAATGGCCCACTCTTCCCCTGTTGCTCTCTCTCTCCTCACTTCTGTTGCCTCTGCTCTTCCTTCAGTATTTAGGAAACGTGGTCTGTCTAGGTAGAAGCCCTCCCTGAAGCAACTGCTCGTTCATTTTTGGGTTATGACAGTGCAGGCTTGCAGCTGCTGCTTTTCACCTGAGTAATTTCATCAGCCATATCAGGGTTATGGGAGGCCCTGCCTCACTTGAATGCACTCAGGGGTAAAAACGTGCTGGTTCCTCCTCACCAGCCCTGGGTGTAAGTCATAGAGGCCCTGCCTAAACTACAGAACAGAATAGGCCCAGGGAATGACTTCTGACCCTCAGACCAAGTGTCTAAACTGACCACATGTATCCTATGTGGTGCTTGTGCTGTGGGTCTCCTCGAGGCTCCACGTACTGCACTGTGGCTGTAATACTTTGTTGTTATTTTTGTATCTCCTTTATTTCAAAATCTCTGATATAACACAAAAACTGTTGTGGCCCATGAAACTGTTGTTTGTATGGTGTCAAACTGGAAGATGTGTTACATGCTTTGGGACCTGGCAGGAGGACGAGGAGGGCTCTAAGGCTGTAGAGCCTGTTGGGATGGTGTTGGAAAACTGCATGGGAGGAAGAACCCAAATCTAGCTTCTTACTGGAAGCAGTCCTTGGTGTGTGCTAGGTGCCCTCCTGGTGCCCAGGCATTGCTGTGGAGATGCTGGTTGGTCTTGGCCAGAAACATGCCAAAAAACTCACTGGTAATTTAGCATTATAGAGAATCAGTGGTCCAGCATTAAACCTTGCCTTTTCCCCAGCCTATTAAGAACTATAGATGTAGCTACAAAACTCCTGTTTCATTCATGTGGGTGTAGGTGTGAGGTGTAAGTACCATGTAGGACTGTTCATTCTGAACAACATGGGTGAAGGGAACGATTGGTCATGGATGGCTGTGTGCCCAATTTTACCTTGTCCAGGGCAGGCAAGAATGTGATTAGCAGAGGGACCTGAGTATATGGGTGTGCAGATGGCATTGCCTCAGATGTGATGTATGAGAGCTTGGAGACAAAATCAAGCCTGCAGCAGCCTGGATAGGAGCAAGAGGAATATCTGCAAAACAGTACAGTAAAAAGACACCTGAAGCAATCAAAAGTATGCGTAGGCTGATTCTCTAGGTGGGGAAGGACATTCCTGGCTGTACTCAAGTAGCCTGAATTTGATTTACATCCTGGAGGCCACCCATCTGTACAGGCAAGGCACATCTGAAGGCCTACAGGAAGCATCACGTGGATGGAATTGAGGCTGTCCCAGCAGGAAGCTATCAACCTGTTGGACATGTATTTTCTATTGCGTGGTTCAAGTTTATTCTTTACTGATGTGCAAGACAAAACTACAGGATGCTTTGTGGAATACAAAATGCTTCTGCCCTGCTGAGACAGGTGACAGGGAGAGCTGGGAGAGGGATTGTCCCACAGCTTTGTCAAAATATGTTTACATAAATAGTAATAATCCATAAATTAAAGGACATTTCTGAAGTTGTTTACTACCAGACATGCAGATATACTGACTCAGAGCGCAGCAGGGCAAATTTTAGTTGAGATCCTAAGGTGTTTGCTTTGCAATCTTACTGTTTTTATTTGCAGTCCTTTTTTATTCTGTGCAGTGTATGTCTTCTCACATTTCCCTCCCACCTACAATGAAATTTCCAGGCATGAGATGACTGGAGCTATCTGATTGTAAAAACGTATCAAAGACGACTCCTCTTCATCTTCAGCTGAATGCACCAGGGAAGTAAGTAGAGACAGAAACATAAGCTTCCTCTGCCTACAGGTAAGGATTTTAACTAGGCATAGACACACATGTGAACAAAATTGCAGTATTGTATATTAAATTATTTTTATGACAGGTTCAATTAATAACTAGGAAGAAAACAGAAAGATTTCATTTATAACAAGGATTGCTCCAAAACTTTTCAGTACAAAGTCTTACAAAGTTTGAATCAGCCATGTTAGCTGAAACTTCACAGAATTACAGAACCATAGGCTGGGTAGGCTGGAAGGGGCCACAGTGGATCATGTGGTCCAACCTCTCTGCTCAGGCAGGATCATCCCAGAGCACATGGCACAGGATTGTGTCCAGACAGTCTGGAATATCTCCAGTGAGGGAGACTCCACAACCTCTCTGCACAATCTGCTCAGTGCATGGTCACCTACACAGTAAACAAGTTTTTCCCCATATTCACGTGGAACTTCAGTGCATCAGTGTCTGCCCATTGCTTCTTGTCCCATTTTTTGGCACCACCTAGAACAGCCTGGATCCATCTTTTTGGAACCCCCTCTTTAGGTACTTGTAGACGTTGATGAGGGCCCCTCAGCCGTCTCTTCTCAAGGCTGAACAGGCCCAGCTCCCTCAGCCTTTCCTCCTAAGAGTCCCTTAATCACCCTCGTTGCCCTCTGCTGGCCCCGCTCCAGGAGCTCCACGTCTCTTTGGTACTGAGGAGCCCGTAACTGGACACAGCACTCCAGATGTGGAGTGCACTTCTCGTGTGAGCGGCCCAGAACTCTTTCCGCACGGATCACTCCGGCCCCGAGGCCACTGCAGCGCTGTTCGGGTGGGAGCTCCCCCGCGCCCGGCCCGCCGCTGCTCCAGCCCCNGGGGGCCGGGGCCGGGGTCCCGCCGCCGGCCGGGCCGCCCGGAGCAGCGTGGGGATGCCCGGGCTGCGATCTCCGGGAGGCAGGGCCCGGCAGGCCGCTGGCCCGGTCCGGAAAGCGGCTTTCAGGGTGCCGGTCCCGACCAAGGAGCAGGCGTGTGATGGGATGGAGCTCGGGTGACATCCTGGTCGTGCTCTGCGTGACACGCCCGGCAGGTCACAGAATCACAGACTGGGCAGGTTGGAAGGGCCTGCAGTGGGTCATCTGGTCCAATCTCCCGGGTCGAGCTGGGTCATCCCTGGGCACATTGCACAGGATTGTGTCCAGACAGTCTGGAATATCTCCAGTGAGGAAGACTCCACACCCTCTCTGGGCAACCTGTTCAGTGCTCAGTCACTGCACAGTAAAGAAGTTTTTCCTCATGTTCAGGTGGAACTTCAGTGCATCAGTTTCTTCCCATCTTCTCTTGTCCCACTGCTTGGCACCACCGAGCAGAGCCTGGACCCATCCTCCTGACATATTCCCTCCAGATACTGATAGATATTGATGAGGTCCTCACTCAGCCATCTCTTCTCAAGGCTGACCAGGCCGTTCTTCTTTAGGGTCCCTTAATCACCTTTGTCACCCTTGTCTGGACCTGCTTCCAGAGCTCCTTGTCTCTCTGGTCAGCCTGTGTGACCCACAGTGCTCTTAGCCAGGCATTCAGGGTCGTGGTTCTGCCCTTGCTGCGCAGCGATTGGGAGTAGTTTGTTCCGAGAACAGGTGTTGCCAAATGCATCTTCTCATCAAGTTGCTGAGTGTGGATCTGTGCTGCTGAGGGGGGAATGTACCTCTGCATCTGAGGTTTAGAATAGCTGTGAGTAAGTTTTATCCAGGAATAGTGTTTTGAAAAGGAAATCTCTGGTCTGTTATGTGTGAGATGCTGGATACAGCAGAGTGGAAAAAGCCAATCAAGATCGTTTTAAAATGAAATATGTTCCATGAAAATATAGTTTATGCAGCAGAGACTTTAAGTGTCAAATTTGCCTTAGTAGGCATGCTCTCAAAACTTACATTTATCCTGTTGTAAATTACCGTTCTGAGAATTTTTAGGTAAAATGATCTGTGCAAAAACTGAAGGACATGAAAGATCGGAGTTCAGATCAGATCCATGGTTCTCTTGTATATCTGTATTTGGAAAAATGCCTCTAAGATGCACTTCTTGCACATCTGCAGTCACAGATGTACCTTGCCAGTCACGCTGCATTACTGAGGTGAGGTTGCAGTTGACAAGCGTGTTTAAAGTGATAGATTTGACAAACTGGTTGGCTTTGATAAGAATATCCTGTACTGCATTTTCTTCTCCCAATCTTGTGTATCACCCCAAATCCTTTGAACTGTCAGATAGTTTAAACTTCCCATCTGAAATGATCAGGAGAGAAAAAAAATCACCTTCCAGAGACTGGAAAAAGTCCGTTTTAACCTTGATGGTTTGAATGCTGAAGATTGACTCTATTGGGCGGGCAGTGGCAGGCACACGTGGGAGTGGTGGGGAAGGTGGCAACTTCCCTAGTTAGTGAATCATAGGTACCCTCGGGCATTCCTGGAAGCACAGTAAGCTGTAAAACCTATGCTGGACCTTGAGGCAGTTACTTGAATGCAGTGATTTGTTCCTTCCTGGGCACCAAACAGTACTGAACAAGTCGTGTACAGAGGACAAATTCAGACTGTTTGCTGTGGTAACTTTGGCTAGTGGCTGCAAGCAGCATCTGGCATATTTATGGGAGTGTGCTTGCTGCAAGTTCTGGTTTGCAGGCTGCTCGTGACCTTTGTCTTGCTGCAGTGACTTCCCTGTTGGTGTGTTCACTCTGGGTTCCTTGATTGTGTTTCTGAATTCCAGTAATATCCAAGGGTTTGTAGTCATTCTGTAGTTGTAGGAAGGAAGCACTTAAAACATTTTAAACACTTAGGTAGCATTTGAATTAAAATACTGTGTGTTGCCAGTTGAATTACCAGAAGACACTATGCATTTAAGAATAAGTTGAGTGGTATGACCTGATCCAAAGTTTCTTGAAGAGTGTCACTGCTTACACTGTAAAGAAATGAGAGATGTTGATTAGGAAAGCTGCAGAAGTTATCAGATTTGACTGATTACATGAGATAATTGTCTAGCTGATCAAAATACGGCTGCAGCAGGAAAATAAATGTGGCTGCGAGTTCCCTTGGCTGCTTTATGTGTGTGTGGAGAATTGGCTTCCTGTTACTCATATCCAAAGCAATGATGCCATGTAGATTTCATGTTTCCTCTCATATTTTATTAGTTACGGATATTATTGATAAGACCCATGGTTGAAAATACAACCATTGCAGATGCTTCACTTGTAAAACTGCCTTCATTGTATTAGTCTGCCTTTCTAGAGTGATGGGGTATTTTTTGAAACTCAGTTGGATTTCACATATGAGTCTGCACAGGGAATAAGAGCCAGTAATTCATTTCACAGTTGAAATATAAGAGGAAAATCTTTTGGAAAACACATAGGTCAATAATGAATTCGCTACCAACAGCTGTTACAGCTAACTATTCTTTTACTCATAAATGTAACTTAGGACTCATACTTTTTTGTGCCTTTCATTAAGTCAGCCCCTGTATCCATTTGATGTTCTTGTCACCGTTTCTGAAGACATGACCTTGAATTTTTTTTCTTTGTTCTTTAAAAATGTGTAAGGTCCAATATCTTCCCTGTTCTTTATTCAGACTTGTTACTATTTTGCATGCAGTTCAAGCTTTCCTTTTACCTGCTGCACAGGCCTCACATTTGTTTCCCAGGCTGTGTCTGCACCAGAGGATTCTCTTGGCATCGATGCACTGGCCAAGTGTGTGATCTGTGACTGACATTGTGTTGGCAGAAGCCCTTAGCACAGGTGCTATATTGGGAAAAGCTGAACTACTTTTGAGATTCCTTCTCCTGTCACAGCTCCTCAACAGTACACTAAACTGGTATTATTGGACCAGTTAAGTGATGATGATAAAACTGCATCTATGGGTGACTCAAAGATCGTAAAGTCAAATTGCATCTGTTAATGATAGTTGTCGTTGTTTCTTATAATTTAGATGGAATGTGATTTAGTTGCTCAGTAACAGTTGCTTTGTATGTGCTCTCCTAGTTTGTAGAGAATATTGCCTAATTAAAACATGGAGTGCTTTGCCTATATTGCTTTAGTTGGTGCCCAGATGATTAGGTTTTTTTTACTTATTCCATGATAAATTCTTAACAGGTTTTATACCCTCCTTGTCTTACAGGAGTGAGCACTGGTTAGCCAGTGAGGTAATGTGTAGGTTGCATGAGTACTTTTTTCCCGTGAAGTTGGAATGAATTCCTTTTGCAGCTCTGTGATGGTCGAAATCTCACCTCTTAACTCGTTCAGCAAGGTCACAGAGTAACCCTGTGTTTGCAGCTGGGTGGCCTTGTGTATTGCAGACAAAGCCATTGGGGTCCACAGCAGTTCCCTGTCACCACACACTTTCCTGTGAGCTGGGTATAGTCCTTGAGTACAGTGGTGGGTGAACGTGACAAACTCCTCGGCCTTTGTGGTGCCACATATCGGGATCAGCAGCCAGCTAGCATGGCTTCTTTCCAGTATCTGTTTTAGTAGCAATTGCTGAATGCTGCCTCTCTCACTGCTGTGACATCAGATCAGGATATGAACGAATTGAACCCCTTAGTCTAGATACACTCATGTTGGTACTTACTCTGAACTGATATAGGCAAAATAACTAAAAAGTCATTTCTATTGTACTGTGCACCTGTTGCTTAATAAATCTCACTATCAACCTACTTTAAGTCTTCTGTTTCATGTCAGCTGTGGTGGACAGGTGTAGAAAACTCCTAAATGTGTGTACAACAGCAGTAGAACAATTGTTAGACTCTTGGCAGCTCATGTGCAGCTCACTTATTCATGGAAGGTGTGGATGGCGAATTCATTTAACAGGAAGGTGACTGACTGAGAACATTGTGAAATTGTCCTGTAAATTTCAGCTTCGTTATTTCTGACTGTAATACATCCTTGCTTGTGCTTTGAATTTACTTCTAAAGCTCATGTAAACATACTTTTTCTCATAGTGGTTTTAGTGCTAAGGAGACTTTTAAAGCATTTATATTCAGTTAATGCCTTTGTTTGAAATAAGACTTGAGTTGAACTTTAGTAAAAAAAAGAAAAAATAGAGGAAAGATAGGTATTCAGAAAAGAACAGGATTTTTTTTCCTGGTACCTCATCTCATTAAGAGGGTCATCTCACTTGGAAAGGACAAAAAAGAGGTCTAGACCAAGGCTTTATTTTTTTACAAGTTGAATTAAGATGGCTGAAACAGTAGTCGCCCTCCACGTCATTTGTCAGACAGGAGCTCATGCAAATCCTTTTCAACCAAAAGAAAACGCTGAAACTCTGCTTGTGCTTCTGTTGTGAATCACTGTCATGATTGGCTCGCAGGAAATTTCTTGTTCTGCTTTGAATAACACTCTCCCTCAAATATATAAAGTTCTGAACTGCTAGTTTAATAATATTGCCATTGCTGGGAGTTACTAAGCATTATTATTCTTGCAGCTGGCAGTCTGTTGCTGTTAGGTTGCTATTTGCACACAGTTTCTGAACATTTTGTGAGGAAAGCACATTTGCTAAGGCTAAAGTAAAAGTTAAGAATATTTTGTCAATGTTGTCAGTTCTTTAGACAGTTAGCAATCTGCTTGTTCAGGTGGCTGGATAACTGATAACTCAATTTCACAAATGTCCTTTGGCTTAAGCTCTGTTCTAAGACTTGTTAATGAACAGTTGCTGAAAGCAGTTTGAAGTACTGAGATGTTATTTTTTGTGTAGCTGCAAATAACTTCTGAGTTATTTGTTTTGTTGAGCTGTTATGAACTTACATTCATTTTATTGAGCTGGTTTGGTTGTTGCACAGATTCTTTGACCAAAAGATGACAAACTGGAGAGTTTTTCTTGCTCTATATGGACTTTCACCTTAGGGATAAAAAATGTCCAGTGTGCCACATAAGATGGCAATGGGTCAGGTGAGGAGAAGCAGTGTCACTGGAAAATCATGGCTAGAATTATTACTTTGGCAAGAAAATGGAAGACATGAGGTTTTTTGATTGCTTGTGCATGAGGTACACGAAGTTTGTTTGCATAATCAGCTTTTTATGTACACATCTTGTGTATGTCCAGTGTAGCAATTGAGAAGGAATTTTTGAAAATATGCTTAAAAATTTGTCAGGGTTAAATTTAAGGCTTGACAAACCTTCAGAAACTGACCTTATGTGAAGAATTAATTTTCATATTCTTATTAGTGCTATCACAAAAAGGTTTTGCAGACTATAATGTAACATGAGTTCTTTAATATCCTTCTTTTTAAATAAACAGCCACAAAAAAAACCAACTCCAAACCAACAACAGCAAAGAACCTCACCAAACCCAACAAAAACATATATTGGATTTGGTGGTGTTTTGGGTGCATGCTGAGAGCTACAGCAGAGTAGTTTGAGTAAGGGTGCAGAGATAAAACGTCTCAGAGCAAGCAGTCTAGTTTAAGGCAGCATAAACAGACAAACAAGTTGATTTCTTCCTTGCCATGGGCACTACTGCTGACTTTATTGCATGAGAGCATGTTGTGCTCTAAGTTCTGACTCTTCACCCCCACATTTCTTGCCTCATGCAATGAGTACAGCAGGGGGTATCCATGGAGTCAGCAAATGTTCCATGATTCATTTCTGTATGACTGGTTGTGTGGTCTGCGACCCTGCAACTGTTACTAGAAGTTTACTCACATAACAGAGTTACTGCTTTTAATAACTTTGGCATGATGTCTGTAGTCTCTGAAGTTTTTGCTCACTGTCGTGGGCACTTCATAGCCTTGTCTGAAGGAGCTGATGCTTCCCAAAAGCCAGCAGAGCATCAGTGACGGCCCCAGACCTACATGTCTTATTTCCAGTTACAATTCCCACACTTGGCACTGGAGCAACTATTGCGCTTGGGTGTCACCCAGCAGTCCTCATCTGTGGCTTTGTGTCTTGAGTCACTCAAGGACTGTGGGGCAGGGCTCTCAGAGTGCCTAGGATGGAGCACATGGACTGCTCAGGCTGGGGCATGTACTGGGATGGGAGATCCCTGGGCTGCAGCAATTGGCAGGGATCATAAAGTAGTAATCTAGTCGCAGTTAGGCTTAATCTCTGCAGTCTTAAATAATTTTCACACTGGGAACACATGTATGAATGTTACAATGTGGCCCATATCATGTGTTTTTCGACCCAAGTTAATAAGAACAGCACTGAATTTTGTAAGATTACACAAAGGCATTTTTAATGTGGTTTGCTCTAGAAATGCACAAAAAAAATTTCAAGCTGACTTGCATGCATTTAAATTTGCAGCATATGCATGACCCTTTCCTTTGTTAAAAGAAAAGCATTGTTGTATTTGGAGATAAATTTAGGACCTGCTCAAAATAAATTTAACCTTTTGAGACTTTGGTTAAGTTTTAAAGAAACAACTTATCAGATACACAGTTACTTGGCTCTCAGTAAAAATACTTGCACTCTAATTCTGGTTTATGTATCCATGGAGTTACATACAGTGTATGGGGTGAAGCTAATAATCTTTTATCAAATTAAATGTAAAGCCTTACAGTGGAAAAATCTGAAAACCTAGCAGATTGCCTTGTTCTGTGAACAATGAAGATGGTGCAGATTGATTTCCTGTGAGCCCAATGATTAATGACTTGTGAGAGAAGAGCTTTTCTGGCAGTAGGGATATTTAAGAAATTCTCTCCCTTATATGGTTTCACTTGTAAGTCTCCCCTCAGGAGAATGCCTCTAAGATACTTTTGTTCTATTTGGATGCTTGCTTTTATGTAGGAGCTAAGGCTAGTACCCATTATCTGATTCTCTCCTGCCAGGATAGGGGTCCAGGCCTTAAAAGACAGGTTGTAGAGCAAGTCCTGGCTTCCCCTCAGGTTTTCAGTTTTAAAGTAAATCACTGAGATGCAAAAAAAATGATCAGGTTGGAATCAAGTGAGCAGACATGAAGGGGAATGGGCAAATGAAATGCAAAGTTGCTTTCAAATTTGTGTTACAGTTGTCTGGGTGTCGTTTGGCCCTGGCAGTGGATGAGTGAGGAGAGGAGACACAAGTATGGTCAAAGAGCAGCAGGGACAATTCCCAGCAAATCCTAGATGATCTGGAGTGCAGGTGAGATGCAGTGAATCCTGCAGCTATTGTAACGCACTCCTGCCCCAAGTCTGTAGTCTTTCCCTCCTCAGAAAGGTTGGTAGAATGTCATGTGTGCTCATACATCTGTTCATTTTTGTCTGGCAGAACTGCCCCAAAATGTTGTCCATGAAGCAAGGCTGTGACAGAGGAGCAGAAATTGAGAAGATAAATATTAGAGTCTTTTGCAGCTCTTTATTTCTCGAATGCGGGTCACACCCCTTTGATAGAGCGTTTTTACATCTGATCCCTTACAAACCACAAGATTTGATAACTGATTTGTAAATCCAGGGGTTGCAGATAGCAATGTTAGCTTCTACAGAAATACAGATCAACATGTGGTGCAGAACATAAAGATGCATTTAGCAGGATCTCAGGCCAGTCAGCAAAGTTTGTCATCCCCTGCTAAGATGGTGATGGTCCAACACTTGTCATTGCATGAAGCAGAGTGTGTGAAGCTGTAGAAGAGTCAACTATAGAGTCAACTATAAAGTTGATTTGTGTAGAGCATGAAAGGCAAACCAGCTTTATTTTCCTTAGAGGTTTTATTTGTCTTGCTCAGTAGGTCTTTCCACAAGATGTTTTCCATATTTAATTCATGGTCTGCTGAGTCACCTCTGGTCTTATAGGCTGTATGTATTTCAGAAGGAAATTCTTCTGTCTGAATTGCTTTGAAGGCTTTGTTGTCTTTGCACATTTAGCCTTTTGGAGAAACAACTTGCCTCATTGGTTCCTCTGATCACCAGCCATGTAAAAGATTACGATCTGTTTGGCTTTCCAAACAGAAATCCCTGCATTGTTTATCAACATTGTAGTGAATCTTGTGAAAAGGTTGTCTCCTGTCTGATACACTTGCAAAGAAAATTGTTGTGCGTTTCCAGGAAATTAAATCAGTGAGATTTTTCAGAAGTCTGGGCTACAGTTTACAACCCAGATCCATTTTCATATCTTTGAAGATGAGCCCTAAAGTGCATAGCTTGTGTGCTGTGATGCCTTTTTCATTTGAACTGACCTATCACTTCCTTTTTCAGAGCCCTCTTGGTAGAGCCCAAGCAGCCAAGAACAAAGGAAACAAATACTTTAAAGCAGGAAAATATGAGCTAGCTATTCAGTGTTATACTGAGGCTATCAGCCTGTGCCCTCCTGAGAAAAACCTTGATCTTTCTACCTTCTATCAAAATAGAGCTGCTGCCTATGAACAACTGGTAAGAAATTAAAGATAATTGTGTGTTTATTATAAAAAGTAGCATTATCAATTTTGTATTTTGTCACTTTCATCCACTGAAAGATCCCAAGTGATAACATCTGTCTTCACAACAGGATGCTGTTGCAGCTTTTTTCAGCTCATCATACTTTTCTACATATAAATTAAATTATTTTCTGTTAACTACTCTCAGTCTATCTTGTGTAATTCTTATGCATCCTGTTCTTCTAAGACAAAGTTTTAATTTCTTATTCTCTGAAACAATGTTCTTGTGTATAAGTTAATTTTACTTCTCTTGATTGTTTAACTGTGAAAGAAAGGTGAAAGGCCAAATATTTTGGAAGGATGCTACTACAAAATTTAAACAAAAAAATCACAGATATCCTAGTAAAGGCCAAGACCTAAATTTTGCACATGGGGAAGTAACATTTACTCGACAGCTGAGTATACTTGGTGTTATTTTAGAAGTCAACCAGTGTTGCTTATTATGGTATGATGGATTTGCTTATGAGGTCGAGTTGGTGAGCTGTATAAAGGAGTGGAAAAGTTGGCTTTGTACAGTCTGAAGTATCAAGTGAGAGACTGTGCTTACATAAATCTGATGTTAGAGGAGAGATAAAACAGTTCTCGTCTAACACAAATTCATGCCTTAATGAATCCCAAATGTATGTGGCTCCTCTGTTAGAAAAGCACGTTTTGATAAATTTAAATAACTTTAAAAAAAAAAAGTTTTAGCACTTTGGAAAAGTTGTTTGCTTTCATTATATTTCCATCTTTTTTCTTCTAGTTGCTTTACACCAGTCTTTCAGTCCCAGTGTTACCTCCTTCAAGCATCTTTGTATCCACTCACTATGTTCTCCCATGGGATTTGTACGCTGTCTGGTTTAATATTTCTGTAGGAATTCCGGTTTTGTTCTGGGGCTTTTCTGGTGCAGGTGATTTGCAGTGGTGCCCAGGCAGCTTCTCCCTGAGGCACTTGCAGAGGCAAGCAGGGAGGACCGGAGCTCCGGGAGCCGCAGCCGCATTGGGTGCGCGTGGCCCCAGAGCTGGCTGTGGGAAACCAGCACACGGAGCTGAGTGGGGCCCCTCTCACTGTGTTGTTTTTGTGCCCACAGCAAAAATGGACAGAAGTGGCACAAGATTGCACAAAGGCTGTTGAGCTTAACCCTAAATATGTCAAAGCTCTCTTCAGACGCGCAAAGGCCCATGAGAAGCTAGACAATAAGAAGGAATGTTTAGAAGGTGAGTGGCTCATGCTGTGTATACTTAAAAATGGAATAGCTCTGCTGCTTTGGAGATGGCAACTTCTGGAATTGTTTTGCTTTTACTTCTGTAGCTACGGTAGTACAGAATTATTTATTTAAGACCATTCATAGCTTCTGCAAATACATATTTTTCTTTTGTCAGAAGAAACCTTTTCACTTTTCTCAAGCTCTCGTCTGCTTACATCTGCAATAATAGCTGAGAAATTGACATTACTTTAGCAACTCAAGGTATTCTTTTTCCAGGATACTCCTTCACTTTAGAATAGACTTCCTCTAACATGACAACCAGGACAACAGGACAATCTATTTCCATGCAGTAAACAGAATTTCTTCTTCTCTGTTTGTTTTAGAGAAATTATACTACTACAGAAATGAGGATGTTTTTGCAGGTAGAGATACATGGTCAGAAATAAAAGTATTACAGTAATTTAAATGCATTGGACAGATACTAGAAGGAAAAGAGCTTCTGTAGCATTTTTTTCTGATGCATAGCTTATGAAAACCAGAACAGATTGAATTTTTTTTTTTTTAATATTAATACTATGTATTCTGCAGAAATTACTGTGTCAAATTCTTCCAAGGGCTATTCCTAAACAGAATACATTTTGGACTGTCAGGAAGATGTAACTGAGAAGCCTTGGAAATTCAGAACTACAGGTCAGATGTGTTGTCTCAGGGCACTTTTGAGCTACAGTACACTGGTTGAAAATAGCCATATAAATTTCATCAAGGGAAATCATTCCTGCTGATGTTAAGTTAAAAGACAAATGGAATTTTCAGCTGTGCTCATTATCAAAGAAGAGCAGAAAATAAGGCAGTGCTTTGGCTGGCAAATCTTAACTGTTAAATTAGTTTTATTATGTGTAACGGCTAAGAATTAGGTCTGCCAAATTAGAAGATAAATTAGATGTGGAAATTTTATCTGTCTGTTTATCTGCTGGCAGAATGCCTTTATGCCCTTTAAGACCATAGTGACTAGAAAAAGACAACTTAGTTCATTTAGTGCACTCCTTTGCAACCACTGTGTATCTGCTGCACTTCCAGAGTGCTGTAATAAAATCTCAGCCTTATGTAGCTGCCAGGTGTTAAAAGCTCCAGAAAGATCAAGTGTCCCTGTGACAGTAGGACAGTTTTAAATGTAACTTCTTTTTAGTGTTAATAGCAGTAATGTTAATGGCGATTATTTTCAGCCTTGATTTGTATTTGATTTTTTGCTTGCATTTTTTTCAGATCTGATGCTTTCTTGCTTTTTTTTGAACTACACTGTTTTTCTGTAACTCTGCTTTTACCTGCCAACCACATATGGCCAGTAAAATCCCAGGAAGCAGGATATGCCCATGTAGTGGAGGAAAGCAAAACCAAACAAACCTCAAAACCCCTGCCACTACCAGCAGAAAACTCCTCCAGTGATCTCTGGCAGTATAATTTGGGAAGATGTTGCTGCTGCAGCCAAGCCTGGAGTGCATCAGTCTTTGGGCAGAGCGTGTCTGCCAGGGTTGTATAACACGCTCTTTCTGGGGGTACCAGATTTTCCCAGGGACTCTGATGTGCTTTCCTGACCATGCCAGAGTTGCAGGGAGTTTCTGTATAAATGATGGCTTAATAGTACCTCTTGCAGTGTAGAATTACAGAAACTATACTAAAACTCCAGGGTAAGGCATTTACTTTTCAAGCATATTCAGACAATACACTGCTTGAATTTCAAGCCCAGGCTCTGTTCATCTTCACTGATGTTTAAATGAAAACTAAACAGGGAAAACCTGTTGGTAGCATTGCATTAAGTGGAGGATCCAGAGAAACAGTGTGTGGTAGGAGTGCATTTCACACTGCGAAGTTTCACTCAGGCAGCAGTGGGTTAACATTTGCAGAGGTTTCTCTGTGTGAATGAAAGCCATGTGATAGGGGCTGGCACTTTAAATAGGCCAGCAAGGTATTTCTCCTTGCTCCCTTCCAAAGTCACGGAGGTGAGCAGAAAATTTTGAGGTAGAATATAGGAAAATTTCTTAAACTGAGGAGTAAGTAAGATGTGATGGGACTGAATGTGAATTTTAGAAGTAGAAAATAAAGACCAGTCCCAGAAGAGAAGATGTGTTAGCACTTTCAATGCGAACATCATATGAACATAATTACTCTCCTCAAAGTTTCAAAATGCTAAAAGCCCCTGATGCAGGTATACATTTTCACTGTTCATTTAAGTGTATTTGTCTGTAGGTAAAAACATGAAGAGAAAAAGAAATGTAATTTCTTTTCCTTCATTGTCATGAAGTCCTTTTATCCCACAAAGATCATTTTGGAGACAAATTTGTGTCTTGAAAAATACAGTAAATACAGCAAACTGGAAACAGAGGCTTTTGCCTGGGTACAGGACGTGTATTAGTTTGGCAGTACTTCCCTGTTCTCAGTGGCACATTTTAATGTACTCCAGTGACTATCAGAATTCCTTTAATCTCACTTTTGTACATTGTTTCCTAGATGTCACTGCAGTCTGCATTTTAGAAGCCTTCCAAAACCAGCAAAGTATGTTATTAGCTGATAAAGTTCTTAAACTCCTTGGAAAAGAAAAGGCCAAAGAGAAGTACAAGGTAGGACTTTTGATATTGCTGACTAATTGTTATTTCACCTGACCAGTTGAAAAGTTGGTTGTTGGCATTCTGTCAGTTGTTGTAAACAAGTCACTGTCTTCATCTGCTGAAGTGTAAGCAGCCACACAAACTGGTTTCTACAAAGCTGCCATTTTATCAATGTTATTTTCCTTTGGGACGTCTCCAAAGTTTTTGGAACCTCAGCAGGGAAGAGAGATCTACTCCTAGCAGTTGTTTCCCTTTAATAATGAAATTTGTTACGACATTCAGGAGACACCCTAAGTTGGTGTGCTGCCCTACATAGGGCTTTTTTGAACTTGCAGCTTCATGGAAACTGGGTGTGTTTGAACAGACATCTATGCATGAATGTTTGGAAACTGCAGAAGAGAGAACTGTGGAAGCACAGGAGCAGTCTGTAGTGCTGAAGTGTCTATAGGTTTACAAAAAGGTTGGGACAGGTATTAACACATTCTTGCTTGTTGTTAAAGCATTCTTGCTTGTTTTTTGATGGTGGTTGAAGTACTGAAATCCCGTGTTGGATTTGAGATGGCTGCATTTCTTTCCTACAGAAATTCATGTAAATGTGTAGTGTCGAGGTAACAAGTTGTGTTATGAGCGTGGTGGACGTAGCATCACAAGATAGGTGTGCTTCAGAAGAGGGTGTTCATTGTTTTCCTGCAGGAGAGCTTGAATTGTAATTCTTGTGTGTAGTTTATTTGGAGCAAGAAATATTTTTTTGGCTGTAGAAAAGATTCATTACCTGAGAGGTGTTGCTTCTGGGACTTTAAGTAAAATGTGTGGTATCTGGGCCAAGTTCCACACAGAACTAGGATATTGCCTCATTAGTCTCCATTGTAACAATGACAGCAGCTTCTCTTGGACAAGTTGGAGAAAAGAGAAAACTGCCGTTCAGAATCTGCTTGAATTTAGGCTCATGCTTAAATCACCAGCTTGCATTTTTCACCCAATTTATGTGCACACCCAATGCCTTAGTACATCTCCCCAATGTCTGATGATATCCTAATAAGAGTGCTTATTTCTAGCCACATATGTGCAAAGATACTATCTCCCTCCCCCACGAATATCATCACTTTATTTTCACTGGTGATGGGTATTACATTGTGATCTGAAGCTTAAAGCATCCCTAAACATCAAACTGGCAAATCCAAAATATCAGGCTATCAGATGAGATAGTGGAAGTTGTACACTGATTCTTTCATCAATTTTTTTAAAATAATCACATCTGTTGTCCATTTCCACCTTTACCATCTGATCTTACCACCTAATGACTTGGAATTACCTTTCTCTCTTTCAGAATCGGGAGCCTCTGATGCCCTCACCGCAGTTCATTAAATCCTACTTCAGTTCTTTCACAGATGATATAATTTCCCAACCTTTGCTTAAGGGTGAGAAATCAGATGAAGATAAGGACAAGGAGGGAGAGGCTTCCGAAGTAAAAGAAAAGTGAGTGTACAGTACAGTTGGGAATTGTTTGGTATTGGAATTAAGTTTTCAGTGGTTTGGACATTCTGCTCAGTGTAACTTCCTGCTGTTTGTGTAGTACTTGGCATGGAGAATCCTTTGATATAAATGGTATCAATATTGTAAGTGAAACCTTAGTGAAAACTGCCTGGCTGGTTCCAAACTTACACTAAACAGAGGAAGGACAATGAGATTGGGAAAATATGCTGAATATTTACTACAGTACCGCAGTAAATCTTAGGAGATGGGAGAAATGGACAGGCCGAATAATGCTTCTCAGGAAAGGAATTTTATACTGAAGGAGCTTTTCCAAGGAAGAGAGCAAGTTAGTCTTTGGACTAGAAGGGAGAAGATGAGCTAGGAAAAGGGGATTTTAAAATGAAAATATGCATTTAAAGCAACTGAGGCTGAAAGGGTGTTTCATCTTTCAGGAATCAAATTGCCCATAAATGAGAACTTTGTTCTGACATAGAAAAACTTGGTTTTGTGGTTTTGTTTTGGTTTTTTTTTTAGTGGAGCTTGAGCACCGCATAAATGGTTCTTTAACTTACTATGCTGCTTTCCAGATTATTTTTGGAAGATAGCAGTGCTGTCTGTTTGGAAACCATTGCAAACAGCATTATGTTGGGGTTTTTTTAAGTAAGAGAGAATGTCCTGATCTACAGGCAGATTCACTGAATCCAGGACATAGCTGAGAACAAGGCAGTGCTGTAATTTTTTGCTATTAAATCCTTTCTTCCACATATACACTGCACATTGCTAGGTTTAATATTTCACTTTCCTGTCCATGAATTCCACCCTTTTGTTTTAAAGCAGAGATTATTGCTGTTCTTCATGTGATAAAAACCTCAAGGGACAAATGAAGCTCACATTCAGAAGCTTTAAAACATTTTTCTTCTTTATTTCCAATGTAATTTAGCCAGTTTTTGTGCAAATTGTTTTCTATCTCTGATGGCTCCATCCAGGAATGGATGTTCCAATGGAATTATGCTGGTGGTGTAAAAGTATAGCACAAGTTAGTATTTGTAATGATTTGATGAAACATCTGAATGGAAATTACAGTGTTCAGTGAATGCATGTACATATACAACTGTTCTTACATCATTTACAGCTCTGGCTATTTGAGAGCAAAACAATATATGGAAGAAGAGAACTATGACAAAATTATCAGTGAAAGCACAAAAGAAATTGAAGCAAAGGGAAAATACATGGCAGAAGCTTTGCTTCTGCGAGCTACTTTCTACTTACTTATTGGCAATGCAAGTGCTGCCAAACCAGACCTAGATCAGGTCATCAGCATGGAAGATGCAAATGTGAAGGTAAGAATCTGTCATAGCTGGATTGTAGTTGGGATTGAGAAGTTGGATGATAAACTTGTAACATACTTCAAGAAGTTGTTGTTCCAAATTTTCAGATGTTTTAGTGGGAGTATTCTGGTTTATTTACTGTTTTGTTCCTGACAAATTGTTTTTTCAAGGGCTTGTTGATTTTTGAGACAGCTGAACTGAGTAGTGCAAACTAAAGGTGATAAGCAGTACAAACTAAAGAATGAGGGAAGTTGAATGAATTGGAGGCTTATCCACTCTGGATAAGTGAAAAACCCTAATTGCACTTGCATATTCAGCTGCTTCAGAAAACAATGATGTATTTGTAAACATAGGAATTGAAAAAGATTGGGGAGGGGGCTTGAAAATCAACTGAGATAGAAGCATAGGCTGACATTTTTGAAATTAAGTAAGGGAGTCAATTCATTTAGGGTCAATATGAAACTTATTCCTTCTTAGAATAATTGAAACCTGTCAGTGGGATAAACTAGTCAAACGAAAAATTTACTGTGATTGTGATGAAGCCTTAAATGTGGAGAAACACTGGGGTGGCTGATGTTTCTCTGACCATTTTTTGCAGCTGCGAGCCAACGCTCTGATCAAACGGGGCAGTATGTACATGCAGCAGCAGCAGCCTGTGCTGTCCACTCAGGACTTCAACATGGCTGCTGACATTGATCCTCAGAATGCTGATGTTTACCACCATCGAGGACAAGTAAGAAACCTTAGAGATTTGGTCCCAACACTTGGCTATTTCAGTATGTACTAAAAGGAAAAATGGTGTCATTGGAGACACTTTATACTGGTTGTGGCAGAAAAACATGAACTCCTAATTGGGAACTTCAGTGGGATAAACACACTGAAGGTGTGTTTACTTTGGAGGTTCAGGTCAGGCAGAAGTAGTTTATTTCTATAGCTGTAGGAAAGCCCTCTGTCAGTATAAACTGTGACTTAAAATTATTGGGGCTTGTGTACATTTAGGGCAGATAAAAGCTGTTCTTTGAAGGGGCCTGGATGGCAGAGCAGCATCTGCACAGCAGGAAGCTTTGTTACAGCAGAGGTAACGTGTCCCTGATAACATCTGCAGCCCTGTGGCCTGGACTTGGATCTGTTCAGCTCATCCCTCTCTGCTTTGTGACACTGCTATGTCCTTGACTAATTTCTAGCCCTAGAGAAGCCTGCTGCCACAGACCTGCAAGGTGAATGGTGCTGGAAGTGAAAAAGGAACACTAGCATATACAGATAGGCTAAGTCGTATTTGTAAGGAAGACTTCCATGGATCAAGGGTCTTTCTCCATGAATTTGTTAGACCTCTTTAGTGCTCAGAAATGAAAATGGTGCTATGTGTTGACTGAAGGGAATGAAAGTTTTCTGCAGATTGAAAATTAATGTTTTACAGTAGCTTCACAGTTAAGTAAGAGAATGATGAAGTGAACTCTGCTCCTGTGGAGGAATAAGAATGTCAGAACAAAACCTGAAAAACCCCAACCAAACAAAAGAAGTTGAAATGCAACCTGGAAAAGCTGAAATGCTTCAGCATCCAAATAGTCCACGGATACTGGCTACAGAGAGGCAAAACAACTTGAGAAAATACAGCATAATTTTGGAGACTGGGCATAATGCTGAAGCAGTGATGGCATCAGTCTAAAATGCAAGCATTCTCAATCCCTACACAGGGTCATTGCCTGCTTGTGTAGGTAGCCAAAGTTTCACTGGTGGCTTTGATAATACATTATGACAGTGATTTTTAGTTATGGGTTTTGTAGGTTTCCAGACAGTTCTAAAAGTGAGCTGGAGATGATACGAGTAGCTAACACTAATTGAATTATCATGTAAGTGTCTGAAGCACAGATGAAATAGAGAAATAGGATTTTCTTTCATTCTGGCTAGCTGAAAATCCTGCTTGACCAAATTGAGGAGGCTGTGGAAGACTTTGATGAATGTATCCGATTGCGACCCAATTCTGCCTTGGCACAAGCACAGAAATGTTTCGCTCTGGTAGGTAACATGCTGGGGTTCATCTGGGTGCTTTTTGTTTAAAGAGTTCTGGAAAACACTGTGTTTCTCTGGTTTATTCCTATTTAACAGGAAAGTAGGGCAACAGACATCTGTCTTTTAATAATAAGGTAAAGGAATAATGCAAGAGGTTCTTCAGCTGGAGTATGGGTTTGCTGCTTTTCTTCTGAAACATTCATTGTTCAAACAGTAGAACATCTTTTCTGTTTTGTGGGAGAGGAACAAAAATCTTGGTTCTAATTGGAGCACATAAAATTGATTTTAATAAAGCTTTACAATTGTGGAAAAGAAATAGGCATCATCAAGAAATTGGAAACAAACTATTTCAAGCTAGTGCAATGACTCAGTGTGCAAGAATCTTGTCAGGACAGCTTTGCATGGTGTGAACAAGGAGGAATGCCAAGTTTGGATTTTCTAAGCATTTGAAATACAGGGAAGCTATCACAATTATCAGGCCTTATGACTTCCTTCTTTCACCCATTTTCCTCTCCAAGTCCTGACACTTGGACATGTCGTAGGTTCCCAGAACCAGATTTGGTAAGATGTACAGGCATGTCACCTTCTGGAACTTAGCACAAAATCATAGAATGGCCTGGGTTGGAAGGGATCTCAAAGATCATCTAGTTCCAACTCCACTGTCATGAACAGGGACACCTTCCTGCTCAGAGCCCAGCCTTGAATACTGCCATGGGTGAGGCATCCACAACTTCTCTGGGCACTCTTCCAGTGTCTCACCACCTTTACAAGAATTTTTTCCTAATATCCAGTCTAAACCCACTGTCTTTCAATTTGAATCCATTCCCCCCTGTTCTGTCACTACAAGCTCTTGTAAAAAATCCATCTCCATCTTTCTTATAGGCTCCCTTCGGGTATGTGAAGGCCACAATTAGGTCACCCCGAAGCCTTCTCTTCTCCAGGCTGAACAATCCCAATTCTCTCAGTTTATGTAAAATAACTTTGAATTATTATGATGCAGGCATCCCTTGGGGAGGTGGGTAGAGGCCTGATCAGCCCTTTTTTAGTCTGGTGATGGTGTAATTTTTATCTTTTATTTTTTTTTTCTCCCTTGGAATAGTATCGCCAAGCTTATACAGGAAGTAATGCTTTGACTGTGCAAGCAGCCATGAAAGGCTTTGAAGATGTCATTAAAAAATTTCCAAAGTGTGCTGAGGGCTATGCACTCTATGCTCAGGTATGTTTTTCTCTCTCTTAAAGAAAATGCTGTATTCTCTTGTACTTTTTATCTTGGATGTAACATAACATCTCTTCAAATAACAGATGAAGATTTTTGACACTAAGTTCTGAGGTAACACTAAGCCTTCTCTTCTCCAGGCTTGCATTTATGGTTATGTGTGTTCTGGGGTAGAGGAAGTACAGGGGGAATTGGTGGAGCAGGATAAAAGGAATGAGAGTTGAGGGTGGTTATTAGGAGACAGAGGTCATTCCTGCATGATTCCCACCTTCCTCATGTGTGTGGCATCTCAGTTGATGAATGTCAGGGATTCTCTGGGTAATTTGAGAGTCAGATGTGTGGAACTCGGGTGACAGTTTTGTTCTGCTACCAGTGGCATGTAGGGGTTTAGACCAGCTGTTCGGAGTACACTTGTAACAGAGACTGTAATTTCTTCTCTAAGAACATACTGCTGGTTTTAGTAGGAAGCATGAGACATTCCGATTTTAAGTAGGTTGGCAATATGGATACATTTCCTTCTGAAAGAAGTGTATTTGAAAAAGGAAGAGTTGAAGCTTGCAGGTACAGATTTTTAGAATGGTTTTTATTTATAGCACACAGCATGTTGCTTGTGGATCTCCCATTGCAGGTGACAATGTGGTCAGTAATTTGTGCACTTAAAGCACAGAAGCTTTCCAAAAAGCCTCAATTTTGTAAGTTAACTCTGGTAACTGATGTGCCTGGCCTGCTCTACCGTAAATGAACTACATCCAATCTCACGTTGTCAATACAGTTTTAATTAGAATTAGCCGAGTGCAGAGTGCACGCTTTGGTTGCTTATTGACAAACAGGTTTCTCTTTTGATTCAGGCACTAACTGATCAACAGCAGTTTGGCAAGGCTGATGAAATGTATGATAAATGCATTGACCTTGAGCCAGACAATGCCACTACATATGTTCATAAAGGGTATGTATTGAGTTTGCAGTCCTTTTGGTCGAGAGCGGTCGGCATATTTAGATGAATCAACCTGAATTGAATGTTTATGTTTAGAAATTTAGCCAGGAAAAATAACTTTGTGAAAGCATCTTTATGCTCTTAAATGTATTTCTATATTTTGTCTTGACTAAGCTGCAAATAAGTTTCAGGGAAGTTTCATCAGTGTTCATTGCTAATTGAGTATCTACTTGAAGTATATCTAACTTTTCCTTTAGCCCTATTAGTTTCAGCTTTGTGTTGAAGTTTTTTCTTTCATAAAACAACAGGTACCAAGTCCTCTTGGGAAAACTTTGCCTTTCTTAAGAGTCACTAAACCAGTAACGTGGCTTATTCAAAGTGACTTTCACATAAGTGGTTTTAAAAGTTATGAATTTTCTAAGTTACTGCCCACCTGCATTAGAAATTAAATACATTATACATTTGGCATGGTTTTGCTTACCATAATGAGGGGTTTGGGAAGAGTATGTGAAGTCTGTTTGAAATTTTCTTTCTCTTGTAGTTTACTTCAGCTCCAGTGGAAGCAAGATTTAGACAAAGGATTAGAACTCATAAGCAAGGCCATTGAAATTGATAACAAATGTGATTTTGCATATGAGACCATGGGAACGATTGAAGTGCAAAGGTAATGCTGAATTGCAGTGTTAAAAGTTCTTAGTTACTTCTGAAGTTATAGTAGTTCTTCACATTCCTAAGTCTTGAGATCTTCTCCCTGGTGTCCTGTAAGGCCAGCTCTTACCCAAAGTCCTGATTTCTGCTCTGTAACTCTTAGGTGAAGCCCTCCATTCTCTGTGGCAGAATTCTGATTTATGATCTGATAACTTCTCATCACCAATTTCATACTTAATGGACAACATGCAGATGAGTCTGTGTATGTTTAAATACATCTCTTCTGCATTTAAAATTATTTCCTTAATCATTACTTGGCTTTGTGTGTATCTGATGATGTCCTTGGACATCATGGGCTGTTTGTACTGAGGATCCTGTGCTGTTTTCTCCTGCAGCCAACAGGACTCCAGTTCGCAGTTCTTGGGGGAAACAAGAATGCACTGCTCTGTAACAGTGTATTGCAACTGTGCAAAGGTTTGGGGTGTAGCTGACAGTACAGTTGAGTCTTTTTTTAATATGTCTCGTCCTCTAAAGGACAGACAAACTATTGCCAGGAGAAATTTTTCAAGCATTTCCTATTTAAATAATGTGCTTCTGTCTGTGCTAGTTTTCCTCTTTTGTATACTAAGTCCTTTCAGGGGAGATGAGAGTTCATTCAGTTGCCCAGCATTATCTTTGTAGTGAACTTGATGTCCTGTGGAGAATATTTTATCCTGCACCACCACCCATGGGGGTTCTCAAGAGGAAGGTTGGTTAACAGCTGTAGTTGCTTAGGCTTGACGACAACTTCTCTGAGTTTACTCAGCATCACCACAAGTTCTTGTGGTGGTTCCTCCCAAGTCCTTTTAAGTTATTAATGAACAGTATAAGTCCTGAAAGAAAAAAAACGTTTTAGAGATGACAAGATTGCTTTGGCAGTCTTAACTGGGCTAAATTTTTGTTTATTTCAGAGGTAATCTGGATAAAGCCATTGAAATGTTCAACAAAGCTATCAACCTGGCCAAATCAGAAATGGAGATGGCCCACCTCTACTCACTCTGTGATGCTGCCTATGCCCAGACAGAAGTTGCAAAGAAGTATGGATTGAAACCACCAACACTGTAAAGAAACAAGGAGGAAATGACCTTCCAAAGTGAAGTTGCCCACTTCAGCCAGCCCTAAAGACGCTGTTGCAGACCATGCTGAATGGTGGAACTTAGTTTTTTCCCGTTCGTGGTGTTGTCATTTGCTACATCTGTTAAATGTTTAGGTGTTGTGGGAGTGGTTGTTCAAGGAAGTATGCAGTGCTGCATCTTGTTCCTTCTGCAGCAAAAACCTTATAGTGTGTTAAGGGAAATAAAGTTGCAGGGGAACTAAAGGAACATATTTTGGCCATGCAAATAAAAACTTCACACTGGTTCATTTTGGGTGATTATGTTGTGGGCGATTTTTGCTTTATCAAATAATATTACAGCATGTGGAGTTTTTTCCTGTTGATTTTAAAGGTAATACTAGTCAGTGCTGTAAAATAGGTTTCTTTTTTATATCCTATTAATCCTTGAGGGTTGATTTTAATTTTGCAAAAATTAATTTTCAAACTTTAATAATATAGGGGTTTTTTAAGTCAGTAGATATGGAGAGGATCACTGTAAATATATGCAAGCATGCACAATCTTCCCTTAAATCCCCTTCCACCCTCTGCATAACTTACTTAGAAATAGTCTTGTGGCAGCTATTAGGGAGTTAATTTGATAGTCCTTATTCTCACCCCAGAAAGCCCTAGGGTACTGCATAGGAGAGCTAAGAAAAAGGTTGGCTGGGGAAGGAGGTCAGGTAACACTGCTTCAGTGTAGACTTTGCTGGAAGAAAGATTGTATTCCTGTGCAGCAGTCCTTACTTGAATGTCATGGGAAATTGTTCTGGAGGGTTCAGAGGGACTTTCAAGAAACAGAAAGCACTGCTGGGAGTCAAGCTCCAAAAGGTAAGGTCATGCTTGCATATAATCTTTGTAATCTCTGATGCTTTTGCATAAATGTAGCAGCTGATAGACTATCTGAATTCTCTTCAGTCTCTAGAGACTGCTGGGTTACGATCTCCTTTTAAGAGCCCCTTGGCAGGATTAAGTGAGATAAGGAACAAAGCATAGGCTCAAACTTCTAATAATGCATTTGGAATCTGCACTCATTTCCTTGTTCTGTAGACCCTGTCTTGTCCAAGATTACAAATACTGTAGAAAGGAATCAGTTGTGCTGCAAACAGCAGATGGGCAAATTATGAAATAGTTTTCCTCTTGTTAGGAACTTCATAGAGGGCCCTCTTGCTTTGGGTTGATCTTTCTGGTGTGGAAGTCAGTCAGTCCACCTTGCCTTTCCCTGGATCGATGTGGCTGGACAAACCTCATGCAAATGATGTAGCTTAATTTATGACACACTAGTTTGGGCTTCTTTACATTCTGAAATCATAGACTTGTTCGTGGTGAATTGTCTAACGTATTTAACCTTTTAAAGAAATGAATGATGCTGTAGTCAAACTGTCTTGTTCTGTAGTTGTGCCACCATACAGCAGCAGCTTGCATTTTCAACTTGACCTTCCTTTCTCCCAGCAACTACAGCTGAGTATTCAAATGGTGGAGAGTAGACATAAAGATTTAAGCATTATTTTAGTAGCTGATTAGGTGATCTGAAATCATAGCACTGGTGTAGAATTGAAGATATGGGAAGGTACTGGCAGCTTCTAGGGGCACTGAATGTAACAAGTATCAAATGTCTTCTCCAACTTCCAATCTCTGCTTCAATTACCTGAGAACAAAAATATGCCAGACTGATGAGTCCTGTTCTCCGAGGAGTTTTTATTCGCATGGCCTTATTGACATTGGCATTTTCTCCTCATCACCCCATCTGTACCCCATTCCTTACCCCACCCAATCAATTAAGGGAAAAAAGCATGTGCTGTCAATTACTAGCATTCCAAATCATCACAGACTTTTGCCTGTTCTTGAACTAGTTTGAAACTGCACTGAAAGGATGCATTGTCTGTAATTTTTTTGTAAATGACATATCACCTGTAAACTGAAAAAATAAATACTACCTTCAAGTATCTCTCTCTGACATGTATAAGAACAGGTTCTGATGAAGGTGTTTTCTGCAGTGGTGAGCTCTGTGCTTATGTTGTTCCAAATCTAGGAAGAACTGATAATTGACTGACTCCTTGTCATCTTCTCTCACTTCAACCTTTAAGAAAGAATGAGGAGGAGACGTGGAATGAACAAATGTGATCTGCTTGCTTCTGTCACCCACAGAGGTATGATCCTGAGAGCTGAAGATTACAGGGGAAAGGAGGTCGAGCCAGGAAGGCTGGGAATCTGAGTAGCTGAGACCCTATTACTTTGTGTATGCAGCTGCATGCCTTTGATGAGAGGGACTTTTTTAAATGGCTGATACAGGTGAGGTTTTATTTTAAGCCAGGTGGGCATGTGGACTTTGAAGTGAAACAAGTATTACTGCTATTAAAAAAAAAAAAAAGTTGAAATTGTGTAGGAAGCTAGTACTGAAGACTTGGATAAAGCCTGTGTATCCTAGAGGGATACTCTGGGGAGTTGCTTCTACATACAGTTGTCTAGCAACTTCATTCTCATCCTGTATGGTCCCTGTTGTTCACAGGGACTATGCTCTTGGGCACATGGCCTGATCCTTGGGATGTCCTGCACAGGGCCAGGAGTTGGACTCTGATCCTGATGGGCCCCTTCCAACTCAGCATATTCCATGATTCTGAGCTGTGACTTGAATTACTAGGATCTAACTGCAGATTGAAAGGGAAGAGGGAACTAACATACACTGAAGAGTTGTACTGTAACTTATTCTGGAACTATCAAGAGCAGCTTAGATGGAGCTTTAACCAGCCCAGCAATCCTAACACTGCCCAGTTTTCTACCATTTCTTTAAAAATAATTTAAATTCTTGCAGGATGAAATTCTGGAACTATTACAGGGTTGTTACTGATTAGTTTTCTATACTTACAGAATACTGGTGCATATGTGTCATATGGATACTTAAAAGTGCCTGTTTTCTACCAACACAAAGGCTGAGTATTGGCTGCTTCAAGTATTATGACTAAGAACTGACAGTGTACTTTTTTCAGTGAAAGCCTCACAAATTCACAGTCCCATTTGTATCACTTCTGAGTGGAGCACACTGGAGACCCTACTAAATACCCTTCTAAAACAAGGTGCTTAGAAGTTGTCCTGATAGATTGAAGAGAACTGAGCTTGTGTCAGCTCTTCAGCTGAGTTCACCAAAGTAGCTTGTAACAGATTTTCATCCATCCTCTCCATTTGGGATTCCAGGGGAGGAGAGTTCAGACCACAGGTCCTGTTACCTGTTGCAGACTGCGCTTTGCATTTCTCAGATTTAAGTGGTCAGCCCATGAGAGTCCTGCACTACTTTAATCCTCCAAAGGTACTATTTAGTTACTGCTGCATGTTGAATGAGTAGAGAGAGAGGGGAGGGAAAGAGATAAAATAGTTACTGTGATTTAGAAGTTGGAGCCCAGCGATGGCCATCATGGGTATGGGTTGTTGAGTATGTGGGAAGTACTAATCTAATGCAGGAGACTTGGCTCAAATGGGAAATTGTTAATTTTTTAATATTTATTTTTCAACAAATAAACCTTCATTTCACCTTGTGCTCTGTGGCTTGTTTCTTAAGAGTTCCAGTGCAGTGTCTACACCAAAATGCAGTGAAAAGTGCAAACCAAAAAGACGTGCTGCTATAGGTAATGCCACTGAGTGGAATGGTGGGACCTGGCTTTTGGGGGGAAGGATGCATCAGGGCTTGGCTGAGTTAATTTTGGCTTGGTTAATTTTTGTTTATAAAACACACACCAAGCTCATTGCAGAGAAGCCAAAATAATGTTAAAAACAAACAAACAACCAAACACCAAAAAAACCCAACAAACCAGAAATCTGTGGGAAGAGGAGGTTTGCTGAACATGAATAAAAGGTAAGGTGGTTTTGGGGGAACTGTGGTTAGCTAGAGCAAGACAAAACTTTCTCTCCCTCACATTTTTTTATTTTGAGATCTCTTAGCTTTACTGCTGTTTTATGCTGCTGGAAAACTAAAAGCTTACCAGTGAAGGCTGGTGAGTTGCTTCTTTTTTTCATCCCAAGGAATAAAAAGCATAATTTGTAAATTCTTTTTACATTAAAAGATGTCTTCCTTCTAAAAAAAACCCAAAGCCAAAAGTGCAACATGCTTGGCTGGTTTTCAGTATTTTAAAGGCATCTTTCACACCCAGTTTGTTAGTCTCCAGCAAATGCAGCACAGTAAGGGATGTTTTCTCTGCAGTGGATGGGAGCTGCCCCTGGCAGCAATAATACATTCAAACACTGAGCAGTCTTCTGGGGAGGCTGTGGGCAGAAGGACTTAGCAGCGCAACAGGTTTTCCAACCTGACTGGTGCCCCTCAGCCTTTTCCAGGCAGCAGAATTAAAACCCACTCAGACATTCTGGTAAGGAAGCAATGTGGAGAGCAAAGGTGTGGCAACATGTGAATTATTGTAACAACACAGTAACCCATGTCACTTCAGCAATGAACAGGATTTGCCATAAGAAGAATTTAATGCACATATCCAGGCAAGACACATGAACCAAAAACTGTCACAGATTCTTCTATAGGAGCAGCTCTGTCTGGCAGCTTCTTGCATTGTCCTGAGTAGTGCAGAGCAGAATTTGGCCTGTTTTGCTCACTGTGTTGAATTTTAAGCTTTCCAAGTTACAAGCAGGGCATTCAAGGACCCTGGTTAAGACATNTCACTGTGTTGAATTTTAAGCTTTTTTTTTTCAAGGACCCTGGTTAAGACGTACATCTAAAAAGGACAGTGAGAAGAGTCATGCTTCTTGATTTTCTGATAATTCACTGAAAAATTCATAATACCAAAGCTGACTTGAGAGGGAGTTTCAGAGAACAAGATTTCCATTTCTGTGTTCTACAAAAAAGCCCTCAAAAGGTAACTAAAACATTATGATGCATAAAAATTAAGGTTAATCACTGCTGTGTTGAACTGATTTAATCTCCATCTTTATCCTAGCTGTAAAATACTATGAAATACTTAAGTATAAGAGGAGATATAAAAGTTGTATTTGAATCATTTTAGAATTGCACCAAGTGTTTTGTTACGTGGTGGTTTCTTAACTGACACATTTGGCAGTAAATTGTGGAGCAACTACTAAGGAAATCCTTCCAAAGATGAAGGCAACAGCCATTGTGACAGCTGAACCTTCCCTCTTCACCCAGCTTCACTTTTTCATCTCTACACCATAGAGATCACAACGCTTCTGGCTTAAAATAGGAATTTGTTGACGTATTTCTGCAAGTTTCTTTAGATCTGCAGGGGAGAAGAAAAGAGTTAAGAGAACAGCAGGCAGAAAAGAAAGCTCCTGACTTGCTCTGAGGTAAGACAGGGAAAATAGCAGCTTTGATGGAGTTTGGGTTTGGAGGGCACTGCAAGTGAGCAGCCAGGGCTGAAGGAAGCCTCAGCTTTGCTCTGTCCTAAGGTGGCACCTTGTTCCTAACAAAGTGACCTAGAAGGGTACAGCTACAGAGTATTGTATACAGAACAGTACAGCCAAGTGCTGCTTGTCCTTGCTTTAACCCCACAAAGGTGGACAAGGCAGAGGAACTGCATCAACTGTAGTTGCATGTGTAAGGCCACTGACTTAAAAAACTGTCTCTCCTTAGTGTTACGACTTGTACTCAAGAAAAAAAGCGGGGAAAAAAAAAAACTTTTCCCTTACCTATATCTGTGTATACAACTGTTTCCTCAGCCCCAGCTTGGGCTATGACTTCACCCCTGCAAAATTAAGCACATTTGTTCACAGGATTAACACACTGGTCTCAAGGCATCAGTCCAGTTGCTGCTGTTTGTACAAAACAGAGTGCCCTTGATGCCTACAGCTGTAAAGACAGGGCTGTCCTAAAAACAGCATCATAATCCATAACTCTGGCATGATAGTAATGGCTTCCAGGCTTTATATATAGCACATTTTATATGTGACATATACATACTTCACGTAAGTGTCTTTCAAAGATCAAGAACCATGGTAAAAGCCACTCTGAGAACCACTGCCTGTGAGTGCACAACATACCTCAAGGGGAAAGGAGCAACCACATTGGCAAAGATGAACACTTTCTCCTTTAAAGAGCCTACTGGCTTTTAAGAGGAGTGTACTTTTACTGAACATGATTTATCATGTCTCCCATAAAGTGTTTTGTCACTGCTTTCATCACATAAAGTTAAAAGCTCCAGACATAACAAAGTTTTTCTTAGCAATCATCTGGAAGAGAACTATCAGTAGATTTATCTGAAAGAAAAGCAACTGCCTGAAGATTTGGGTCACTTTTACCTCCTGTGCACCTGCCTGACTTCTGCTCAAGTCAGAATCTTTCTTCTCTTGCTGAAGACATTCTTCTTGTTCTTTCTTATGTCACAGCAGTGCTGCTCTTTGAGGAAATGAGATAGTTCTGTGTGAGCTGTTTAAGATGGTTTGGTTCTACACAGAGAATTACCATGTGCATAGCATATAATGGACTGAACTTCAGGGACAAGTTGGCAAGGTCAGCAGTTCAACTAATGCTACATCCTAGTACTAAGTAGCATCTTTACTACCAAAATGAATACATACTCAAACGAGTTCTAGTTTATTTCTTGTTTTTCAGATTGATTGTTTTAAATGATGATCTTGAGAATGTAGGCTCAAGTCTCATGTTCTTTTTACCAAGAATTTGCACTTTTAAGAGTAGATTGAAATGTAGGACTAAAGTGCGACTGTCAAGTAAAATATTTGTTTAACAACAAAAAAAAAGGTGGTGTTTTTTATTTTATTGAACTCACCATGGATTTACTACAGTGCTGTGTCCCCAGGCAACATAGGATGCTTTTTCATCTCTAGCAGGAGATACAGTAGCTACGTAGAGTTGATTATCAACAGCTCTGTGTTCACAGAAAAATGAAGGAAGGGAGGGAAAAAGTGAGAAGAATTGTTTTTTATAATACCATTTAATTAAGCAGAAGAGAAAGAATCCACTCTGAAGGACAAGCTATATATCCTCTAAATGACTAGCCAAAACTGTGAATGATACAAAGGTCAGAGAAAGAAGAGCCTGGAAAGACAAGTCTCTAGCACCTGGCTCCAGAGTTAGTGCATAGAATATCATGTAATTCACAGGTTCATTCAGTATGTAGCAAAATTGATTGAAGCTGACCAAATGAATAAATAATACTGCATTCAGGAATCTCAGAGTCTAGTTCTACCTGTAATTAGAGCACTTCCCAAATGGTTACTGGCTCTTCTCTCTAGAATTTTTGTGTGAAGGGTGCTTATAGCACCATGGGAAAAGGTCCTTGAAAGGGCATAACAGCGGCTGGCAGGAGTAAAGGCTGAGAATTTCCTGCTTTTCTCCTGGATTTTGGTGTCCCATGCAAGGCCTGAGGGATGGTACAGCTCCAATGGCAGAGTGGCCCTGCAGCACCACTTGTGATGCACAAGTGTCATCTGGAGCACAATAAAGTTCAATTCCATGCACCAGAACTCCTCCAGAACAGGAGGATAAGCTGTTACTGTGATCTTACCGTCCCCTTTGTAAGAGTTCCCAATGAGCTGGTCCTGTTGTCATGTTAAAAGCCCCTGGATAAATCAGCAGCTGGCAACCTTTGTTAAGAGACAATTAGAACCCAAGCATCATTAAGGGGAGATGGTTTACCCTAGTGGCCCTTCACATTGAAACCCAAGGTGAGGTTTCTTTCAATACTTCCCAGCCTCTGCCCAAAATGGAACCAGGCAGAGCCTGTCCATGCATAACACATTACATCAGCCAAGAGCTGTTGTGGGGATATCTCCAACTCCATCACTCCACCATCAAATGTGGATCAGGAAGTGATGGTTACTTTACTCCATGAGAGGAGTCACTCATCTGAATAAGACTCTTGGCCACAGGATGCATTTTGTGTTACTGGCCAGGGATAAAAATACCTGATAATATGGATCAAGGAATGCCTGATCACAGGCATCACCCAGCACGTGCCACCCAGAAAGAGCCCTGCCTAGCCCTGGCCTTAGGGCTGACCATGCTCCATTAGGTGACCCAGCCTCACCTTTCTGGCCGTAGATTTGAGCCATCTCAGCAAACCTCATATCATAGCAGATGCCCAGGCCCACTTTGCAGTATGCTGTTCTCAAAACACAAGAGACAGCAGTCATATCACTAGCACAAGTACACAAAACAATCACTACTCCCTGTAGCCATCCTGCCAACCGTTATTTACATGGCTCACAGCAACAGGAGGAGCTACATTTAAATGTGTGTCCAACAAGCACTGGCTATGGGTGGGGGAGAATTCATGCTTAATGATAAGAGAAAGACTGTGAGAAGTAGTCTTATCTACCCTTTAAGAACAGCCATTTCCACAAAATCATGTTGTATCAGGTCTTTGTGTAACATATTCCTCTCTCATTTAGTTGTAATTTTTTCAATTATATCCTTTTCAATAAAAGAAAGCACTCCCTGCTTTTCATGGAGTGAAAATACAGTCGTGTACTTTCGTAGAGCATGCACATTGCAAGGAGGAGAAACTGACTGTGGCAGATAAGACTCTTTGGAGAGCTCAGTAAACAGACTGTGTCAGTTTTTGAGCAATACGGGGTGGGGAGGAGTAGGTCTTTTGCTTTTTTATCTGATGTGGTTGATTCAAGAAGGCTGGAATGGGATTTCTGATTTAGTTAATTGTCTCCATTATTATATCATCCTCACATGAAGCAACGTGGCAGTGTAGCTGTTACATACATTCTTTTCTAAGCTGTGTTTTATAAGAACCATTTTCAAGCTGTAACTGCTATAGAAAAATACAGTCACTTCTCTCTAACAAATCAATAGGACCCTTATTTCATAAAGGCAAGTGTGGTGATATATGTTTCAACCCTTTCTACTCCTCTGTCCTTTTGCAACCACATTGCCTTTTTAAAAGTTTCAGAAGTGATCCAAGCACTTGAAGCAAACTTAAGCTGTATTTGCCATGGTTATCAAATGCCCAATCTGATAGTCTAAAAATCCACTGCTGGGAAGGAGGAGGGGGAAGAGAACTCCAGAGTGATTGTAGTGTTACTAGAGCTCCTTAAAGACAGGGCTTGTCTTATACTCACGTGTGTCAAACATGGAGAAACTATTCCCTGGACTCAGCGTTTCAGACTCTTTGAACTGTATCTTCCCAGGAACATTAATGTCAAACAAATGAACCTGCAATTATACTATGATTAATAACAATTTCTCTGCTTGGTATTTGAGCCTCTTTAGGCATGTGTTTTCTACAGTTATCTAGACTACTCTTTAGTCAGGATCCAAAGTAAATATTGCTTAAGATTGTTAGATCCCCCAAAGATTATTTAATGCATTTTCTTCTTTACAGAAATATACATGTCTAAAGTTGAAAATACCTGCAAAACAGCTAGATGTCTTGATCTAATGATTTGCCTCTAACATTTGAGTCCCATTCTTGCAAAACTCCCCAAGAAAATACCTTCACCAAGCCATAAAGTTCCCATTACTTCAGCTATGCAGGTGCCTCTGAGGGCCTGGAGCAGTCTTTATCCCTCCCTTGGAATGGAAGGTGTTGTTCCTGACTGGAGCTTCCTAACAACAGAGCTGTTTTTATTTTAAAGCTTGTTCATACTTAGCACAAGCCTGCATTCATTCTACAAACAACTCCTGGGCTTGCAGACTGGTGTGCTGTGACAGGTAGAAGGCAACACAGAACACAGAAGGTGATCTAGTAAGTGAAGCTAATGCAGAATCAGCAAACAGAATAAATGAATTCCAAGGATCCAAATGGTTCCAAGTAACCTTGCATTCTCTTTCTGGCTTATCCTTGAAAGAAATAAGCAGTTGCTCACCCACAGAGTGATCCCTGTGAGCACAGTCCCATGAACAGTAAATGACTCTGGAGTTACAAATGGGAAGCAGTTTTCCAGAAGGCACAAAGCAGTGCTGAGGTGGAAGATGACAGTAAGCAAACATCTACCACAAACAGCAGTGACAGCTTAACTGTGGAACTTGGACTTTGCATGTCTGCACTAATCACATGTAGAGCACAAAGTGTGTAAAGAACAGTATTTATTATACTAAAGGAAGGACTAAATCCACCGGAAGGCTGAGGGAAAATCCTGATCCCATTCAAGTGGCACTGTATTTTAGACTTAGGCCAAAGTACAGAGATATCTGAGTTGGATCAGGTTTTACTCTTTATCATGGTTTTCCCAGCATATGGGGAAACCCAATCATACCTTCTAGTATTTTATCATCCTTATCCAGAACAAATTCATGACCACCTTTTGAAGTGGTGCTTACATGCCCCAAATAAAAGTTACATGAAATTTCAGAGGTGATGCTACACAACTTATTATTAACGCAAGACTCTATTAATTTATATCACCTTTAAGTACAGATGAAATAATTTGTGCAACGCTGCTGAGAAAACTTTTCAAAACAATATTCTGCCATCTTACCTTCCTATGCTTTGCCAACAGAGCACCATCAGGCCCAAAGACAGTACATGTATTATAGAGCTTTCCACCATCCTCTTCTGGAATGGATCCTTTGTAAAGGTGAGAACAGAGATTTCCCCCATTGTATTATTCATGTAATTTTGATCCAATGGCAGTAGTAGACACTGCCCATTTTCCCCCCAGTGAGATGGTCACTAAGAGTAAACTACCTCCAATGAGATATATGCTGCACTCCTTTGCAACTTCTGATAGCTTTTGTGTTGATTCCCCAGGGATCTTCTCTGCATACTCCTTAAAGTATTGGGTTCCATATGGAGAATTAAAGCATTCCTAAAATTAGATGGGGGGGAAAAAAAAGCTAAAATTCAGTAACAGCACTACAGTGAGATGTACCTAACTTTTCAAACTCCTCTCTGATAATGTTCTCAAACAACCTTTAGTTACAGGAGTTTAGTTTATAGGAGCTCAGTAAGCAAATCAGAAAATGTCAGGAAGGCCAGAGAGACTTGAACAGTTGTTGAAAATACAGAAGGTGTGTTTGTGGAGTGCATGCTGAACAGAACATGAGCTAGGACAGCCATGCAAGCTGGAAGGCTAGCACATTCACTGCTCTGGGCTTAGCAATAGCACAAGGGATGTTCACATCAGAATGAGGAGCCAAGCTCCACCCAGCTCATTTGACAAGTTACAAGCTCAACAGATCCTCTCAAAACTGTGAAATGCTCATGCTCATCCACAGCCCATGATTTCTTAATTTTTAAAAGGGCATTTTCAAAAGCATGCATTTCTCAAAATTACTTATTGTTTTGCTAAAACAATCCTTTAAACACTATTTCCTCACAACTGAATGGTGTCCTCCACCTTAGGCCCTAGTTAAAGATTTGCTATCCCTCAGAACCAGGTATGTAATCTTTACACAGTCAGATTAACACAGCAGTTTAGATGCCTGAACTAAGTGGCCCAGTGGTATTTGAGATGCCCAAGATTACACTTGCCAGCTGTGTGAGGACATGAGACATGACACCCAACACTTTCTTGTTCCCTGAAAGAGTACAGCTGGGGACCACAGATAGGCTATCAAACTGTGGCAGCAACTTGTCTTCTGTGAGAAAGGGACTCCCAGCCCAGACGTCTGCCTGCATTGCTCCCTTTGCTCATCAGAAGTGACAAACACACCCCCACCCCCGCAAAGAAAAAGGGAGAACAAAAATCAAGCTGTGACTAGCACAATAAACATTTCTGTTTCATCTGCTCAAGCAAACTTCTTAACAACGGAGTTAGGTTCTGCTGAACTGGAATAAATGAACCCAAGCTGGAAGGGGTTTTTTTTCCCATATACAGGCAGTAGGCCAGGAGGTACCAGCTAACCCACAGCACAATCTGTAGATGGAAGAAGCAGGAAGGGAAGTCTCTGCAGGCTGTTAAAACAAGCTTCCAAGGCTCTTGAAATCTGGACTGAACTTCAAAGAAGGGAAAGCAAAGCCAGCTGCCTCCATCTTCATATATTCAGTGTGAGTTACTTTTCTTTATATAAAGTTATTAAAACAAACAACGGACCCCCAAAGAAACAAAACAGAGGGAAGAGAATATTTCATGCTCATGTGCTACTGACAATACAAAACGTATCTCCCAAAAGTCTATGAAATACCTTGCCCATGTTTGACAACTTGTATTCTAAAGGCATAAATTATTGTTGGCAAAGTGAGTATCTCAGCTAAATAAGTCTGGAAAATGCAGTGTTTGTGCACATGATGAAACCAGTAAATAATAGGTACTCTCTACATAAGAGGTCCAGGCAGAACACTGAATGGTCACATTTGCAACACAAGAACCATGTTAGCACAGAGGAGCTGGGAAGGCTGTTCAATGGTTCCCCCATGACAGCAGGAGAGAAAACATTCTGTGTGTAAAACTGAGACTCAAAGTTCACCCAGAGACGAACTTTGCACTCCTGTGTCAGATGCTGCAGGGTACAGGAGTAATACAAGTACCCCCATGAAGAGAGGAGAAAAGCTCAAAGCTGCACTGAGAAGGCCACCGCATTGCCAGCACACCCATTGTGTGAAAATTCAGCAAAGTAATCATGGCTGAAGCCCAAAAAATAAGTCAGAAGTGATTGCTAATTTAAAGTGGCTATTTATTTTCCACACATGGAAGTCACAAGAGAAATATGTCTTAATCATAATTCAGCCACAAATGGCCTGCTGGAAATATGTCTGTTTTGTTTCTCGTGTATCTGGAATGCTTACAGCAAAGTTAGTTACTGCATACTTGTCTTCTTTCACCTCCACGTCAACATTGTTTAGCTGAAAGTCACCTTTTTCTACACTAGTTCAGCAAAGATTCAAACTACAGTCATTTACATGTATTCAGAATATATCAATGATGGAACTGCCTAGGATTTAAACCAGCAAAAAATTTACCAAAATCTTATACTACAAAAAAGGTCAACCTGTTGTTTCCCTTTTCATCCTCTCACCTCTTGATGTGCTGCCAGATACAACCCCTGGGATTTTTTAATTTTTATTTTTATTTTGAAGCTTCATACAGGGAGAAAGAGGAATATATGATGCATTAATAACACTAGAAAAAGGTTTTGAAGGGTTTGAGGCATAAGTGCTAAGTAGGGTTACTCACAGGTAGAGCCACAAGTTTTGCTCCTTTAGCTGATGCTTCTCTCACCAGTCCACAGGCTCGGTGGAGATTATCTGATTTAACAGCAGATACATGAAGTTGGATAAGAGCAAGGCGGAAGGCTGATGGCAGAAAAGAAAAAAATTATTCATCAGAATTCCCCCAGGAAACTCTTCCAAATTTGAATTCAGTAATGAGCATTGAAGAAAATAAATGAGTTAATATATAAACATATACACAAATCACTACCAACTCATTCTGCAGCCTATCTATGACTCTGGAAACAGTCTCTTAACACAGGGAGAGCACTGAAACCCAGGACTGCTAATGGCCACCACTCTGCAAAGATCACAGAGCTCCCGTGCCAGCAACACCCAATCCCCGTCCTAGGGGAAGGGGCCATGTTACAGAAAAGGAGAGCACAGGTCCCCCCAGCCCCTCCTTCCCAGGCTGCTGCACACTGGGAGCCCATCTTCTTGTTGCACACATCACCTGATGAGCGCTGCAAGCCCTAAAATGTCACTAGCATGCTAAAGAACTGGATAATCCCAAAAGCACCAAATAAAGGAATTGCTTGCTTTTATCCCTCAATTCACACGTAGTCTGGGAACTGACTATAAAACCCAAGAAAAGTTAACATCTTTCTGATAATTTCTTAGCAACCTGGTTTCCGGCCAAGTTGCACGTGTTACCAACAGTTTCCACATCCACTAAGCAGGATATACATTTGCAGGCTCTCCAAGCACCCAAGTTTTGTGCACATCCCTTGGACTTCCTTCCATGAATCTCCAAGTACCCCAGGTACTAGGAAAACACACCCTGATCAGGTAGAACTGTTTCCTTTAAACCAACCAACCAACCAACCAACCCACCCACCCTCTCTGGCTTTATAAACAAAAGTATCCCAGGTTCATAGCATCTCTCCTGTCTGGAAAACTCCCCCATCATACAGTCAAAGATCACAGTAGGAAAAAGACAAAGCTGGAAGCAACACAGTCCCCGCGGTCAGGGAAACTGGAAGAGCTGATTCAAGTGAAGATGAGACTGGGTCAGGAGCAGTCAAGATACATCTTCTTCCTACCTAATTCTCACTTCAGTAGCTAAGCAGCTAATTTCTAGAGGTTAAGCAAATGATTAACCGCTTCTCTTGCCACTCTTCATGTGAGAGACTTTTACTGTTGGCTCTATTGAGCAAACAAAGCTTATCTGGTATTCTGAACAGATGTAACCACAGTTTCCAGACCCATCGAGATAACCATATTAGGGATCTGTCAGAAACTTCCCAGTATTTGTGGAATGTGTTTTAGTTCAGAGAAGTTGGGCACTTAAAGATTTACACTTCAGTGTAAAAGAAAGAAAAAAAAAAAGTGCACCATCTACTAGGAAAAAAATCCCATAATGTTTAAAATACTAGGAAATGTAATTCATTAATTAATCAATCTTATTTTCCCTATGTCGAAGGTTTGGAGTTTGTTAAGGTGCAAAATTGAAGCTCAGCCACAACAGAACACATGCATTTGCGCGACAGCTTCGTTTACAAATATTCAGATGTGGAAGTAGCAGAAATGCAGAGAAATGTGAAGCAGTGCTGTAGAGAGAGATCTCTGCTCTCAGCCTTGACCAACTGCCTCAAAAACGTCTTGAAAAGCAATTCTCAGGATAAGCCTAAAGCAATGGAGGCCACAACCAGGTAAAAGCGTAAAATAATGGTTCACAATTGAACCACTACATTACAAAACACGTTTGGTTTTTTGTTTTAAACACCGGAAGCGAAGCACGCCCAGTTTGTTCGCATTTCTTGACGAGCTGACCCCTGCAGGGCGAGCGCTGTATCCCGGTCTGTGCCCAGCGGAGCGCCGGGGCAGCTCCCTTTTCCCTGCACTGCTCCACACCCTCCACAGGCTCTGCCAGAGTAGCACCGCGGCCTTTCTCGGTCTCACCGCGGCCGGGGACTCCGGGGACAAGCGGGGCACCCGGGACGAGCTCCTGCGGAGCCTTTCCCGGCCGGGCGGGAAGCCGGGACCGCGGGAGGAGAGGGACGGGAAAGGCCCCCACTCACACGCCATGGCTCCGCCGGCCGCCCGCATTCCCGGCACCGCCCGGGCGGGGCGCGGCCCGCGGGGGCTGCCGGGACTCGCAGTGCCGGCCCCGCCACCGGGGTTTGTTTAGAGCCACCCTCACGCTGCCTTTAACCAGCGCGGCCGGTGCCGTGACCCGCGCTCCGAGGGCACCGAGCACCGATCAGGCACCTCTGCCCCGCCTGGCCTGCGCGGGTGGCACGGGCCGGGCAGCGCGCCCCCGGGCCCGTTCAGCGCCGGCAGCAACAGCGGAGCCCCCAGAGCTCCCGCTGTGCCGAGGGCCTCTGTGCCCTGCCCTGCGCAACAACCCCTGGCAGCCTCGTCTGCTAAGGGCTCATCCCAAGGCACCTGTACCAGTTTACAGTAACTCATTCACCTGGGGCATCCACGTCTTTCTTTACAAGAACAGCATCTCCAAGGTACAAACATCTCCACAGTGCTCCAGATGTGAAGAAGTGCCCAGTTCCGGGCTCCTCACTACTAGAAAGACAAGGAGCTACAGGAGAGGGTCCAGTGGAGGCCACAAAGATAATCTGCAGTCCGGAACATCTCTCTTATGAGGAGAGACTGTGGGAGCTGGGCCTATTTAGCCCAGGGAAGGGAAGACTGAGGGGGATCTCAGTGCACATAAACATCTCAAAGGCATTCGTCAAGAGGGTGGTGCCAGACCCTTTCCAGTGGTGCCCAGTGACAAGATGAGGAGCAATGGCCATAAAGTAAAACCTAAGAAGTTTCACCTCAACATGAGGGGGAATTTCTTTACATTGAGGGTGGCAGAGCACTGGAACAGGCTACCCAGTGGAGTCTCCCTTTCTGCAGACATTCCAAACCCACCTGGACAAGGTCCTGTGTCACCTGCTCCAGGTGACCTTGCCTTGGCAGGGGCCTTGGACTAGATGAGCTCCAGAGGTCCTGTCCAACACTGACAATTCTGTGAAATCAACACACTAAGTACCATGCTGCTCTTCCTTGGCTTTAAACACCAAGTGCTCTCCTCTACTCAGCACAAAACATTGCTGTCTCATTGACATATTTTCCAGACTTGGGCTTTGTAGAAGCATGTTTGTAGAACTGCAGATTTATGTTGTGCAGCAATATTTCTCACACAAGATTATATCTGTAAGCTAAAAGCACGTGATGGCAGAGCGAGCAAAGACAGAATGGGTAACCCAGGGTGACCAATCTCTTACCCACCTTCCCTTTCAGGAAACATGCAGAGAGATAAAGGATGGGAAGTGCATAACCACCGTAAAATGCACAGCTACTACTGCTTGCAGCAATTACAAACCCTCCTTCAAACAGAGAATGCTCAACCTGCCCCTTGGAGCAGTGAACCCTATCTGACCAAGCCAAAGGATGGCAGAATGGATAGTGCAACACCCCCTAGCAGGCTTCCCTCCTTTTTACACATGCCCATGGTGATAGAAAGAGCATATAGAACTTTTTAATTTTTTTTCCCCCAGACATCACACTTTGCAAGGCTCCAGGCAAAAAGAACAGCTGTCTCCCAACTTCTTCCCAAATAAGAAAAAGAATAAAAAAACGAAGTAGTATCATCCCTTCAAGGTGCAAAGCACAGGCTAAAAATCCAGTTTCCCATGGGTCAGAGAGATAAAATGTATTTTTCAAGTTTCAAAGCAAAAGTCTCTGCAAGCACCAAGTATACCCAGCAGAACAAGTTACATAGTATCACTCTTTTCGTTCCCCAAGGGGAAACTTACCACACCTTCAGTAGACTACTCCTCTATTGAAAAAGCTTATTTGACAGTACCTGAAGTTTTGAAACTACAGCTGACATGTAGTTGGAAGGAAAAGATACATCACAGGTGAGACCCATGTGTAAGGGCTAACAGGAAAAGGCAATTAAAAAACTTGTATCTCTGCAGTCAACAGTATTTTCGGTGGGTAATACATTTGTAAAAGTTCTTTACCAATTCTCATACAAATCAGAACCTAAAACAATTTGTGAGACAAGCGAAGAGCCATCAGTGAGCACAGAAGCACCAACTCTCGCTATGAAACAAAGGTAAGAGCTTTCATTTGGAAGGGAAGTTTACTCCAAGACTTTCTTTCCTGCTCCAGACCTCATTTCTATCACTGCTGCATCGTAACAACTGTCACCTTTATATTCAACAATATACAGTGGTGCATGCAGAATAAAACAAAGGCCTACACATCTCTAGCAAATAATTAAAAGAAAAAAAATCCTTGAAGCTGAAAGGACAGTAAATAGCATACCAACTATTTTGATTTTTCTTTTCAAAAAATGTCACTCCAGTACTGTAATTGGAATTTCTGCTTAGGAATACAAGTTTTGTAACAAAAATACTAACTACAGGTATGTACACTCTAAGGCAACAGTAGTCCTTAAACTGTGGGTAGAGATGCACCAGCACCATTGAAATTATTCATAGTTTGGGCTGAGCTTGGTAAGATAAGAGGTCTGTTGGTAACTTGTACATGGCCTTAACATTTACAAACAATTAGCCTCTAAATGGCTTGGATTATATGTTTCCACACAGAAGGGATTTATGAACTGAATGCCTGTTGCTTTACTTGCTGTAGATGTCAAAGGTCTGCTGTATTTGCTGTCCTCACAGTGAAGCATCACACCAGCCACATTCCACATTTAATACTCAAATACACCCGTTTAACAACTGAGTGCCATTTTCACTTTTCCCCCTCCTGACTAGGAGAAATGTGTTGTATCATTCTCTCAACGTTTTCATAATAAAAATATGATGCTGAGAAGTATGGAATTTAAGCAGATACCTTTTCTATAACTTGATTATTTGTTAATTCAGTTTGACCTTTCTGTGAATGCTTACTATGGTTCACCCAAAAGTACTTAATGAAATTAACTTAAACTCTGAAATACTTACATTAAGAAGTCACTGGCAGTAGCTCCCTATGATCCATAATCAGCTTCTTCCACTCCAAAGATCAAATTCACTTCCATTTACAAAACACCTTTAGGAAAAACTTTTAATTGATTCAGGGAATTTACACAGTATGCAACTAAATGCCTTCTGACAGAACAAGTTATGTTCAAATTGTACTGGTTTATTTACAACTGTAGTTTATAAACAGTAGCACAAACATCTTTACATGAAAAAATCTCGTTGCTGAAGTAGGCACAGAGTCAGAGACTCTTGAGGATATTTTCAGAAGGGATTAGGAAGAGGAAAATGTAATACAACAGCTGCTGGGCAAAACTATAAATACATGAGCATTGGCCCAGGTGCAAGTTCATGCAAATACCTTCAACAGTTCAAGTTCTATTGGTGTTTACTCAGATACTAAGAAGAAAAAAAAAAGTAATTAGTTCCAGAATTAAGGTGCCCTAGCTTGATTCCTAGTAAAATAACTTAGAATAAATGTTTTTTATAAAGGTCAGTTTAACTTATTTTACCTTCTGATGAAGTACCAAATCATAGGCTTTGACTGAAATACTCAGAAGATTTCATGCAGCAAAGCTAATCCCCACTATCTTTTGATGATTTCCCATCAGTCTACGAAGATGCTCTGCCTTGCCCATAAGAACATTCCTGTACTGAGCTTTGAACAAGAGAACCATTCTTGAACAAATGGAAAGCTTATGATGAACAACCATAGAGCTGCCATCTCCCAAATATTTACTAATTTAGAAATTTTTACTCAAAATAATATAAACAAATGCTTGAATCAATGAAGACAACTGGTTAAGAATACATTTATCACAGGTATACAGCACTGGAAAGTCTTCCCTAGTTTTGTGTACATTCATCTTCTTGCTGAACATACCTTTGGTCAGCATGTACTCACTTTTGTGCTGAACTGAAGGGTTTTAAACATCTAAATTTCTTAGATATTTTGTTTCTGAGGAGCAAAACAACTTGTTTTCAACTTTCATATTCTGTCATGAAACACTCATTTCAATGCACACACTCATCTTTACAAGGGAAACAGCCTCAACCTATCAAATGTAAAATTTTGCATAATTAAAAAAAATCATAACCCTGTAATAAAAACTAGTTGATTTCAGTATTTAAAAATAACCCTTACCACCAATTCCAGTTATTTAACCTAGTAGCTGGTAAGACTTTAAAAATACCTTCATTTTACAAATTGCTTGTATTTTTTCCATTTATTTGCAGCCCAAATTGGACTTAACGGTTTTTAATGAGAAAACAGTATTTTTAAGATTTGTATCTGCTCTGTTCATAAATCTAAATTTTTAATTACCCAGTAGGCAAAATCAAATTTCTAGACTGTAGGCAATGGAGACATTTTATTTGCAAGTGACAGTAATTTAAAAACCATTGTGTTTTCAACTGCTACTCTGTATCTCTCAGTCCTTCATTCCTTTAACACACTTAATGTGAACCCGGCTGCATCTGCTCGTGCAAAGATGTAGATCATTCCCACTAAGGCTGCATTAAAGTGAAACAAACTGACCTTTATAATAAACACTTCTCGAAAACAGAAGAATTATAATTTAAAAAACCAAACCGAAACAAAAATCCTGTTCAGAAATGGATAATAATTTACCCTATCTTAAGCCTGCTACTCAGGCACTCCCGTCAGCAAACAGAAAAATTCTCTTAAGTTAGTATTCAGTTGGGAAACAGTCAGCTTGTGTCCACATACAGTATCTTGGTTGCTTCTTCTTTATAAACTGGTCTCTACAAAGTCTTTAGTATTAACTCTCCAAGGCATCCAATACTTTCATGATCTGTTGTTTTATGGCTTTGGTAGCATCACCTGCATTTGGAATCAAATACCTTAAAAAAATTAGAAAAAGCCATCATTAATTCACTATAACATTTTTGAGTATAAATTATAAATTTTGATTCTTCCTCTGTCAAGGAGGAAGGGAAGAGTGGAATATATTAAAATGAAAAAAATACTAAGAAAATAACATTTAATTCTTGACTATACAATGAAACACTTCTGGTTTGTGAACTTAGAACTGTTGAGGAGTACTTCACATGCCATCTCAGAAAGAAAAACTGACGATGGGATAGGTCAGGCAGCTCAGGATCTCTACAGATAGCATGTTTGACTGAAGCATAGCAGTCCTAGCTTGGTTTTCATTCCGTGGTTTTTGATTAGTTTTTTTTTTTAATTCTTATAGATGGCTCTAGATCAATCTGCTCCAGTCCACAAGGTGGTGATGAAGTAATTCAACAAGCAGCAAAGTTCTCTGCAAAATTTTAATTTATCTTTGTTGACCTACTACAAACCTAAGGAGCCAACAGGCATAGAACAACACCCCTAGTTAGGTAGGAAACTCATCTCCCCTCTCTTGTGAAAACAGAGCATCCACTGCACACAGTTCTCTCCAAGGAAGAGAATGAGAACACATCCAGCTGGTATCAGCAACCTTCTTAAAACACTGCTTAGAAACAGGAGGCTAAACCACAGGAAAAAAGCCTGATACACTCCTCCATCTGACCCCTTCCCCCATCTAAAGCATGCAAATACTGAGCATGGTAACACGTAACTTCCAGGAATCAGGTTTCAGGGAATCAGAGTTTTGAGTTTAGGCTTCTGGACTCCTCATACAACACACAGAGCCAGATGTCAAAAAAAAAGATACCACAGAAGAATGACCACTCTCTTACATCCCACTCTTCACAAATCCATGTATTAGCTGCAGATAGCTGTCCACTTCATTTTCACTCAAGACATATTACAAAAAGAAAACACTTGCACACACTTGATCCTCAACAATTACAGTTGCAGTTCCTCTCTTCAGGGTCTCGCAAACGCTCCTTGTTTTGTTGGCAGATCTTTTTTTCTAGTTCACATGTGAATTATGTATTCCTAAATAAAAACTATTACTTTTGAATTCAATTCTGGGAATTACAGCATACACCTGATTTCCAGTGTACAGCATCCTGGATATCATTACCAATTACAACTCTGCTGAGATGGCTTACCTTTCAACTGCCAGAATTTCTATGCCTGAAGTATTGCTATTTCCGTATTTAAAGGTGATCAGTTCTGGGTGTTTCTTCTTGGATGTGATTTTGACTACAGAATTGAGTGCCTGTCGAGACTGTATGTAAGCCAGTCCCTTTCGTGATGGAATCTCCCTCAAACAGTACATATGAGTTGCTGTTACTAGGAGATGACTTGAAGGAAAAGAAAAAGACAAATTAGTTTTGTTAATGAACTAAATATCACCTATTTAGAAAGTTAAATTCTATGAATAAACCACATAGAGAGAACTAGATAATACAGTTACCAAATCTAAGAAATAGTTTTAATACTGTCATATCATCTAATTAAGAAAGCTCTATAAAATACTTCAGATTTTCCTTGAGTACTGTAGCATAGCCATTTCTGAAAACAAGCATGGCAATCCCCTCCCAGCATACAAACCCACAGTAGGCAGTTCACATCGTCACCCCAACACAACAGCCTTTGCTCTCCTAGCAAAGATCACAGCCACCAGCAACGTGTCAGGCCATGCACAGAGCATGGGAAGTGCCTCCAGCCTCTCCCTCCCCCTTCAATCACACCCCAACCCCATCCCTCCACCTACAGAGGGGCAACTCTACACATGGAGCATCAAGCTAAGTTAGAAGGATGTGCTGGCACTCCACAACTGTCAGTCCCTGTGCCAACACTAACACTGACCTGCTGATTTGCCCTCTCAGGGCAGGACCAACTTTTGCCTTCTTCATGGAAGGAATGCATGTTCAGCTAGCAGTGGGATCACGCTGGCTGAGTTTCAATTCAGTTTGAGAAATCATACTATGACTGATTACATACAATCATACACCATAAATGATAAATCTAATGGGAAAATAATAATAAAAGACAAAACCAGCCCATGATGCAAGAGAAATCCGATCATAGGTTTCTGTTGTCCAGATTCAACTGGATGAGCACTCTTTGGGGAAGTCAAAATACAGCAAGCATCATGTTCTGCTCTTGCAGCATTAGCAGGGCCACTGAATCTTATGGGGCAAGATGGGTGTGAAGTAGAGACAGGTAAACAAGAAAAAATGGAGCCACAGATATTTGGGTCTATCTGGTCTTGAAAACAAGCCTACGCATACTGACAGTATTTTTCTTAATACCTTGTTCTTCAAAACAAAACTTCACACCAGGTTTTATACATAATTACCATTCTATAGCACTGCAAACACAAGAATGCAAATACAGTAACATTTTGTTCTATGTTGTTTCACACTTTCATTTCCTAGTTAATATAAAGGATAACTTAAGTGACCAACAGTTTTTTAAAAAATGTGTATCAAGATGGACATTTTTATTAAACTTAGGATTAATTTCAGTACCTGGGAAACATATGCCCATTTTCTTTTACTTCATTACATGGGAAGTTATACTTCACATCAGGTTTATTTATCCATGTCTGGATGTTGACAACCTCTTTTCGATCATCATCTGACATTGAGGAGCTATCAATTTCATCTGTTTTGAAGGGAGGGGGTAAAAACGTTAAAAAAAAAAAAAAGTATTTTCATACACCATCAGCCAACTTTTCAATTTGCTTAAACCCACTGTAGCTACACCGGTTCAAAGCAAGATCTGCCTAACCATACAGAATTATTGAGAGGGAGGAAAGAAAAAGGAAGGCATATCTGATATTTCTCTTTTAATTTTCTCTCAGCAAACAAGTATTTTTAGCTCAGGGGATATCTTAGGCTGGTTCAATTTGTCCCATTCAGTAAAGTTTCACGGATTTCTTTCACATGGACTTGGCCAAACTTTCCTTGAAGCCATATAAACCATTTGCATTTAAACCACCAATATCTTCTGGCAATGAGTACCAAAACCAAGCCAACTACAGTCCAGGAGAGTCTCCTCTTGTGGCTTCTAGTTTCTTCTACAGGAAGAAATGAATACCTATTGATCCCTTTCAAGGCCAGGTATTATTTCGTAGATCCCTTTTCCTCCCTTAAAATGCCTCTTTCACACAACAAAACTTCTAATATTCAGCTGTGCCTGTTGTGAAAGTCCTTTCACATCTTTCCTCATCCTTTCTTACTCCTCTCTGAACCTTCTCCTGTTCAAACATTGTTTCTAACATCAAGGGCAGAAGACACACAATATTTAATGTGTGGGTGAACCACAGATTTCTGAGAATTCGATTTGCTTTTCTGACTGCTAATGAGTACTTACTTATTACAAACCTACTGCTCCTGGACACAGAAAATCACTCTACCACTTTGGATTCGAAACTAGAAGTGGTTGGGGTTTTTTTCATGTCTTTCTTGCATTAAATTCATACTGAATTTCATGTGCTGTTTTATTGCCCAGTCATTCAGGCTAGCAAAAGACTCAGTCTGTCCTTACTGCCTCGAATAACCTTGGTTCATTAGCAAAAATTGTCTTCAGCTTCACATCCTTTTTTAAGGACATTTAAGAACATATTCAAGCCCAAAATTTTCAGCACAGATCGCTGTGAAACACCCAAAACTCCTGCAATCCTGTTATCACTTAGTTGCAAAATACTGCTTTTATGCCTAGATACGGTGATTATGTTTACATAGTAATTTTGGTGCTACAGTAGAAGAATTTAAGCAATTTAGTTATCTAAAACAATGAGCTATATTAACTCCATACAAATTACTCCCAGAAATAACTCAAGACAGCTCTTTAAAGAGCCTTTAAAAGCCAGTTTCCTACACTTTGTTAAACTGTTTACTTCGATGCAATTCAGAATTTGAAACACACTTTGGAAAAGGTTTTCACTGAAAAAATACATTATGAAATTGAAGGAAATGGAACAATAATCCACCCTCCCATCACAGAATCACAGAATGACTGAGGATAGAAGGGATCTCTGGATGTCATCTGGTCCAACCTCACCTGCTCAAGTAGATCCACCTAGAGCAGGCTGCAATTATTACAGCTGACTCCATTCACTACAGGAAAACCCCAAACACTAAAACTTCACAAACACAATTATACAGAAATAGGTTAACTTTTTGCATTCTTCTGTATCATGATAATATATATTTCACTTCATATGTGCTGGCTTTGCTTACTCAAATTGCACTGATTACCAAGTGTAATAGTGTTTTTAAAAGGAAATATAAATAGAACTTAGCAAAAAAACATTACTGAAAACATGTTCTAGACTATCTGTCTTTGAGGAGCTAGTTTTCTGAAACTACACAGACTTTGCCAGACACTAATATGGATGCTCAAAGAACTGTGCAAAATTAATTACATGGCATTTGGAGAAATATCTTGTTAGCGTGAAAGCTTCTGCCTGATAATTTCACTTTGCTCCTTCACAATTTTTATTGCAGATGATGATCAATTGTTTGTCATCAATGTTATTTAAACCTGTGACTCTCATTAATCTTCCTGAACTGCTTCTTTTCCATGTCAAAGATTCTCAGACTAGTTACTTGTTTCTCCCACGGAAGCCAAATATGCCTTTTGGCCACAGAAGAGTTATTTGTGAGATGATGACTGGGAGCGGACTAAAACTACCAGAGCAAAACCAGGGCAGCAGTAGGACTGCACCATTCTAATGTTAGAACTGCTCCCAAAAGACTTCCAAACAAACCTTTATGATATGTGTGGTGTTCCAGTTTTGCCTGTAGTTTTTCAGCCACATAAAAAGTTTAAATAAAAATTGCATGTTTTTATTCAACAGCAATCTGCATGCATATCAAGAGATGAGTCAATTATTAATAGATTCAGTGCTGAAAAGCAAAGTCTAAAACACTGGAGAGGTGTGCACACATTAGCCATTTAAAGTCTAGCTCCAACTATATTTCAAAAGTTCAGATCATTACACTAAGTGACAATACTAGAGCTTTAAACTGAGATACAGCAGCCAAACTAGGTCTTTTACATTTTCCTTACTGTTGTGAGTAATAGAGGCACAATTGCCAATTTACATGTACAAGATCAGTGTAGGAAAAGATCTTTACCACAGAAATAACAAGTGAAGACAAAAGATCCACTAAACCTGCTTATTTCCATTTCTTCCTGTTGCCTGTTTAGTGCCTACCACAAATTATTTTTTATTTAATCTGCTACTATGTAATCGAAAAGGGTTGGTCCTAGGCACTACCATAACACACATGGATCAACAATAATAGTTAGACAAATGTCATATTGCAAGACAAAGATGTAAGATACACTCTCATGACTTAGTCCAACTTAATAATTTTGTCTAAGTAAGCTAATCTAGGTAAGACAAAAATCTTCTACTGTACCGGTATCATATTCTTCTTCATCTCCGATGCTGAATACTGGCTTCACACCTCGGTAGGGTTTTCCTACTCTGTCACTGCTGCTGACATGTCTGTTGGCAATGAAAAGGCAGGAGAGGGTGTGGGACAGGAGAAGAAACGTAACTTTCAAACTGATGGTCTGAGTTCCACAGTAACATATTAGCAAAATGCAAACACAGCTGTGCAACAGAGAAGGACAAGAGAATTTCATGAAGCTGCCTGCAAGGAAGATGTGAGTGACCCATCAAGCAACTTGGTTAGTGAAAGCACACAGTTCAGTTACTTTGCGAGGCTGACTGTTGTAACAAAGTGAAAATAAATGCTGTTTTGTTTTAAAAAAAACCCAACTTCTGCTCACCTTCTGAAATGGCAGCAAACATTAGACACCTGAAAACTGACAACAAGCTAAGTTTCTAGCATGAAACTAAAACACATCTGGACAGTCAGGGCAACTTCACAAGGGTACCAAATTTAGATGAAAAAACCAAAGACTATTAACTAACATGTCTGGAAGTTAATTTTTCTTGTTAATTCCTCAAAAGATAACAAAATGCCTTAAGAACTACAAAGTGGGGTTATTACAAACCATCCACTGTAGCCTAAACACTGACTTCCTGTTCATTATTTCCAGCTTGAGTCACATCTTGAAATATTTGGTCAAACAATTCCTACTGCTACAATCCCAGCACCATTGTGACATTGACGTCAAAAACCACATTTAAGTTATTTCTACAGATCATATTAAATGACACAAACACATACAACTGAGTCTTAATGTGTAACAGTAAGATTGCAAATCCTGAGATATTTTAAAGCTCCAGCTCAGAATGCTGCGATTACATGGTCACAGCTGAATTAAAAGCTCCTGCCCTCAACTGTTGAGAAAATCTGAAAAATATGAGAAAAACCTGGAAGTTCAGAAAGCCACAAAGCAGGCAATTTCTGAAAAAAACCAAACAGTTCATGATTTTAGCCTTTAGAACTGGCAACACTTAGCAGTTTAAAAAAAACCAAAACAAACTCAAAAAACTTGCCTGTCCCTTTCTTCTAGTTCAATAACCTGCTTCCCCATGCTGCGCATTTATGTTTCCTACCAACTCTAAGCCTTGGTTCCTGTTTTAAGTACATTCACAAACTCCAGTTTACATGCTACTGCAGAACCAAGCTGGACAGGGAACAGGTTTAGTAATAGGTAAATTAATGTTGCTACTTAGGGATACCTGAAAGTAGAATTGAGAGTTAGAAAAGAAAACATTTTCTATGGGTAGAGTTTACTAATATAAACAAAAGGAGGAAAAGTTAAAAAAACCAACCAAACAGAAATGTGGTCTACAATGGCACAAAAATAAACATACAATAACATGCTCATTAGTGTTTAAGACAATAAGCATCAATGACACTGACAATTCAAGAGGGCAGTGCTTCTATATGGAGGCTTTTGTAAATATGCTTTAGTAATACATAACCAATTGAGCAAGAAGCAGCACATTTAAATAATGTCAAATTGAATTATACAGAGAGGATCTAAGGACAGATCTCACTGGTGTTTATCAATTGAAGTTAGTCAAGACAAGAGAGTAAACAAGAGAGTAGAAGGCTACTTTATAAAAACCTGGTAACATCTTAAACTAGAAATTTATTCCCTTTAACCTGTTTACATGGAAGTCCATAATTACATGGTTACAAATTGAATGCAAAGTCCTTTGGTTGCAAACCTGCCATATGAAACATCCTGGTGATAAACACAAAGTAGATCTAATTGAATGTATGCAGAAAAAATGCCATTCTAGGTTTTTAAGAACTGTAATTTTAAGAAAATACTCTAGGGATATATAGTGTGACCTCATCTAGTATTGCATCTACCCAATGAAAGAAGATATGCAATAGGAGTGAAAGGAATAAGCAAAATAATCAAAGTAAAATCTCAATATATCAAAACATCTTGGTTACAAATACAGATTCATGCATCTCTGAGTTATCAAAGAGTCACCATATATTTAATTTGATATTTTAACACTTTTCTACCATATTTTAGAAACAGATCAACAAAATGTGGGGAACAATCCCCATGATCTTTAGTATTTCTAAATTAACAAAACATACTATATGCTATTGGGCCATTCCCGTTGTTCTTCTTTTATAGAATCCTGGTTAACACTACTACTAATTTTGCTCACACAAACACCTCTCTGTGATGCTTTTGGGTGAATCCCAGATCAAATTATGTGCAAACTACTTGAAGGAACAATTAGTCAAAAATCTTTGAAAACCCACTTTTAAAATATTCAATAATTCATCCAGCTTTAATCTTCATGCATTTCAGTCTAAGAAGGTCAAAAGCTACAGAACTCCTAAAGTATAATCAAAGTTCCAAAGTGATTAGGCATGAGCTGCTCTTCAATTATCACAAGTAATTTTATCTAAACTCAGTTCACAAGTTTTATTTCTGAAATAATTATAAGACACTGTGAGGCATGTGTGTATGTCAGGCAAATGTGAAGGGCCTCCACATTTGCATGAAATGCAGTAGTTATGTGAATAAGATGAGGTAGAATTGCAAAGCATATTTACTTATTATCATTTTTCTTTTCTCAGTAATGAGCATGTCTGTTTCTATCAGCATGTTCTATCACCATGTGATAAGAAGCATAAAATTTTGAGACTTGCAGACAGAATTTTCATATGGGTTCCCTGCCATATCTAAGTTCTGATGATGTTTTATGAACAGTTTACTTTTCATACCTGTAATCTGTGTTGTTAAAACCTAAAGCCATAATTTGTTCAGTAATTGCTCCTGATGTCTTCTACTACTACAGGTTACTAACAAAATGTATATAGGAAATGACAGGTAAAAAAAAATTCCATAAAAAGCAATAGTAAGGGAGAGAACAGAAATAACAAAGCAGAAACTAAGAGAAGAAAGCACTGCCAATACATTCTTTTTTCTTCCTTTAGTCTCTTGACCAGTACTTGTAAAAAGCAATAGTTTTAATATATTCAAAAAAATCAAATTAAAATAGGCAAGCAATCTTGTCAGTGTAACCAATGCTTACAAACATTGTGATGCCATGCTAAATACAAGAAAGGTGGTTTTAGTCAGACTGCTTAATCATCAAGCTTACCGCTCCAGGCTTGCTCTGTCTGGCCAGGAAATATTGAAAGGTATTCTATAGTACATTGGGGCAGAGGACAGAACAAAAGAATTAAAAAAAATGTAAAGGAAAAATCTAGATAAATAGCTGAACTTCTCTATATTGGCACTGTATCTTCTTCAGGGAGGATGTTTGTAAATAAAAACCAGGCTTCATGAAAGCTGGACACGAGGTAAAGAAATATTTACAAAAAATTCTACTAAAAGATGCATTTCCCATGCTACCTATGGCTTACGTGAAAGCATTACTTCATTTCACAGAACGGCTTAGGTTGGAAGGGACCCTAAAGACCAACTTGTTCTATCCCCTGCCATGCACAGGGACACCTCACACCAGACCACACAGCTTAAAGCCCCATCCAGCCTGGCCTTGAGCATTGCCAGCGATGGGGCATCCACAGCATCCCTGGGCAACTTGTGCCAGCACCTCACCACCCTCACTGTAAAGATTTTCTTCCTACTATCTAATCTAAATCTACCCTCTTTCACTTTAAATCTTCACATTAATTCATTTTAATTCTTCACACAGCAAAAGCTACTACCAAATGCTATTTAAGAATTTTTTGCCTCTAATTGTGAAATAAAAGTAATAATACTAATCTAAAAAAACATTTTCCAACACAAAAGGAAGGAATGATCTGAAGTACAAGACTATTAAAACTACTCTTCATTTGGCATGTATTTTAAATGCTGCTATCAAATAAATGCTAGGTCTCTGAGACTCTTGAATACCAGTGTCTCTGTATTCAACATACAGCTTCAAAGGCTGGAATTGAAAGAACTACAACAGGCTTTTTCTTTAAAGCTCTGAAAGATGAAAGCTGTTATTCTTGTATTTAGTTAAGATAAGTATTAGGAATGGTGACTTCCAAATTTGAAAGTGTTCTTCAATGTATTTGCACATTCTCATTCCTAGCTGTACTTGGAAGACACAAAAACCAAAGGTGGATTCTGGGTTTGAAAAGCAGCTTTACATCAGGACTTCAAAAACATCAAGATCTTTAAAAGAGTTAAACTCAATTTGACAAGATGCAGCACTAAAAAAAAACCAAAACAGAACAAAACAAACCATCCAAAAAAACCTATCCAGAATCCTGCTGTCATTAATCCATTTCATTAGAGTCAGGATGGGGAGGAACTGAAATAAAAGTGAAATCATTGTTCACTTTTAGACTGAACACAAAATTGACACATTGTAAGAAGTGAAATCAAATTACAAATTCTAGATAAACATTCAAGGCAACAGGGACTGACACTGGCCTTGCAATACTAAGGCAGCACAGTAGGCTCCCTGGGTCATGATAAATTTACGAGGAGGGTAAGGTTAGAAAATTTAAAAACTGAGTATGGAAGACAACTTTTTCCTAATTAGCCCAGTTTTCACACTTAGAAAACAGTCACATGAAATAGGATGTCATTGCTCCCAGTTAATGCACAGTGAGAAAGAAATGACACACCTGTCCACTGGAGTAGATGTATTTTCAATAAAACTGATAACTTTCTCTTTCACATTCACAGATTTAGTCTTCAAAGCAACCGTCATTTTATTCACTAGGGACTTCACTCCTTTTCCATCACCTGAACCGTTAGGAGTATCACCCTGTAAAAGGAACTCCTCTCAGGATTAATCATATAAAAAATATGTTATTTCATTTCAATGAATTTATTAAGAAAGGAAACAGACTACAAAATAGTAATTTACTTTTAGGTACTCAGTAGAACATTAATCACAGAATTGAATATTTCTTTAGAGTTCTCTCAAATAACAGCAATGATATGCGACTGAGGAAAACAGGATCCCATAAAGCAAGCTTCACAAACTGTATTACCGAGCACCCTGCTATGAACATCTCGAGAAAGGAATCCTATTAATGATATATTGCATCCAAATTAAAAGTTAAATTCTACACATAATATGTCAGCTGTAGAAAAGACACAATTTTGAGCTTTGCCATGAAATTGTATGCCACTTTATAGTAACTTATTCCCAGAGTAAGAGCCAGGAAAAGAGTTGTCTATTACATGTATTCTGCTGGAGAATGACTATAGCAAGTTCTTACCTACAAGCTCTTCCCCTCAAGAGGATAAAAATGTTTAAGTCACCTCTGACTAGATAGTGATCATAGTTTGAAATGAAACACACAAGTGAAAACAGTCATGACTCGCAATAATGGATTTTACAGAATAGAATGAGGAATGTGAAGAAAAAGTTCAGTACACCTAGGGCTCCCATCCCACTATAACACTTATGCTAAAAATTCACTTACATCAACAGAGTTTATGCTATTTCTTGAGCCTGAGGTACTAGCAATCCAGTGGCCATATCCATTTTCTGGTCCTTCCACATTGATATCTGCTAAGTGCTGTTGGAGGGCTGTTAAAATGCCATGAAAAAACATTCAGAATTACACTGGACTTAGTCTGTTGATGAAAATATTGTATATATCCGAGACTAATCAATAACAATTTTTTCCCCACGATTTAATAAAACAGATAAATTCAGATATCCCAATAATAACCTCTGGTTTTTCTTTCAGTAGTATAAAGACATTACGATAATCTAATTATCTAATGCCTATTTATCTACCTAATCTACTAATTATTTTAGTAAACAGTTAGAATACAGCAGCAATTAAATCACTGCTTTGGTCTTGAAGACAGCTCTTACGACACTGGACATATAGATTAGAAATGCCTCCATACTCATATAGTAGCACAGATCTCTCCACTGCTGTAGACCCTGATTATTTCCAGCAACATCAACTGCAGAATTATGAAATGCTGATTTAAGAAATCATAACAGCAATTAATAGTAATTATGAAATTGCATCTTCATATCAATCTGCAATCTACAGGGGGCTAAAACATCAAGAATGATAAGTTGGAAGAAAGAGGGAATTTCCCCAATTCCTGCTTTAATTTTTTACCACTCAGAAATCTGGGTAAGCCCTAAGAGTTAATCACAAATGTGCAAGTGCACAGCGTTTACTTATACACAACAAAAACCCGACAAATGAGTAGTTGCTATTCATTTAGATGATTTTTAGCAAAAGTCTCATAAAAATTCCAATAGTGTTAAGATATCAAGGTTTTTCAAGACAAAGAACATTATTAATAAGCTTACCCATAAAGCCTCCTTTGGCAATGCTTACGTACTCCTTATTTTTCTGCAACAGAGAAGACAATTCTGATCAGAGCAAAAAAGCTGTAGAATAAGTTTGGCAAGTATGATAAAGAAACATGGGTTAGTTTGTTTACTAAAAACTGTAAACTTGAGTAATATAAAAAACAGTTAATATTTTAAGGGGAAAACGTTTTACCATTTACCCATGGTTTTACCATTTTACCATCAATGACACATGCAGACACCCTTTACTTTAGCTGTTAAATCAATGGCAATTTAATTATACCTGTAAGAAATGTGCTAACACCATGTTCATATACATATCTTCTTCTTCCCTGCCACTTCCCATGAAGCAGAGATGTTCCCCACCAGCTATGGAGCCAGACTCAATAGATTGTTTTTGTGCTTCTAACAGGGATTTTACAGACTGTGCAAATTCTGATGGGTTTTGAAGCATCTGTGGAATGAACAGACAAAAAATGCTGTTTGACACCAAGATATTGTAACATGAGTTATGAAAGGAGACAAACTTTGAGGATGGTTAACAGTTTGTTGAGCACAAACAAGGCAACATCAGCACTGTACAAGTCACACACACATCCACAGAGAACCTGACCAAGACCTCATGTCACATAAAGAACACTGCGAATGGTCCTTTACTTCCTCAGCCCACTTGCTTGCCCCAGGAAAGAAACACAGCTAACATCTATTAGTTTATTTTTGAAAGCATCAAATAATAATAGAACAAGTCTTTGCAACTTTCATGTTGCATTAATTTGGTAATACAGCAGTGGGACTGGTTTCCATATTTACACATGGTTGGGCACAATACATTCAAACTCTGGAGATTTGAAACCCTTTAAATTACCTAGAATTTCAAGGTGCCAGTAAAATCTTCCTCTTGTTGTCTCCCCACTAAGCTTTTTCTTATTTACTTACCAAGATTTGGGAAAAGAAATTACAATTGAGAGTACAAGCAGGTATCTGTGATTCTTTGTACACTCAAAAAGTTAAGGCTATGATACATGAAGGCCTACTATGCATGCAAAAACATAATTTCTATATGAGAGATGGACAAACAAGGACTTTCTTGATACAGCTAAAACTTTAATCTGTGTTTGTGGGGAAGGTACTTATTTAAACTCATAAGGAAATTCTGACCTGTAACTGGATTGGGGGGCAGAAGGGATTCTCATTATCTAGCCTTTACAGTGGCTAAATGATGATGGACAAAGTCACAAGTACACAATCTAGCCATCAGTAAGTAAGGCTGAATTTTAACTGGGGTTTTCCTAGAGATAAAGGCTGCTTCTCTGTTACCCAGGTCCTAAATCTCACTACTTCCTCTACCTATAAATGGGATGGATTCCAAAGTGCTTTCTTTCCCCATTGTCTCCTCTTACAATACTTTATTTGTACTTTGCACATGCAAGAATATAAAATGCACTGGAATTCCATTAATGACTTTTCACCACAAAGATTTTTGCCCTATAATATTTTCCCCTAGCATTAAACTTTTAAAAGGTATAAAAGTCTTTTATGGTATATATCCATATAAATCATTCCATACAGCTTCCATAGACTGTTTAAAGTAAAACAGTTGAGGGTTACACTAGAAGTGATGAATACACTGCTGAAATGGAAGTGATTTTGGGGGAAAAAAAGGACAGAGAAAAATAATATTGAATGTTCAATTAGGAATTCACTATTGAATAGAAACTACAAAATCTTTATTGAAGTTATTCACCACAGCACACCTCAGTGCCAAAATTAATGTACTTTCTCTTTCATACTGTACTACAAAAATTTTAAAGAAGCAACCAAATCCTTTTCAAGACATATGCCCCGTAAAAGCAGACTGTAATAAGAGTGGCTGAGATGAAAAAAGAGACGAAGAAAAAAGTGCTCTTTTTAAAAATTAATTACACCCTTCACTGGAAATCAGGATGCTAAAAAGAGATTTCTTCTCCAAGCAATGTATAGTCTTTAGACTGTATAGGTTTCCATTCCTAAACAAAGAACAGGAAGTCTGGAATCCCAAATTCTAATATCACTAAGGACTAAACTTCTTGGTAAAACGATGGTTCTACCATCTCCTTTAGACAAGCTAATTTTTGAAACCTTATCATCACATAGCTAGACACTGCTGTTCACAGACTAGAGCCTAAACTAAGGACACTTTATTTTTCAAGGCAGACATTTCTCCTCCCCTTCTATCTCACTTAGGATTCAAATACCAGTAAAGAAACAAAGAGCATACAAACCAAATCTGAGTCTAAATGAAATGCTGTTGATAAATGCCCAGCATTGTATTGCTCTGCAGGACGACAATCCACCACAAAGAATCTCACTCCTTCCTGAAAGAGAAATCTTTAAATTTTAAAATTGCATAATTATTGACAGAATTCAATCACATTCTAATACTAATTCCAATACTACAGGAACTGCTCAAAGGGGCTAAGAGCTGTTAAAAAAAAAAATCTTACTTCATTTGACTAATCTGAACTTTGTCCACAGTTACCAGATCACCAGTAGTATTCTAGTATCAGCTTTCCATTAATACATCAGCTTGGGCATGGGAAAGGATCACCCAAGTGCAATTATATAATTTCTACTGAGAGGAAACATAGTGGGAATGAGACAATCCAAGAGTCCACTATTGATCAGCACAGCATATAAGGATAGCTTTATATCCCACCAACTTGGACAGGATACAAATAGATGCTTAACTTGATTTGGACAAGGAAAAAACCCAAAGAAACTATGCATGACAAAACTGGGGCCTGGAAACTGCTACAAGAAGTCAGTAGTCAGTAAGAAACACTGTAATCTAACTACATTATGATACATATATGGGTCTTAAATATTTCTAGTGAAATCCCTGCATCTCTGTCTGCAATTAACTTCTACTGAAATAGGTTTAATCAATTTTCTTTTTTTCATTTAAACCTTTCATTGACAAAAGACAGATATTCCTTAACAGCATTCTTCTCAAAGGTACTGAGTAATGAGTTTTAAATTTTCCTCTACAGTAGCTACATTTGGAAAGGAATTCAAATTAGTGAGATACTACTTTCAGCTCACACTCCTCCAATTCGAATCAGCTGTCTTAAGCTCCCCCATGCTCCTTGCTACAGCACAAATGCACTGAAGACAAAAGATCTTTTACAAGGGAGAAAACTTCAAGACAAAAATATCTTTCCTGAAATAGCAAATACTCATTTGTGCTGTTAGCATTTAAAACTAATGGTTAGTGATTGATTCTCTTCCTTTTCTATAAAACTGGGGGGAAGGTTAATTCAGTATACTGACTCCTTGTTGTTGATTTGCTTGCAGAATCTCGGACACAGAAACCGCTAGACAGAGAGCCTGGCTCAAGTCTGTGTCATCATCTTTGAGGCCCAATAAGCTGCTGCCAAAAAGACTGTGGTTGTCCTAATAAGGCAAGGAAAAAAAATATTAACTGAAGCCATTGTCTTTATGTGTGAAAGTTCAAAATAAAACTATATCCACTAAGTCACAAATAATAAGTTCCACACACGCGTATCCTGTCCACATAGTAATGAAACTTTTGATCAACTGAAATTCTTTCTGAAAATCATGGCAAGGTCTGCACCTCCACTACAAACACACCTGTCCACCACTTTGACCATGCCAGCTTGATGCAGTGCCTCTCGTATTTTTCAGTTGTTTTGGTTTTTTTCCCCACAAAAAAACTCCCTTTCCTGTCTACACGCATCAGAGGAAGTAAACACAAGCCGAATGCAATGGCTATCAAATACTTTTATTTCATTCATTCACCAAGTCAGATATCATGTGCAAGAAAGAGCTGCAAAAACAGTGCATGTGATAATAGATTTATCTACAGTAAGTGACTTTTTCCTCTTTGTTATTGCAATTACAGCTAGCACTGCTGTGCAGTGTACTACAAGGCAATTGTGTCAATATGAAGTCTAGCTTCATCAGTTCTTACAAGAGCCTTGTTTGGAAAATGAGGTTATCAGTCAGGAAGTGAGAATATTGCAGGGAAGCTTCTCTCTAACATGTTTCACTTAACCTTATCTTTCAGAGATCCTAACAGTAAATACCACCAGAGTAACAACACGAAAAAGTTGTTTAAAAAAAGAACATCGCAATGAAATATTCAAAGTTACTGTCAGCAGGAGCTTAAACATTCACCAAAAAGAAGAGAATTTCAAATTTATTGTTATTACCTTCCTGAAAGAAGCTGGAGTTTTGCTACAGTAATATTGTGCCAAAGAGAAGAGATCTTCTATATCCTCTAAATCGAGATTGGCTGGTGATGTTTCTAAGAATTCTGAGACAAACAAACAACATAAATGCAACACTATTTCAGACAGAAAAATCAAGCAACACGGATCATTCCAAATCATAAAAGAACTCATTTTTAATCAGGCATAACAATCTAGTGTATTGATTAAACATGAATATTATTGATCCACTTGCCAGATGAAAAGAGAAAATACAGGAAATACCCCTTATCCATAGAAAACTTATGCTTTTTGCTAGAAGCTCGAACCTTCTATGCAAATTGTTTTTTACCACATTCTTACTTCTGTATAGTTTTAGCTTTCAGTTCTAATTCTAAGTCAGCTACTCTTTCTAAAGAGCTCTGACCACGAGAATCCTTCTAAATAAGTACTTAATCAGCAGCACTGTTCTATGTCCAGGATAACACAAAGGTGCAGTTCTGCAGTATATAGCAAAGACAAAATTCCAAGCACTCTCATTTTGAACTACTAGAGATTATTAATTACATTGTATTATGCATGTAAAAAAAAATACAAAGGCAACAGTTATTTAAATATTTCACTGAGATTTAATGCATTTTCCATAAAAACAATGAATTGCGCTCAAATCAAGTGCATATGAAGATAATCCAGAAAATGCAACAAGTGCAGTAGATTTAAAGAAGGATTTGAAAGCTGTTGCTTTGGGCTTATAAACACGATGATTGTTTCAAGTACTTCAAACTGAAGTATAAAACTAGGTGTGGGAGCACTAAAAGGAAACAAGGAAAGAAGGTCCAGGATAGGGCAGCAAAAGAACAGTAAGAAAAGAATTAGTGGGTGAAGGGATTCACTAGTGAGAAAAATCACATGGAAATAGACAATCTAGCTTTTTAGCAATTAAAAACAGTAATAAATGGGGGTTACAGTATATAGTAAATATTTCACTAGCAGCTAGGTAAGAGAAGTACTTACTTATCATTTCTTCTTTATCTGATTCTTGTGCTAAGATAACGTCTCTGAAAACAGTAAAGTCACAGGCATAGATTAAGTCAGTAAAACCAAAATGAAACAAGCCTGGATTAAAACAGTGTCAGCAAAGAATGTCCCAAAGAATTAACAACACACTTACTTTGCATTAACAAGGATGATCAACATTAAGAAATAAATAAAGAATGGATCTGCTTGTTGTAGATATCCATCCCATATTGCCTGAGTGACTTCAGCTGAACAGTAGTATGAGAAGAGGCTTCCAAGCTAAAAATTTGGAAAATAATGTGAGAAAAAGCAATTACCAGAAACAATCTTATCAGGAATACATTTTTAACAGAGATACAAGATATCTAAAAGAAAATAAACCTAACAAAACTGTGATAGAAACCTACATCTGCACAGTGTATTGAAGGATGGTTCTAACCTCTAAACCAATTTTTATGGAAACAGTGCACAACACTACAGATTATCTGTGAATAAATATGGCTATTGTGAAGGCAAAGTTGGCTGTACACTGCCAGCCTTGCAAATTCAACCACAGATAACACAATCAAGCTGGAATACTGTTTAGCTTACAGCCACTATTAAATACCAATTATACCAACAAGACAATCATAAGAAAATATATTTAGTCAAATAGCATAGCAATTAGGGCTTTGAAAGGATCCTGCAAACATAATTATTTTTATTTTCCACAGTAGAACTGGGCTAATTGAACATGGTTGCACATTAGTTTGACAACATCATTTACTTAGTATTACATTATGATTCTTTATGACTGAGTAATTAAACATTTGCAAGCATCAGAACATTTTCATTACCATTTAAGAAACTCTTTGCCTGTTCCCATGTTCCCACTTGAAATACATCCTCTCTGATACGCAAAGTTCAAAGAAGATAAAAGGTAGGAACTTCTTTCCATACATGCCAGATAACATTTACAGTCACACCTAACACAAATGCATACCACCTGACTTCACTGGGGTCTTACTGAACTTGCCGATGCACAGAAATTCTGTATCAACACAGCTACAGCTTTCAAAAGCTTGGTATCTGTTTTTAAACACTATAATGGAATATTTCAACACTTCCTAGTATAGTTTTATAGCAAAAGATAAAAAGATCTATTCAATTCTGACTCAATTGCAACCGAAGACAAAACATCCATGAACAAGACGCCAATGGCAGGTGTCTGTATGCTGCTTATATATTTCTATGTATTAGTAATACATCTATATAGACTGAGTTTTTTCACAGATGAAACAGAGACTTTTACTGTACTCTCATTATACAAAATGAAGCTTAAATTGTACACCAGGAAGCATGGCACTGAGGACTGGCAGTTACACCAGCTTACTTCACTACCACCTTTCAGAAAGAAGATTTATTCTAATAAACAACTTCAAAGAACTTAATATTCACTAAGGAAAATTCTATTAAAAAATGGAAATGGAGTGGCAAAAAAGAGACCTGATTTGTCTTTTGAAAGCTCATGACTGGCAAAAGGCAGATTTGAAGGATAGGAAAATTTTTCCTAGACACATTTTTACACTATAATTGGCAGCAGCCTTTAAAAAAAAAATCCAAAAAACCCAAATACAGACCTCACAGTTTAATAATTCATTTCAGTCTTCTTTAACTGAAAATATACAAAGTTGAAAAAGATTTTACATGGCCAATGAGTAAGAAAGAAGAACCTAGAAGAGTTTATGGCTCAAAGTCTTCTTTATTAAATTACAGACTTTGCCTCTGCAAGCACACTATCACGATTTTGTACTGCATATTCTAAGTAGCATTGAAACAAGAATTTTGTTGTAGTCCTGCTACACAAACTTTACAAAAAATGATTGAGGTAAGCATGTTTGTAACTACCCACAATTTGAGGCAGTTTTGAAGAGGAAATGACTAATGCTTTAAAAGTTGTAAAATATATGTGCCTAAATTCTAAAAGACATACATTATGTCTTAGCAGGGAGGTTTTTATAACAATTCATACTTCAGCTTTAGAAGACCAGTTAAACTGATGCTTATTCATATCTACAACATACAGCTGCCCACAATCAAAACTAACATCAGGGCTTCTTGCTTTTTGAGTATGTCAATTGCTCTCATTCTTCCTTACTCCAAGAAGTTCCTAACATCAGTGGCTCAAAAAGTACTCACCCAGTACAATAAAAATGTGACATTATCAACATTGTCATTATCTTATGCTAAACAACCAAACACAAAAAGCCCACACTATATTAAAACATGCAATTTATTTTAAAATATGCAGTTCTAGTCGCTTGTACTACTCTTCCATAAACTGGCAACATGTACTTAAATTTTAACAGAAATTTATTTTTCATTATGTTTCCCTACTTTCACTTTATTACCCAGTTGAGTGCATATGAATCTGGAGTCATCTTCTTGGTATCAAGAAAGGAGCAGAGTTCAGGCTCGTGGTACTGAAGCAGTAGTCTAAATAGATGAAAGGGTCTTCCCTTCATAAAACAATCCCTAAAGAGTAGCAATGAAAATAATAAACTCCCCTGTAATATTGCAGTTTTCAGACTTACAGTAGCAATTCTTTACTATCTGTGATTATGTAATTTCCTCTACATTGCTCTTTTAATTCACAGGGACTGATCATGAAAGTCAACTTGCCTCAAGACTCAAAAAAACAACCAACAAAAATCAAACCAACAAAAAACCCACAAACACTGAAACTCCCACTAAATTAACAAGGCAGCAGAAAAAACAAAATACTGTCAATACTTGATGGTATTATATAATACAGAAGTATTTAAAACAGATTTAAATCTCAAAACAAGGCAAGCATGGTACCAATGGAGCAGAGATTTGCTGTTCTACTATAAATTGCCCATGTCTTTCATTCTCCCACTGAAGAGAAAAAAAACCAGCAGTCTATATCTCATTGAAAACACCACCTAGATTTCTACAGAGAAGCTCAAATACCAGATGCTCTGCAAGCCTTCTACAGCTGAAAGCACATGAGTTATGTGACCGTAACGCCACTGTCCCCAAACAGTTCACAGAGCCTAAGAGTGTTTCAGAGCAGAAAGGGACACGAGCTGAGTCAAGTGACAGGACTGATAAATGCTTCCTGCCACTACAGCAAACATGCACTTTTCATATTTTGGGCACACATCCATCAGCCAGGCTGGAATCTCCTCTCCAGGCAATCAGACTAAGATCTTTAATTACAGCCCTCTTGCTGAAGTGTCATGGCGCTCCAACATACATAAAAACTTATTTTAGTGAGAGCACCAACATAACAGCATGAAAAGCTCAATTTTAGTATTTTTCATTAAAAATATCTAGCAACTTTAAAAACGAAAAATTCAGTCCCAATTCAACAGAATATGGGGAAAATAACTACTTCTGAAGGGATTTTGAGACTTAATTAGTGCTTATGAATTACTGTTTCTGAAGGGATAGAAGTATTTTAGATACCAAAAATGCTAGGAAAGGAAACAAAAAACCACTTTCACATAACCAGTGTGAATTAGTTCATAAACAAATGTTTTTGCTATTGCATGAAAGGACAGTTCTTTAAAAGGCATATTGAGTCTAGATCAGTCACATGCTAAGTCTTTGCATCTTAAACCAACCCAATCATCTCCTGGATTTCACACCAACAGGTATTGAAATTTATTATCATATGAAAGAATCTGACAACCTTGTTACAAACAATGCTACTCTAGCCAAAATCAACATGCACATCTTTCAGAGAATACATCTCATGCCAATAAAAATAGTACATATGGAAAAGAAAGAGTTTTACCTTGGGATGAATTTATTCATGATAGCATAGAAGCAGTTGTACAAATCACTGCGGGGCAAATGAAGGTGCACCAAGGGCTTGAGCAGATGTATCCAGCCAAGGCAAGAACTGTATTTAACATTGCGTGATTTACAATAAAAAGTAATAACAGACTCAATATCCAAAATTAATACTGACTTCTCTTCTTCTGGCACCGACAACTGGTCTGAAATAGGCACAGTAATATAAACTGTGTTAAAGGCTTTTCAAAGAAATTAGATAGGATTATTTCATAGCACAATTGCACCAATAAGGACTGATATGGGAAGAAAAACCAACAAAACCAGACAAATAAAAACTTGGCAATTTGGATTAAATTCTTACAGAAAGGCATTCAAAAAGGTATCAAAATACAAATGATTTTATAAATCTCGTCGAGTAAGGCATTTAAATATCATTTAAATACCGCAACAACAGGATGAAAAGTTTGGAGTTTCCAGGATCTACATGAAAGAAAGAGGTAGATTCTTTTAACGCTCAGAATCCTCCTCTTCTATTCCTATTTGATGTGCACAGCCCATAACTTAGGCTCAACTGTACAACAAATTCATTCGAATTTCAACATAGACCAACCCACAATACATACCTTCAATTCCTCAAAAGCTCACTGACATGCAAATTTATCCAAACCAGAAGTTAGATATCATCTAGGCTTACAGACTTAAATTTTAGCACTAACTTATAAATAATTTTTTTTAATGTCCAGGATGGGGGAAAGATATGTACACACTATATTAACACAGTTGCATTGAATTTCTAGCAAACATCTTTCCCCCTCAGTTACAATAAGCCCATGAGTCCCACTGCTGTTAATAAATTTTTTTTATTACAAAAGTCCTTAATACTTTCCCATCAAAGCCAGTCAATACTTGGCATTCCTTTTCTCTACCTCTCAGAAAAATGAAACTGTACATAAAACTCACATGCCATCTGAAGATTTACTTTAAATTTGGAGACTACTTGCTTTGCTAAAACATTGAAATAGAGACATTTAATCCAACACAAAACTGAAGTCTCTATATAACCTTCCTTCTAAAGTAGCTTTACATTTGTTCCCTTTATCAGTTTAATATCGTTACATATCACAAAATATTTGCCAATAAATAAAAAAAAACCTATCAGATATTGAAGTGCTTAATTTTATATGTTATGAATATAATCAGGACATTTTGCATCTTCCCGAAGAGACACTGCGATTAAATAATTTTTATTTCATTAATAATATTAATTATTATTAATAGAGTGGAAATTCCACCCCCATCTCTTTCTTTTACAGGACTGAGAGAAAGAAAATAAGTCCTACTAGATTTTAGGGCTAGAAAGTGTAGAACTGCATTTCAGAAATGGTAGGTACGTATGCATGCAGCAACTCCACTCTCTGCCTTAACTGTCAATGGTGCAAGAATAAATAACGAGTGATAGGTAACAAAACAGAAGATTCTCTTATTGAAGTCGTGAGAAGTATCCTAATTTATGAGTCAGCATTGATTCCATCAAGTGATCACTGATATCAATGCTGTTGCATCATGTCAGGGATTTGAGTAGTTCTATGAAGCTGCCAAACAGCTCCTGTGGCAGCTCCTTACAGACATACTGGAGTATTGTTTCCTATGTCCTGGCAGCACCTTGCTTTCACAAACACAGCCTTTCATTTTCGCTGAAAATGCTATTAAAAAGTATCTTTCTTTAAAATAATTTCTGAAGTCCAAAATGTTTTCTTCCCCCAAATGTTATATGCATTTTTGCGCTACACCAGGTTTTCAGATTAAGAACCAGGCCTTCCACAATTAAACACCTGAAGGACACTATGCAAAGAATGTCTGCTTTAAAAGATGGAGCTTGGAAAACAATGACAATTTTTTCAACTCACAATGCTTTCTGACTATGCAAACTATCACTTACAGTTTCTTACTGATTTTTATCTGCTCTTTCATCTTCCTCCTCAAAGCTTCATCCAAAACGTAAACATCATTCAGATCATTTAATTGAAATAAAGTCTGAAGACAACTGAGAACACAGAAGTTTTCAAACTGATGATCTAAATATAACAGAACTTACCGATTAGCTCTTGGCAATCCTTATGAATTATACTCTGCTCAGGTAGGTCTAAAGAGCCATCCCAGGATGCTAGGCTGTCCCCCTTTCCTACAACATTAAGTGCAATCTGAAAACAAAAATAGAAAGCCCTCTAAACATTTCAGTGTCTTTTCGTAGTTGTTCAGTTACTGAACTCTGTAATTTAAAACAAAGAGAACTATTCTTAAACTGAATCAACACAGATGCATATTAAAATTCCAGTACTACATCTCTTCTGTAGAGATGCCTGGCAATTAAATCTTTTATCTTAAATCAAACACAACTTCAAGTATTACCTGCTTCTTGATTTAAGCACATATTTACCTTCCAGACTTTGGCCCTTAGATCAGCAGGCAACTGCCTTCCTTGAATGATGTTTCTCACAGTTTCAAGGTCACAACCTCCTTCTTCCAGAGCGTCTGCAAGATCTTTTATCCTAAAATAATGAAATGTAATTTTAAAAATCAATTATAATATTTTTCAATGTTTATGTAGACTGAAGGCTACTGTCAGGCAAATCCAACACATATGCGAAGGTATAAGACAACTTAGAAATTACTAAAAATAAATACTTGCAAAATATTATTTATTCCTCTACTTTAAAGCTGTTTGTTCAATTTGTAATTGCATTCAATTTACATACAAGAAAAAAGAAGTTTGCTTTTTTGTTTTAATTGACAATGTTGCAAAATGTATCATAAAAATGCAAATTTAATTGCAGTTTATAACTTTCAGCAACTTTCAATTTCAGCAGTTTTCACACACACAGAAAGCAAACATTACACCTAAATTAGAAGGTAGAGTTATTTTAAATAAAATATTAGATTTCCTAGAAAACAGAACACTTATTTCAAAGGTTTAGAACAGTCAGCTTTTAACCTTACCTTTCCCTGAAACGGGAAAAGACCTTTCAGTCAAACTCAAATGTATTTAACTATATAGTTCTAGTATTTTAAGTGTGGACATATGCACAAGACTGAATTAAAACATACAAAAAGGTTAATAATACAGAGAGTAGCAAAATACAGAAATTGACAAGACAAACATTAATGACAGCTGCTGTAGTAAGACAATAAAAGTTCACAAGCATTATAGATAGGAAGGTACGCATTCAGGAATGATTACTTTACAATCTCTCTGATAGCTTCTGCAGACTGTTTCAAAGTTTCCATGCTGTCAGTAATGAGAGAACCACATCTGATGATTTCAGGATTTCAATATCATGTAGCACAGCAGTGGCAAATCAGGTTCACTGGAAAAATAGCAATGGCAGTGACACATAGGTCCCATAGGCAAAACTTCTCCTTTGCTATATCCTCTTAACTCTTCTCTATTTGCTCTGACATCCGCCTTAAGAAAGGCTTTGCTTCATATACCTGGTGAGTTAAACACACATCCAGGGGGTTTATAGTCAGAGCAAAACAAAGAACATGATTGTTTCTCCAGGACAGCTATTCAAGTGGGAAGATGCATTCCTAGTGAATCTATTTATACATATGGAGTAACAGATGCTAAAATGTTATCAGTATAATACTCAATTACTCCATGACTGCTACGTAGCCAATTCAAATAGCCACAGAAAAAGAATGCCAGCTGTTGAACTCTTGTCTACTTTAATTTCCGTATACCCACAACTAACTCCTTGATATAAAGGTTTACAAGTTTGGTCTCCTGAAAACTTAAAATACACATTTGTGATTTTCTAAATAACATCCTTTTGGACAAAGAGATTAAAATCTCAGACCACTGAGATTTTATTTTAATGGACCATATAAAAGTCCATTTTTTTATAGGGCTAAAGGTTGCACAGGTTGCCAATCCCTTTCCCAAGACAGATATGGAGGGGAAGCAGAATATTGGAAGCACACTTGCACTTCCATCACCTATCCTGTTGTCCAGTTGTGTACGGTATGGTCAATGCCTGTAAAGTTAAATGAGTGGATCAGTTAGCCCTGAATAAAAATCAAGTACTTCCGGGACATTTACACAAAGAGACCTCATAGCCTTCAGCAGAACTCCATGAACTCTAGGATGATTTAGCTTCAACCGAAGCCAACACCAAACCTCAGCTAGAGAGAATGAGGTGCTCTTAGACATATTGCACGTTTCTGTGAACACTGTATGAAAAACAGACTAGAGAGCAACAGCTTGAATCACAGCACACAAAATACAACTACGGTTGCTACAACTATATCCAAGTATTAAACGGGTATGTGAAAATGAAAGCAACAGATGTGTGCACGTTCCATTTCAAGTAGAAAGTCTTAAATTGCAATACTTAAACTTCGTTTCTACATCATCCAAAGAAACTCTTTTGAGAATTAAAAAGTAATTTTTACTTGAAACAAACGTGAAACAACACTTAAAACTACATCTACATTAATTACAGAATCACCTGGCAAAGAATGTTTCTCAAACCCACAACCACTAATTCTACCAGTTACTAGTACCCAGCATTCAAAAAGCTGTGCATGGATTAACACCAACTTCAACACGTTATCTGCAAATGTGTGCTTCTGCTGCTTGACAATATAATACCATTTGCAAAAACTTCTTCCAAGTGCTGTCACCCCCACTTTGTACGCTGTAAAGATGAGAAGCAAATGCCAGTTTTAATCCTTCACCTCACTAAGCAAGACACTGACATGCCCATCTGCCACATGAAGAGATGTGATACATTGCCAGCAAGGAGTTAAATGAAATAGCAGGGCAGGAAAATGCTTTGTTCTGCTGTGATTCAATTAGGTGCTCATTTCCTCCATCAACTGCAAGATTGCTCACAGGCTGTAAGTAAGATCAAGTAAATTCTTTTCTAATAAACATTCTATTCAGGCTAACTTGCAAAGTACAAAAAACGAAAGTGATTTCAACACTTTAACACGTCCACTCACTGTGTTTTACCTTACTTCAGTCAGAGTTGTTTTATAAATATTCCAGTAAACTGCTAGCAATCTGGACCCTTGTCTTTCACGAGTGAAGAGCAGCTAGGAAGTCTTCTGTTCACATGGATAATTACTACACTTGTTTTGAAAAGAAAGCAGCACTTCTCCCTATGGGAAAACTCCTCCAGAACTAAACACCTGTACTTTCTCCTCTGCCATGGCTTCACTGCCTGTTTCTAGATGCTACTCAAAATTTTGGTTAGATGTGTAGAATTCCAGCCTACACCCAAGCCATGGCCGGAAAGGTAAATTCCCACATGATATACTGTCCAAAATGTCATAATACAAAATGTCCCTATTAGTGTATCTGCAGTAAATTTCCATACTTACAGAAGGAGCTCTTACATTCATGTCAGTCTGGTGACATATTATAATCAATAGGTAACTATCTTCACAGATATTAAACAGGACTTTTTTTAACTTAAGATGTAAAAGCTGGAGGCAAGAAAAAATGATCAACCATTGGGAATTCAGCTTAAGTCACTTTTTCTAAGTATTATTTATACATGACTAAGGTACTTGGTAATAATCTCTTATAAATACTAGTGAAGAGATTAAAAGTGTGGGGATGTGAACAGCAGGGAAAACTTACTATTAAGTGATCAACGAACTACATAAAGTATTAAGAATATTACAATCAATTTCATACTTCAATAGAATCTATTCACTACAGTTCCTACTTTTAATTCAGGATTTTCCTGACTACCAGGAAAAAACCTCAACAAGAGCTCTACTGAATTGAAATTAATGAATGTTTGTTCTCTATTGAAAACAAACAAACAAAAATCAATCCCTCATATTTACTTCAAAATATACATTGTATCCAGAACACCACTGAACCTCCTTTTTTTCTCCAATGGACTTTTGGAGAAAAACAATTCCCTGACATTTTAACCTCTATTTTTTCCTCAAGTGTGTTAATTTCATGCTTAACTAGAAAGGATTTTTCTGTTCATGGGCTTTCAGAAGAAATAGTATGGCTCCAAGTACTAATTAGCCAGACTGTGAGAATGGGAAAGATATCCAGAAACTAGATCTGTCACCCTGTTGTCCCAGGCAGTTGGAGCGCATTTTTGGGACCCGTAAGATGAATTATTCCAATGCAAAGTTAAATGCATGGGAACAATTCCATCTGTGGTTACAGTTATATTTAGTTACGTCAGGTCCTGATTTTCGAAGTACAGATTTTAAAAATTACTTCTCAATCAAGTTTCCTGAAGCTTGAGTATTAAACAAACATCTGCAAAAAGGTTTAGAAATTAATTCACAACCATTAATCTGTTTGAGAATCTGAACAGGAAAAATAAGGTCCAAATCATTGATTTCCTTGATAAATGAGGCAAGAAAAATCTATAACTTCCAATTACAAACATTTTAACTAATAACATGCCATCTTATTTGTGTCTATACAGTCTACTGACTAGATGCATTGCATTGACTGAAATTATGATTAAAATAAACAAATAAGCAGACAAAAAAAAAGATATGAAGATTTTACAGCAGTTTGAAAGCAGACTGCCTCCTTTGTGTTTCACAGCATTCTTAGCTTTGGACAGATATGTCTTCCAGAATAGTGCTGGCAATTGCTCAAATTAGCTTTTGAGTATATGCCAAATAGCTAAAAAGAAACATTTAGCAAACAAGGTCTGTCTGATTTTGCTCATTTTTTAAATCAAAAGTGTTGATAACTTCCTGCATTTACTGAAGGAAAAATATTTACAATCTCATCTTTCTTCATACATAAGTTTGGGTTGGTGGTGATGCTGTTTTTTTTTTTAATTTTATTTTATTGTGCAGTGGCAAACTTCCCTGGTTTTTGTTGAGCAAAACACCAAGCAGTCAGTACAGATCTTGAGGGGTTTAACTCATAATTAGTTTGTGACACTTTCCCCCTTCTCCCCCCCCACCCAAATCACTTATACCAGCACTGCATGACAAGTTAACACAGGGAAAACAAGCAGGGAATTTTATGTTAGTAAGCACATCTAGATTCTACACACTCAAGGTGCTGCAACAGACTGTGAACACAAAGTTCCATCTGCCTTTTAATCCTCTTAAGGAAGTGAAGAGAGGATATGGAATCAGCACTGCCACTTTGGCTCCCAGTAGAGCTCAGGCACACATAAGTATCATTTTATGTTCAAAGATTTTTAAAATTTGAAATCCTATATACTTCAAAACATGATAGTGTAGTAATTTACACCAAAAAGCTCTTTCAACAACATCTGTTCACAGCAGATATGAACATAGATATGAAATATGAATACAAGACAACAGTTTAAATCAATAAATTAAAAAGAAAATACTCCACTGAAACTGGCTTTTAAACAAAAACCAAAACAGGAAAACAAAACCAAAAAGGCATGTGAAATTTCTAAGCAAGCAATAAGGAATGAAGCTTTGTCATTCACAGCATACAGCTCTAATAACAGGATGCACTGTCACATCCTAATGTAGCATTTAAGCATAAACCTCTTGAATTGTTCCCATAGAGACTTAAAAAAACTGTTTTAACAAATGCCTTCAAGTTTGCCTTTTCTAGTACCACCAGCATATTAAATTCACTATAGTTTTGAAGCTGCCAGTCAGAATATCAACAGTGTAGGCTGTGCCTTGAAATACGTCTGGAAACACACTTGTCCTCATCCTTAACAGAAATTCTAGAGAAGTTTGTCGTGATCTGGGAGACAGCAATATTCTTCCAACATTAGTAATAGAAGTAATTTGAAGTATTTTTTTCAGAGGTATTTGAACATGGTTCTTATTCAGTGTCCAGGGTTATATTTCAAAGTGTCAAGACTGCACTGTCAGTGAGTCCATCCCTCACTTTGTAATTATATGGCCCAACAGTCAGGTCTGTATTTAGAAATAATGTGTATGCAACACTGTACTCATAGAAACAGCTTCAAAAATTTTCAGGCTGTAACTAAAAGAAAAAAAAAAACAAGAATAAAAAATGACACTAACTAACTTTCATTTTCTAGTTAATGATACTAAGTTGTTTTAATCAAGAGCTGTATTTGTAGAACCAACAGAGAAGAGGTGCCACCTACACCTGCAGGTGTATTCTGGCTTCTTTATAGTGAGATAACTAAGCACAAAGAAGGCTAGGCTCAGTCTGCAGGAAACTTTGAATCTGCCACATCAAATAGAGCCTAAAAGCCAAAACATCAGATTGGAAATGATCATAAAAAGCAGGTCTGTAATGTAATTGCTTGAAAAGCGTATACGTGGAAAGGACAAAGAGCAATGGTGTGGCACAGAGCCACAGAAAGAAATCACATGCAATGCAAAAGCGCAAAGACAAAAACAAAGTGAAGATGCAAATGAATGGAGATGTTGGGTGCAGTAAGAATAGCTTCAGTGTTTAAACACAAAGTTTATTTAAGCCTCAGCAATCTTGAGTGAATACGCATGCAACAAATACTGAAATCACATCACTGTTACCATCAAAACGATCCTATACACGCTCCAGAAATAGTCTCTATTCTTGTCCTAGAGGTTCAATGTAAAATCCATTATAAATAATAGCTGTACTAACGAAGGGTGGTGAGCAAAATCATTCAGAAAACGAGGCAGGACCCACTGTTGTCACCTGTTCCTGAGAGCAGGCACGCAGCGAAAGGGGAAACGAACTGAACAAAGCAACTCCACTCCAGGCAGACTCCTGGAGCAGCTCCTACCGCATATTAAAGCTGTCATTTTAAACTGGAGCAACCGCCTGGCTCCAGGCTGGGCACGGCCCTCGATTTGTGTCTCGCCCGTGTTTTGACGGGGCCCTTCCTCTCCGGGGACCCGGAGCCGCCGAGCGCCGGCGGCGTTTGCTGGGGGCTCCTGGCGGGCTCCCAGCGCGACCCCGCACACGCCCCGAGCGCGGCGGGTCCCGGGGGGAGAGCGGCGGCTGCCGGGGCGTTCCGGCCTCTCTCCCCTCATCCCCGCTGCGGAGGGGAGGGAGGGGACGGGGAGGGAGGGCACCCACACCCCCACAACTCACCAGCTGCCCGGCGGCGGCGGCGCCTCTTCCCCTTCCGCCATAGCTGTTGACGTGCCCGCTCGCCCGGCCGTAAAGCGCGCTCGGGAGGTGTTTCCTTCCCGACGCCGCTCCTCCCAAAGCCTGTCCCCTTCCCGGCCGCTGGCCCCGCCTCCCGCGCGCCGGGAACGAGGGCGCGGGCCGCAAAGCGCGGAAGCCTGGCACGGGAGGAGGGCGGGGCGGCGCCAGGGGAGGGGACGGGGCAGGGACAGGGACAGGCTCTAAGGGCGTGGCCGCGCAGCGCGCCTGGAGCGGAGCAGGGGAGCTGGTCTATTGGAGATTTGAATGTTTTCGGTTTTCATAAAGCTGAACTGCTTTTCCAGGTTTGATTATTAAGTGACCTCCCCCACAATGTGTAATGTGCCACAGGTTGTACGTACTCCGCGAGTCGGGGAAATTCGTAAGTTTCACGCAGAACTCTGTTTCCAAGGGCTAAAAATCACTTGGTGACGTCCATTAGCAACCCTGGGCAGAATAACACTAATGCGCCTTGTTATGCACGTTCCTTACCCACCTGCACGCTCAAAGGGAAAAAAAAAATAGTATCCATCAATGGAAGTTCAGGAAAAATCATTGGAGCGGGTTATACACGGAAATAACAGTGCCGCCTTATGAGAAATTCCAGCCCTTATACTGGTCTGTTTCACTTGCACAGCTCGACTCGGGATGTGCTCCAGTCGGTAACGCCCAGGCTCAGAGCGGGACGGCTCCTGTGGGAAGAGACACAGGACAGGCACGCTTACCCTGCAGGCTCCGGTCCCCGAAGGGCCGGCAGCACTCATTCCAAGGTAACACACCCTCTGCGGGCACGTATCCCTTCCTCAGAACCATTACATGAATTACCCTAAGCAAGAAAGTAAGTATTTTACAGTATGAAACCGGGCTGAGGCAATTAAATGAATGTTGTGAGGGAGGGGGTAGTACTTTTAATTCCTTTCCTCTTTCTCTCACTCCTGTATTTTCCACNGGGGACACGCTGGAGGAGCCGTGGTGGGACACCGAGACCGGGGCGGGCGGCACTCCAGGTACGCCTCTCCTGCAGCTCCCTCCTCACGCTGGGCTTGAAGCATTTTACCTAAGAGCCAGCCCCCACCCTCCTTTCTCGCTCTCCTTCCTTTTCGTTGGATTTTGGGGTTTTTTTCCCACTTCCCCCTCCGCCTTTCCCTTCTCTGCTTTTAATTTACTTCTCCAGGTTTTCCACTCTCACTCGCTTTTTTCCGTGTGCCTGCTTTTCCCTGCTTGCTACCGAGGGCGGGTTTGCTTGTAAGCAGAATCTCTGCAGCGAGTTGATGTCCAGTCTCTGATATGAGCCCTGGGATAGACGATGGAGCGGCAAACGAAAGTACCAGTATTTAGGTAACAACAGGAATTTACCTAACAAAAACAGAATTAAGCGAAGTTTAAAAAGCGGAGCGAGGGGAATGGGAAAACCTCTTGCTTTGAATTCAGAGCTCAGCTCTCCCTTGCATTCATTTACCTTCCAAACTGTGTTTTCTTCCCAAGAGTTTATTTGATGAAAGGCTTTTGCATAATGTATGATCCTTGTGGGTCCCTTCCGACTCAGAATATTCTGTGACTGTGTTTGTCATTACCGACATGAACTTACTTACAGTTCTGTAAGGCCTTGGAAACAGTAAATCCACAGTAGAGCCTTTGGAGGGAAAGCTAACTGTGGTACTTGAAAAGCATCACCCATGTGCTCACTGGGGTGTGTCGCATCACCCTTGCCATGTGTTACTGTAAAAGGGCAGGAGTTAAACAGCTCTTCTCCAGCCACTGCTCCTTGGAGTATAGTGCTGTGACTGATTTGTCTTTTTTTTCCTGACGGCTATGATACCTGGTTCATATACTTGTATTTTTTCAGTGTGTGTAGAAACCACGGGATGTAAAATATTTTTTCTGTAACNGGCTCCGGTCCCCGAAGGGCCGGCAGCACTCATTCCAAGGTAACACACCCTCTGCGGGCACGTATCCCTTCCTCAGAACCATTACATGAATTACCCTAAGCAAGAAAGTAAGTATTTTACAGTATGAAACCGGGCTGAGGCAATTAAATGAATGTTGTGAGGGAGGGGGTAGTACTTTTAATTCCTTTCCTCTTTCTCTCACTCCTGTATTTTCCACTTCAAAAAAAAAAAGAAAGAAAGAAAGAAAGAAAGGAAAAAAATCAACATGCATTTAAGGGCCTACTTTTCTTTCAGGAGACTGTTCTGTAAGATGTAATGTCAGCTATGACACCNCTCAGAATATTCTGTGACTGTGTTTGTCATTACCGACATGAACTTACTTACAGTTCTGTAAGGCCTTGGAAACAGTAAATCCACAGTAGAGCCTTTGGAGGGAAAGCTAACTGTGGTACTTGAAAAGCATCACCCATGTGCTCACTGGGGTGTGTCGCATCACCCTTGCCATGTGTTACTGTAAAAGGGCAGGAGTTAAACAGCTCTTCTCCAGCCACTGCTCCTTGGAGTATAGTGCTGTGACTGATTTGTCTTTTTTTTCCTGACGGCTATGATACCTGGTTCATATACTTGTATTTTTTCAGTGTGTGTAGAAACCACGGGATGTAAAATATTTTTTCTGTAACGTGTACATTTATTGTGAAAATTTAGGTAGATCTGGGCAACTAAAATGACTTTAGACTTTATAGTGCGCTATCTTACTGTTTTTTTAAATGTCTTTTTTCATACAATATTGGCAAGAGTTGGGAGTTACTGGGAGTTATCTGCACCTCTGCAAAGATTCCAGTTCTTTGAGTGATAATTGGTGCTTATTTCCTGTGAAAAGGTACTTGGAGAATAGTTAGAGAGGAAGCAATACAAAAGTTGTATGTATGTAATAAAGAGGGGTCACAAGACCTAATTAGGCTTCTGCGCATTTAAATTTTATTTTTAGTCTAGTGTAGGTTCCTTAAGCAGTCCCAGTTCTCATGGTAAATGCTCTTCATTAGGAATTTTTCTTAAGAGCCTACCTGCACATTCAGCCGACTACAGGTTTAATTTGGGGTGCGTGGTAAGCTGACTGTTAAAAGGTTGGCAGCTTTCCTTTAGAAATTGGGTACAGAGCAGGACTGATTATAAACTTTCGACGTGATGGATGAACCATCTGACATGGAGGTGAGACTGTCAATGACAACTTTTCCAGTTCCAAGATACTCCTTGGGATTTTCACAATTGTGTTTTTGAGCTACTAAAATAGGTGGAAAATGACCTCTAGAGGTGTCTAACCCAATCTTCTACTTTACTCCAAGAACATTCTTTGAGTGTGTTACGAGCAGTGATTACAGGTGAGTGTTGTGCAAACCAAGTACTCTGCTGTCTGTAGCCCACCTTCGTAAACTTGTTGGCAGGTTCTTTTTAGAGAGCCTGTTGTTGGATGAAGTTGATACAAGCTATCAGTAAACATAAAACATCTATTATTTTTATTTTGTGTAGCTATTTTTCACATAAAACAACAGGTAAAACCAAAGGTTAATTTGTACAGCATCTTATCGATACTGAAAAATGCTTTAAAATCAGTTGACATAAAAGAGGAAATCAGGGTTCACAATGTATCATGTAGGCAGCACTACAAGAAAATAATTGCACATTATTGAGCACCTTCGACAGACTTGGTCAATTTTATTTCTGTGAAACATCAAGTTTTGTTAAAAAAAATACTATCCAACCTCATTTGCTGACCTATTTAAAAATAGCATCTCTGCCATAACTGTAGGTGCAAAGCAGAATTCAAAATGTACTTTGAAAATACTGATCTTTTGCCAGATCCTTTAAAATTAACTCTACAATAAGTTCTGACCTACACAATATTCGTCATAGTTCAGTTCTCAAAAGTGTTTTAGATTCGAGCAACTCGTAGTTAGAAAAGGCTACTTTTAAAATGAGTATGAACATCTTTCATATACTCCACCTAAAGAGTAGGAAAGCACAAAATATATATAAATATATCCTAATGTATGGGTATATAAGGAATTCCAGATTTGCTTTTGGCCACATCATTGGAAGTCATTATTTTAGAGTCCATATTAAAGATTAAAGGTAGTTACTCTCACCTTGAGACGTGAATGTTTACCCTGCTGCAATTGATTTATAGGTGTAAAAAAATCCCAAAAAACCCAAGGGAAAAAATGCTAAAGGGATTACCCATCTTTTTACCTTGTCACATGACAAAAACTAAAGAATCTTGCCGAATAACATCTTCAACAAACCTTTGAGATGAGATTTGTGGAGGGAGTGGTTAGGAATTATTCTGTACTTAGCAGCATAGTTTAGTGTTACGCATGTCCCACATCATGCAACTGCAGGACTTCCTTACCTCCCTTTTTTCCAGATCGTGTCACAACTTTGTCCAGTCTTTCATGTGATTTTTATATTGCATTCAGAATTACAAAGGAAAGGATAAGGAATTTGGAGGAGTTTATTTCGTACTGGTGAAGGACACCAACTTTTTCCTCTTCTCTCTGTGACCAGAAAAGAGCAATTCTCACAGCACTGTAAACGTCTGGATCTTGCCTGTAGCCAGCGTGCCACATCTCCCAGTCAGTTTGAGGGAGAGGGATGGACTTCTGTTTTACAGAAATTCTTCCAGTTTCCTCCTTTTTTGTTACCACTCCTTGTCTTTCATTCTCCGTGCTTTCTGTATTGCCCTTAATCCCGTAGGAGTGTAGTATCCCCATTTGTCAGTTTTAGATCCTTAAGTAGGAGTCTGTGGGCCATGCCCCTCATAGGTAGGAATTAATTGTGTCATTGCAAGACAGGAGCAAAACTCTTGTATGTCAGCAGCACAAGTAGATGAGAAGCATGATATGGGACCATGGAGGGTGAATTGGCAGTACTTCTGGGGTCCTTTGTGGGCTCTAAGGCAAAGGATGCTATTGCAGGAATTGATTTCTTTTGCCAGAGGTTCTCTTTTCTCTGTGCATACTGAAGGGTGCCAGTTAACATTAATTTGTAATGTGTGACTTGCAGCTGTTGAGAAGCAGACAGCTTCTTCATTGTAGTGCATTCAGTGGGAGGGAGCACTGTTGCTTGATGAGAGCTGAGATCTGTTGGTGGACTCTGTATGAAGAGGTTTGTGTCTTTTTTTTTGGCTCGTAAATGAGTTGCTGTCCCTTGTGATGGAACTTGGTCAGTATTTGAAGATCTTTCTGACAAGCATGCCAAGTTGAGAGCTGCTTTTTGAAATCTGTGTTTCTTCACATCTGTATACATTCATTCCGTGAGTTGCAATGATGTGCTTCTGTGAGCTGTGTTGGGATCTGAGCAAACATGATATGGACTCTCAGAACTTGATAGCTGCAGATTTAGTGAATAAAACTGGAAGCCTTTCCTTTTTACTATGGACAAGTCATTCTTTAATATCTGCATATTAACACAGGTGTGTCTTGTGGGACACAGCTGAAATAATTTTTCAGTAGACTGATCTTTTAAAACTGCTTTTGAGTACTTCTAGAGAATTTCTTGTGAAGCTGTTGAGGAAGACATAGCTTTCTTGTGGGTTTGCAAAAACAGTCACAGAGCAGTGCTAACATGTTGTACTGTCTCAGTGGTTAAGTTAAACTTTTAGCTGTGAAATAAAAGGGAAAAATCGGGTAACTGAATGCATCAGAATCTCCTTGCTTCAGCAAAAGGATTGCAGTTCTGGCTATGGCACTGTGATCACCACCAGCTTTTGCTTTAGTTAGGAATTAGGATTTGGCAGTTCTTAAAGAAACACCTATGTGTAAGGCGTTTTCCCACATTTTATCAGTTGAGCCATTTTGACTGTTGGAATGCACTCTGTTAAGGGAAGAAGAATGAGGGAGACATTAATACAGAGAAATAAATTAATTTTTATATTTTAAAACAGTAACTCGTGTTAGTTGATATTACAGGATTCTGGTGTGGGGGTTCCTTGCAGTAGTAGTAGTATTTTGTTAGTCTTTCTTAATGTTCTATGGAACAGTGAGAAATTTTCTTGCAGAACAACAATTGCTATTTTTCAGAAAATTGGAAACAACGAGCATGGAGCCTTTTCTAATGTTTTTGTTTGTGGTTTTGGTTTGAGGTTTTTTTGTGTGTTTGCTGGATGAAAGGAAACCTTGAATTTTAAGTCTTTCAAAGAAGTTATTCTTTAAAAAAAGCAAAAAGGCAAATTCTCTCATGGATTAACTAGAATTTTATGTGCAAAGAGTTCAGTTTAAAAAAACCCCTTCACTAGGAGCAATGAATCCAGTTACATATTTTAAGTGAACGTGAGCAGCTGAAAGGAAGAGCAAAATTATGGAGGAATGCAAGAATAAAATTGCACTTCTGTGTAAGCCACAACTTACTGTTGAGCTCGATACTAATTTTGATCAGTTCTTAAATACTGTTTAAGTGAAGTCTAAATACTGTAGTACAAATGGTGAAAGTTGATATAGCTGATGCAAACAATATCCATCTTGATTCTCACATCTGTTTTCCTAATACAACATTTACATGAATTGGAGATAATCACACTAGTTAACTCCTTGAGGAGGGAGTTGCTTATCTTCACATCATGCTTTTAAAGAGATGCTTGGCACAGCAAGGAGCTCTGCATTTCTCTAAGTTCAATATGTTATACAAGAGCAGATTTCTCCATGCCTCTCCTCATTCCACCTTTAATGTTGAACTTAGGATATCCATACTGAGACACTTCTTGGCTAGACCAACTTAAAACATGACACCTTCTGCTACCCCTCTTCATGTGATTGACCACATTTTTATAAATCTGCTGAGACAACGTTACTACTGTTATTTGTAGAACATGTCAGAACTGAATTTATAGTAGAAACTTATTTGTGTCTTGTGCTCCTGTTCTGTGAGTGCCAAAACCTGGAATTGCACCAGAAAAAACAGGACATAGCACGGTCCCTTCAGACATGAAGTTAACTTTGGCTCCTAAGAATTTGGCTGTCTCCTGATGTCCTGTGATTGGTACCCATTGATGTGCTGACCTTGTGGATTGTTTCCGACTTTTCCCCAGTGGAAACAACTGCTGCTGAGATTCAGATTGCTTAAATCCATTTTAATGTCATAGATGACAGAAAATTATTTACCTTCTCCCTCCACCTTGAAGGCAGGCTTTAGACACAGTCCTTATAATGCGTATCTTGCTGGAAGGGCTGTCTTGGAGTGGTTTGTTGAGATGTCCAGCAGGAATTTTGACAGGTGCTTTGGTTGTGCTTGCAGGCTTTGGTTTGGGGATCCGAGTTGGAATTGAACGACGGAACGTGTTGGTTATCTGAAAATAAACCGAGAAAATAAATCATGCATTAGGGAGGAGAAACAAGCAGTGTTTTCAGCTTGTTAGTGCCTTTTCCACTTTGTAAATCTGAATGCACTGCTGTTAGAACTGTTTGTCTGAACTTCCTTTATCTCACTGGTAATGAGACAGAAGCTCTGTATTTAACTTACCTACTTGATTGGTGCGTGTCACAGAATCTCAATGGATTGAAACTCAAGAGTATAAATAAGAGGGGCTTCCTGTCTGTCAGCTGACTAAGTATCAGCCCTAGGAGCTGAGTGAGTGAGTGCAAAGTCTTGAACTGTGTGGGTTCTCTGGGTGAATAATCAGAGAACTTCCACATGCAGAAGCAAATCTTGATTCACTCCTGAGTAGCAGGCAATACCCAGCTCGTACTTTACTGTGAGAGGTCATTCTTTGACAGTGACCAGTGTACACAAAATTAATGTATTTGTGAGACAACTCTCCCTCCAGAATGCATCATAGTCATATTTAATCACAAAAAAAAGTAAATATACCAGAAAAAAAGTTATTATGTGCACTGAAAAGGGGGGAAGAACTATAAAGGCAAGAAGCTTGTTTGAAAGGTACCGTTATCTGAAACCAAGATTAAACATCCACTACTCATCAGAAAGCCTTTTTGTATCACAAGCATTTTTATATACCTTTTTCTGTCAAGCTAAGGGTAAAAGAACTTAATTTAATTTTTTTTTTAACATAAAATGGAAATGGCATTCAAATGAGGACAGTAGAAAAGAGTGTTGGAATTCTGGTGACTTAAGTATGAATATGAGCTAGATTGAAATGAGTTTTGAGAAAACTTCCTAGTGGCTATAATGGTCTGTCTGGGCTGATTTAAAAAAAAAAAAATCACAAATCAAAAGCTTGCCATTTACCTGTAGATAATTGTGTATGACAGGGGTTTTCAATAGAATAAAGCTGAGCCAACATCAGATCATTGCATGTGCTCAGTGTGGAGGAATTTGGGGAAAATTTGCACATCATAGATGTGCTTACTGGATCATGAGTAAGGAAAAATAATCAATATGGGCTTAACTGAAGTATGATAACAAAGAGATAAAATAGTAACGATCTCCCAGAACAGTGTGGTTTGTTTAATGATGAGACCCATGTGGGAGGGAAAGACCTAGGTAAGTTTTTAACTTACTGTTATAGATGTGACCATGTTATATTGTGATTTAAAAAAAAAACAAACTTGATAGTGGTCTCTTAAAAAAGAATCTCGTGAGATCAGATTTTGTGTGGACACTGTGGAAAAACAAGGAAAATTCTAAAGGTTAATAAGTGGCTAGTGGATAGACAGCAGAGCAGTGAGCTGGTTTTTAATAGTATAGTGGAGATAGCATCTGAACCTCACAGATGTTCAGATACTCAACATATTCATAAACTGCATAGCAAGACAGTACTGAAATGATAATATTTGCATATGGTGTAACAGAGAGAGTATTAGAAGTGGGAGCTGACAGTAATTCATGTTATTGAGTAAAAATGCTTGTCAGTTTAGTGTTAACAATTGAAAAATAATATATGTAGGGAAAACTAGTTCACGTACAGTACTGACATTTATTGTCACTCAGAACACAGATCTTGGAATCCATGTAAATTGTCCTCATTGCTGAGCAACTGGCAATTGTCAAAAAGGTAACAAACAGGTTAAGAATTGCTAGGAAAACAATAGAAGAAAAACCCCGTCATTTTTTAGTGTGTGAATCGAACCATACCTACACTGTGCATGTTTTACAGGGTTTTATCCAAACAGATCAATAAAGAGTATGCCAAAATGCAGAAAAGGTGGCAAAGACTACCAACTATGAAATGTCTTCTGAGTGAAGATTAATAACATACACTAAACTTGTTCAAGATTGGAAAATAGATTGTGGTGAGAAAAATATACAACAACGGAAATGTAGCATTATCGTGAATAGGGCAGTTCTCTAGCATGCTTGAGAGGGCATCCACTGGAGGTGGCTTGAAGGTATGTGAAAAGTGTTTTCCCTTGTCAATGAGCTATGAAACTCATTGGGACAGACAGTTTTTGAGATGATAATATAACTTGGTTTGGAGAGAATTTATACTGATTCAGGGCATCCATCAAGGACTGCTAAACACAGAGATGTGTGGAGATTCCAGCTGTAGATAGCTGTAAGCTGCAGGCTGCCAGAGGCTGTGTTTTCTACTCTGTGTGCCTGGTAATTAATGTTCATAGGCATTCAACACTGGTCACTACCAAAGATGAGTTGTGTAGTCTGAGTGTGTAAAACTTCTTTCATGTTTTTATTTTTAAAATCAGCATGTTTCAATTAGTAGCGCTTTTATTTTTTTTTTTTTTAATGCACTGAGAAAGGAAAGAGTTTGGCTTTGAAAGTGAGTAAGGAAAAAGGAGATGGGTTTTTCTCTCCCTGTGTTCCTACAAGATTTTACCTCTAGGTGGCAGCAAAGTTTTCCTTTTGCACTGCACCCCAGTATTGTCACTTAAACTTGACTGAAATTCTTTGTTAAATGCTGAATAAACAAAATTAACATGCATTTTCATGATAGTCTGGAATTTTAGCATTCCTATTGTTAGCAGGAAAGGAAAAAAAAAAGAATCCCCCCTTTGCCCCCCCCCAAAAATAGCATTTTCCTTCAATTCTTAAAGGTGCTGTGTTAAGAAAGGAATTTATGTTGGAGGGGATAATTGTGTTACTGCTGTGTGGCTTTCCATGAGTACTGAATTGGAAGAGTTTGCCTCTGACCATTTGGTATGGCCTGGTAGATGAGGTATGGTATTGAGAATAAAATGTTTGGGTGGGCTGTTACTGCCAGTGTTGCTGTCTGATATAATTGTAGAGATGGCAGAAAATGTCAGTTTCCCAACTATAAAAAGAATTAGATTAGCCATAGTTTGGTAAGTATATAGAGGTGCATAGATAAAAATATTTTTGTAAAGTTTTGCGTGCTAAAGTGAGATTGTGTCTCTAAGAGTTGTGTTTGGTTGTTTGGTTTGGGGTTTTTTTGAGAAGTGTTCCAGTTCAGAGCTTCCTTAGGTTACAAAGTGGTTGGAGTATTGTCTGGAGTTGATTGACCAGCCATCTTAGTACTTCAGGAAGTATTCATAGGCCCAGATTTTTGCAGGTTTTGTGCATCTGACTGGTATTCAGGCTCTAAGGTTTTATTGAATCAGTAAAAAGTTAGGTGTTGAGATATCCCTGTGCTCTGGCCTGTAGTTTGCACCAGTTTCTAGTTCATTAAAACCACCATTGACAATGTGGCCTTCTAAACCATCAGATTTCGTTTCAAGCAAATTTTTTTTTGTGATTCAAAATGATGCTGTGTTTTGCAGTTGTGAATGACAGTATTGAATACATCTACATTATTATCATTTAGTGCCTAGAGCTGCATTATAGCTGCTGGACTTGTCAAGGTTGGACCTGCTTACAGAATTTGTATTGCTGTCTTTTGCTTGTGTCATGTTTGATTGTAGCCACAATAACTGAATTGCTCTAACTCCTGGCAGAGGCTCGGACTTAAGGATAACAGCTGTATTATGGGGCTTTTTTTCCTATGCAAATAAACTATACCAGTGCTAAACTTCTCTACCAGGACAACTGAACTTGCTTTTCAGTGATTGTACCAATCTAACTTCTGATGAAGGCAAGGATTTCACAAACTGCCCATCTAGTTCTCTTCCTCCTCATACAGCACTTAAAAATTGGTGGTTTTCATCATTCCTGATATAAATTCTAGAGAGGAAAGACTGAATGACTTAAATTTACAGAAAACACTTATTGACACTTTTTGAATTCAATTACATGCGTAGCTAGATCAAGGACTAAACTTTGTTTATTTTCTGAAACTTGTGCTTGACAAATTATGAATCTCAGATAAGAGTTGTAAACAGAACATTTTGGGTCAGTTGACTGAATCAGTACTTAAGCTGCTGTAAGATGTACCCAAAAAGAAGGAATGGCATTATGTGGGAATTGTCTGGAAAGCACTTGGAAGTAACCATATATAAAATTCTGCATTGGTTTAGTTGTATGTGTACTGAAAATCCTTGTGTAATAGTCCTAGGTCCTTCCCTACTGCTTAGTGTAGAGGCATGTAAGCAGATACATTGGCTATAGCAAGCGTGTATCTTGGGATATCTGGTTTGGTTTTTAGACAGACCTGAATGACTGAAAACCCCTTACATACAGATTTTAGTGGGCCTTTTCAATTTGATTTTTAACTAAGTATGGGAAATCTGTGTGCACACCATGAATTACTTCAATTCTCTTCAAGTATATGTGTCCTTTCTACCAGCTCATTTTCTCTTTCAAGGTGAATGTTTTCAGTGTCCCTCGTTCTTTTTTGAATTCTCATTTGTATTCTGAATTTGCTGGCTTTGTGTTCATTATTGCTGTTTAGTTATGTCTCCTGGAGTTCCCATCTGTAGGCCACTTTAAAAAGTGCTGTCTTTCTAAGTCAGAGAAGAGAAAAAAGATATGTCTATTCTTCAGAATGAAAGCTGAACTGCCTTTCATGTTCTGGAGATCCCTTGTAAGTTCCCAGTAATGCTCTTGAAACACCCCCAGAAACAAAATGTTGCCCAGGAGTGACCTGAGTAGTTATGCAGTTTTCCTTTACTTGATGTGTCTAAGTAGTCATCGGCAAATAATTACTGCAACAACAATGACAACTAACCCCAAAAACATTAAACTGGCCACATATTTTAAATTAGAAGATTATGTGGTACATCTGTCTGTAGTATAAGAGCACCATGTTGGTTCAAGGCATTAGGCTTGGAAAATAGTAAAGTTTTTGTCAGTAGTGCTTAGTTGGAGAAATCAACAAAGCTAATTTTCAAGGCAAGCAATGATCTAAGAATCAAGAAATCTGCATTTTAACTTCATTTTTAAATTAACTTCTGAAGCAGACATCAATTGCCTGTGATGGGAATTGGCAGAAGAAAGGATATTAGGTGAGAACTCTACACAGGGACTACGTTTATTGTCTCTTAGTGAATGACAGTGGGTACTTCAGGGATGGGAACAAACACTGGCACAGGTGACAATTTTCACACATTAATGTGAAAAAGGCCTTTCTAATTTCAAGAAGACAACAGAGAAAGCATGCTCTGAAATAGCAGGATATATATATTCCATACCCACCTTTTTTTCTCCCCATAGGGACAGAGGTGGGTTATTTATATGGGCCAGCTTTTAACACAATAGCACAATAGCTTTTAACACAATGCTTGCTATCTGAGGAGTGGGCTAAGGCAAGTGTGTGTGGGAGAGTCAAGGAGAGAAAATATTTCTGGTTTTGTGCTGCTGAAGTAGTTCTCCTGCTTTTGGTCCTTATCCTTTTGTTTTTCTGTCTGAAAGTATGATGTTTGCTTTGCTCCCTGTTTGAACTTTATTCATTTAAATAGTGGGGAGCACGTAGTACTTGTGCTGTAAGTTTTCTTGTTTGTCTTTTTACGTCATTGTAGCACTTGATCTAGGAGAAATACCTTCAGATAAGGTTCTTTCTCACTGCTTAAATTTTTAGTTTAAGAAATTTGAGTATCAGAGTATCATTTTCAGCTTTAGTGAAAGTGGCCAGGGGATGGTGCTGAAGATCCTTTACACAGCAGTCCGTGCATGAGCATGCCTCTTGGCAGACTTAAATTTGTTCCTGGATGATTGAATGTAGTCAGAATGAAAGCCAGGTCTGCAAGTGAGAACGAGTTAAGATTAAGTGATAAACTTTGGCTGAAATTTCTGGTTAGGCATCCTCAACTGCACAGAGCATTCAGATACTTCCTTTTCTTTGCTTTTCTCTCACTAGAAAGAAACTTTCTTTCATTGGCGTTTGTTTTCTAGGAATCAAAAGTGAGAAGTCTCAGTTGCTCTGAATTCCCTTTTATGCAACACACCTATGTGTGTGACTATCCTGAGATGTGTGAGCAGGAGCAGTGTAGTCCTTACTCTTACTAACACTGGTGAGACCTAAGCCAGGCTGGTATCTGGCTTGGCTCACTGCATTGTCACACCACTATAAACAGCTCGGCAGAGGGAAGATGACTCTCCCATAATCTGTAGAGTTGTAGTACTTGAGCTATTAAGTGGGAGAGCAATTGGGTTTGTTTAATCTGGAGAAAACAAAACTGAGAAGAGACATAGTAATTGTCTTCTAATATGTGCTGCAGAGAAAATAATTTTCAAAGTCCAGTGGGGGGGGGATAGGAAAGAGAATACTGGAGTACAGTTTCAGCAATGTAAATTTAGTTTAGAAATTAGCAAGATTCTTAATGACAAGGGTATTTCAGCCGTGTTACAGATTCCTGGGTAACTGTGAAGTTGTCATTGCAGAAGTTTTTTAGAACTCTATGAACTAGGTTTTTGTTTGGAAGGTTTTAAGTCAAGTTATAGTGAGGGAATAGGCTTGAAAATGTCCTGGGATCCTCTTTAAGCTCTGTTTTCTGTGTCTTCTACTCTTCTGCTGATATTTGCTCTATTACCGCCCTCTCAATTTCAATAATATAGCATATTTGACAGAAAATTCTGTATTAATATTAGAAATTATTTCCATATACATGACACAATTTGCACTAATGTACTTAAATGTGTCACTGTGGTCTTATTTCCTGAATGCCGAGTTTAAATCTACTTTCTGGTGGCGGAGAAAAGAAGGATTGGAGGCAGTACAGTTTCTAAAATTCAGTTATGTGCCTTACTTTTCTTGGGACATGTCTTCGCTGGGAAGTATGATGATAATATTTTAAACTTTGGATAACTTAAAGACTCATTTCTAGTAGATAATTGACAAGATGCAGGGAAGGGTAAGGTTATGTTGTGGGTTAATTCCCGTGAGACAAGGTTACCTGGCGCTGGCTGATCAGCATCATCATGCAGCTGGAATGAACAATTGTTTGCTGTTAATCTTCCCTTTGCCCCTTAAAAGTCAAAGGGGTCTCAGGCACCTTGTTAGGACACTTGGGGGTCCCTAGGAACAGAAGTGTGTGGCCTTTTTAGAATACTGTACATGCTGCAATAGCAGTTGTGTCCCGCAGAGGGGAGTGCCAGTACTTAACATGTTCCTGCGGGCGCTGAAGTGTCAGTGCTGTTAGAGAGAATACAGCCTGGGTCAGACCAGCAGTCCACTTGTTTTAAAGCTGCACTGCCATTTGTTGAGTTAGATTCTTGGTAGTGGGGTATCATTCTGTACAGATTGGGGGGCAGGTAGGGGTATTTGTGTTTGGGTATTTCTGTGGCAGCTTTTAAAGGTGCTTGAAACTGCGCTTATACCCCCCACACCTTTTAACGTGAAAACGTCTTCATTATCAATGTTGTCTGTTCAAAAGCTTTGAGTATGTTTTCCCCATGCTTGTCAATTTATATGGTGAAAAGGTTTACAGAGGTTCTGCATGGAGAAGGAAAAAGACCCTCTAGCTTTTACCATCATGACTTTTTTCTGTCTGTGAGCAGGCTGTTTTCCTCTTGGAAGGCCACATTAAAAGGTGTGTTAATCAAAGTCCCATTTTCAATAGATATGTTTTTTCCTAATATATATAAAATGATAATTAAAATAAAAGACTCTCTACGTTTTATCCAGCTAAGATTGATGTTTCTTCAGGGTAAAAAATGACCTATACTGGCTTGAGTATGAGACAATCAAGGATAAGATAATACAGATGCTAATCACATTCAAAGCTGCCTTGCTCGGATTTTGCACAATTAACTTCTCTCCCAAGAGAAATCCAGAATTATGTTAATGAGACTGATGAATGCTTGTTGTATATTTGAAGTGCTTTGTGATGTATTTGCATGCTAGATTGTATCTCTTCAGACAATAGTGGTAGCATCAAAGGTGATGGACCAGGACTTTGGCAGTGATTGCACTATGAAATGCTCGTTTTTCCTTTGTGCTAGTCCATTCGGTTATGCTGATGTAGCTCTTTTATAAAGCTGTGCTGTGAAATGGATCCTGTTTTGTTGAGGTTGTTTGTTTGGGTTTTGTTTTGGTTTTTTTTAATGATGATTTGTGGAGTATGGCTTTTTTTGGTGGTTTTGCTTTTGTTTTTCTAAATTCAGGTTAGTTTCTTAACCTGGTTCACAGTGCTGCCCTCCGGAACAGTGGTGACAGCACAACTGAAAGGGCAATATTTTGTAATTTGGGTTGTGGTAGGATCGAAAAAGGGGAGGGAGCTTCTTTGGCCCATCCCTGCTTGAAGACCCTGTGATGTCAGACCACTGCATGGCAAATGAAGAGACATTGATTAAAAGAGATCTTTTCACTTGTGCTCAAAAAGTGTTTCTCAAGAATACTTTGCTTTGTGGTCAGAAGAGAATCATATTTGGTTGGCAGCTCTGATATTTGAAGCTTTCTGGGTGTCCACAGTATGATGGGTCACTGGCTAATGTTCTAGCTACAGCACAGAGAGAATTCAGCTTCATCTTGGGGCCACTGGCTGCAGATCTATGAAAACCCTTCATGCTGCTTAAATTTTTATGGTTTGTCTTTTTTTTTCTTTTTTTTGAGCAATTTCCCACTTACAGTACTTGGTGTTAATTTTAAAGCATTTTTATACACCCACTTGTGCTGTATTTGAACCATAAGATCTTTTTCTCTTCTGTTTCTTGGTAACATAATGTTTTGGTAGTCTTTGCTTAAGCCTGGAGATTAGGCAGTTGTCAGTTTTTGTTTTGCCTGTCTCAATATCTGTTTCCTAGGGACAAAGTCATCCTGCAGATGTCATCCTGGTTACTCCATTTCCACCACCTAACCCTGCAGCATCCATTGAATCTTACTCAGAAAATAGAGCTGTACAATTCTGTTTCCGATTATTTTTTCCCTAGTGTGGGGAGCACGCCTTCCTAAGCCCTGCATGAAATGCTTACATGCCGACCTTTTTCTTATTGCAGCCTTACATTCTGTCCCCAGACACCGTATTGGCTACAGTACTTCGGATCAGGAGGATTAGCAGTCTGCTCTTGTAATTCTTGTCAGTTCTATTTCTTAATTAGTGACTTGCAGGAGGTCTTTAAATAACTTGAAATACTACCTCATAGTTGATGGATGGGCACTTTGGTCTCAGATTACCATTATCACTTCATATTCTCTTCTTTTTGCTTTTCCTCCTTTTCCCTCCCTCCCCTCATCCATCCTCCCTGTAAGGACAAAAATGGCAAGTATTTCTTCTGAGATATTTAATCGGATAAAAAGAATGGCTTAAAAATGCTGAGCACCAAAGTGTTTGTGCTGCCCTTGCTTGTGTCCATTAGATCATTCACTGAAATAAACCCAAAAAGATGAAGGAAAGTGGGATGGTAACTGCTGTCATTTTTTTATCAGTTAATTCTCCCTTTCTTTTGCTGGGAACTAAACATAAAGGGGAAAGGGTAGATTTTTAAACCTTAGAGGAGATGCTTGCCAAGAGGTTTGGAAAAGAGAAGGATTGATATTATGATCTGCTGAAAACTGTTTTTACACTCTCTTTCACAGTTTAATCCCTCTGATATATGCTCCTTATTATGTGACCTTATTTCCCTGTAACATTTAAATGAATCATTACATACCTGTCAGACTTCAGGCTTTTGAGCAACTGCTGAAAGCAAAAGTGTCTTAGCCTCCAAATTAACAGCAATACTTACCACTTACAGAGTAGTGGAAATTCCTAGAAAAGCTGCCTTACTTGTCAAATTTTAATATGATTATGTTTGATGTTTTTGTTCAGAGTGCTTGAATCAATGTGCAGGTAAGTTATTTAAATTTCTCCTTGCCCTGCTGTTTTCTTACTGTCTGCCAAGGAAATAGGTGGATATTCCCACTCAGCAAAGTGGAAATACTCTGAAATACGGAGTGGTGATCTGAACAACTTGAGGCTAATTTGTAAATCGATAATTTGATTCCTTAAACTATGCTTTCTAATTGCTATTTTATTATAAACTTACAGCTAACTTCTTTCTGTTTAAACACTTAAGTTTCAGCTCTCAGCAAATACATCCAGGTGTTTATTTTCTCTGCTTTGAAATTGATCTTGGGAATTCAAACAGAATGAACCTGTTTCATTGTGCAAACCTTATTTTCAGGCAAAAATAATTATTTGATTTTTTATCTGTTGGAATGACTGACAAAAATTTTGCTGCGAAGTCAGTTAAATCTACACAGAGGTTGTTTCATCAGTAGGGGAACATAAGAATCCCTTAATCAAGGTGTGTTTTTTGGAAATGTAGCAATTTCATTTCCAGGCAGTGCTGATGCTTCTTACTTAGGAATTAATGGTCATGAGTGGCTGCTTCCTTTGTCTTTTGTTAATTAGACAGTTACTGATAAATCATTTTGAGTTTAAGATGGGGATTATACTTATAAATGGTGTGAACTCTCATCTAGGTTTTGTATTCAAATCTCAGCTTTAAAGACTGAATGTCCTTATTCATAATAGCTTGGTAATTGTCCAAAGGACTGTGTGTGATTATTGCTATGTTCTCACTTGTGGTGTTCTTTTATAAGATATTGAATAGATGGCCAGGTGGTTAATGATCAACACATTTCTGTGTATTTTTGAAGGTAGATCTGATTTTTTTTTTCTACAAGCTTTTTCAGTCTAACTGAAGAAAATATTAGTGCCTCTAGAGGACACATGTTAATCCTTTAATTTTTGGAGAATTTGGTGTCTCTTAGTGTGCTGGCAAGTGGGTACTTCAGACACAGTTATTCAGTGCCATGCTTGTAATGTGTTCCTGCAGAGATCTTAGGTATGGATCAGCAGGATATGCAGTGTCCCAAAGAACAGAAGTGCAGAGAATGTATTTTGAATGTACTGATTTTTGGTTTTGACTGAGCCCTGCAGTTAAAAATGTGCAACCTGAATGTAATTAGATAACTTGTTCGCATAATTAGCACGCTCTACAATTTCTATAATCTTGTTTTGCCTGAGTGCTGGCTGCTGTCTTCATCAGTACCTTTTGCTGAAGTTGGTGTGAGTCAAAGTTTGCTTTGCAGAACAACACTATGTACTCCTTCTGACCCAGGTCTTAGTCTGAGCTCACTTGTGCAGCCATGGAGATAGAGTGACACAAAACAAGGAAGAAGGACCTTTTATGAAGCTGAGTAACTTCAGGTTATATAAGCTGGGGTTGTGCAGGTCCACACACAACTTCTCTTTTTGAAATTGCCATTGCCCAACTGTAATACGTATGTCAATATCCATTTTTGTCACATATCTTATATAATTTAATATGTTTTTCTTCCCATTGTTTACTGAGAAAAAGTGTATATGAGTGGTGGACTTTGCTTTTCAATAGAAACTGTTCTAAAAGCAGTTATTATCTACAGTTATAAACATTTAGTTTCCTGTCAATCAAAAGGACTTAAAATGATAGAAGTCATTTTAAGTTATGTGAGATCATGGGCCAGAGTTCTTTGCTGAATCCGTTGCTAAGTTATACCGCAGAAATATTTTCTTTTCTCTAGGGAATATAGGCAGAATAAAGATAAGGGTTTAGTGGATAGGGACTTTCTGCTTACTTGCAAACTTCCGTGTTGATAAGGAGGTTGCAGTTTTTAATTTTTTTTTAAATAATACCCCCCCTCCAAAGCATCAAATTTATGGGCATTTAACTTTTTAGAATAAGAACAATTGTTACAATTTAGATTTGGAGTGTACAGCTTTTGCAAAAAAGAGAAGTTTGGAAGTGCATTCCAGATCTTCTGGACTGGTTTACATTGTATGTGAAGCTGCTCCACCACCAGCAGTATTTTCTGGGAAATTAAAATTGACTGCTTCGCACATGTGTAAAGGACAGAATTGGTTACATTTCTGTCCTTTTCCTAGGCACAAACACTGTAATTGTCACTGGAATACCTTAACCTGCTTTGTCCATTCTGTAAGGCACTCCTATTTATCCCAGAGCCAGAGGCCTGCACGTTTGGAGACTTGGTCTAGTAATGCTTCTTAACGCTGCTGCCAAGCTTTCTCTGTCTATGAAGTGAAAAACATGAAGGTATGCCATAGTTTGGGAATCTTGTTTCTTCTTCAGTGTACCTGTGTGATGTATACTGTTTGTCAAACCGATGGCTAGGAGCTTAGACAAAATTTGAGTGTTGTATGTAAATCTGTTCTCCTGAAGTATTGTTTAGAAATATAAATGTTGCTGTTTATTGTTTTACAGCATACCTAAATGATTCCAGTTTTTCTGTTGTATTGGAAAAAACCCCTTGTTTGGGAGAATTACTTTGTGATGCAAGCTTCTGAACTTGGTTCACTTACAAGCAAAGTTTGCAGGAAGGTATAAAAAGAGTATTAACTAAATAGCGTTATACAATACATAATATTTCATGTGTTTGTGTATGATGTACTGATAATTACCTGAAATGACAGGGCTAGAAGGAATTGGGAAATAGCAGGGAAGATAATGAATCAAGTCTTATCTGAAGTTAGCAGGCAGTATTATGGCTTAAATTCAAATTCTACCATACATGCAGAAAAATACAAACCACACATAACAAACAAAAAATATTCAGCAAGCAATGATGAAAATAATCAATTATTTACTGGTTTTTTGTAATGTTAAAATATTTTACCAAGGCAAGTTGCAGTCAAAAGTAATGTGAGTTATTTTGAAAATGGCAATACATAAAGATGCATTTATACAAGTGCAAGACTAAATATTTTACATAACTGTATTTCAATGAGAAGATATACAGTAAGTGCACACTTGATAACACTAAGCAGGCAAAACTTAACGTTAGTTCCATATGCTGTTGTATAGTTCATGCACAGATCTTTCCCAAAGTAAAGAGGCTGTTCCAAATAATTCTTGCTGGGATGAAAAACAGGATGGGTTGCTGGTAAGGGTGTCAGCATGGATGGGGGTCAGTTATAGACATTACTTACTGTAATTTGTGATTGCCGTGGAAGAGGAGTGGCTGTTGGTGTGATAGTAATACTGCTGGTGATTTTATTGGTGGGCTTAGTGGGTAGGCCATTAGCTAGTGCTGGAGTTCTGTTGTCTTGCACTGCATTGCAAGGGCTGATGGGCTTGGAATTGGTGAGAGCTTGGACGTAAGGACTTCCTAAATGAATGTGGATTTTGTTATCCTCAGTAGTTATTACACTTGATCCTGTACTGTTAGACCTCTGAAACTGCCATGAGGACTGCCTGTCTGGGGATACTCTAAAAACAGCATGCTTAGCTCCCATTTCCAAAGGCTCTGAGGAGAGAGTTTGTTCCTGAGAACTTGAGCCGGGTAAAGCCAAAGGGGACATTGTTCTTTCAGGAGTTAAAGAACCACACGATTCAGGAGTTTGAGATCTTGCAAAAGTAGTCATAGTAATAGGAGAAATTCCATGCTCTGGGGTCATGTAACCTTCTCCTGCTTTTGATTTTACAGGTGTTAAGGAGGCGTTTTGAATAATGGTTATTCTTTGCTTTGGAGTGCCACAGTTGGGTATAACTGCTGTGCTTGTGTAGGAGTGAGAGCTTTCAGTGGTAGGACTGGTTATTTCAAGGGTTGCTGTGTTCTGTCCATGATCTGGAGTTACTTTTATGTGAAGGGGTTGGCCAGGTGTATGGCTTAGCACTAGATCTCCAGTCTGTGCACAGTTTCCATTTTGCTTTGTGTGTATCTTTCCATTTTGAGGATGGCTCTCTTTGGACTTCATCCAAGGGATCCATAATTTTTTGTTTGCGGCATTTGCGGTGGATGAGTTGCTTTTGAAAGACACTGTTTGTTCCTCCTCATTATCACTGTCTTCATAGAGCTGCCCATTTACGACCGTTCTCTCTAAAGGCATGAGGGTTTTGTAATCGGGTGGTTCATTGTCTGCTGGATCTGTTTGGATTTCTTTAGAAAAAACTTGCATATCCGAAGTTTTCTTTCCATTGAGACTGGGCCTGATGTTCTTGCTGAAGGATCTGTACCTCTCCAGTTCTTTCGTGAGGCTTTCCATTTCTCTTGCTAACTCCCTGTTTTTGTTTTCTTGCTGGAGGAGTTTCTTCTGTAAGACTGTGTGATCACCTCGCAGGTGACAGATTAGGTCTTCTGTTGCCACGTATTCATGAACTTTCTCTTTCAGTGCATCTACTTCTCTGGAAAGATGACTCGATTTAGCTTCCTCTTCTTTGAGTTTCTTAAAAAGGCGCTGCTCCTGATTGGAGTCTGCCTTTTCTGTTAATTTATACCTTGCCAATTCCATTTTCACAGCCTCCAGCTCCTCTGATAAGAGCTTGGCTCTGTCCCGTTCACTGACATATTTTCGTTCTAGAGATTCAAATTCATCTTCAGTTCTCATAAGATCATCTTCTATGGACTTCATTTCTTTGAGCTTGTGCTTAAGCCTCTCAACTTCTTGGGAAAGCTCTTTGATTATATTGTTTTCCTGCTGCAAGGAGGTGCTAGATTTAGTACTCTCCTTACGTTTGTTTTTAAGAAATTCTTTTTCAACATCTTCCAGAGACTGAAGTCTTTTACTTAGAATATTCACTTTGGAAACAAGATCACTTCCTTTCTCCTCTTCTGCTTTGAGTTTGTTTTTCAGTTCATCTCTTTCTTTTGTAACACTGGACATTTTTTCCTCTGCATCAGATTTCGATTTCAGTGCCTTTTTACTTTCCTCCATCAGCTTTTCTGTAACTGACATCACTCTATTTTGTTCCACCTGAAGCTGAGAAGTTGCAGCTTGCAGCTTTTCTTCTGTTTGCTTTATTTTTTCACCCATAGTTTTTCTTTCATCCACAAGCATAACTGTTAGACTCTTCAGCTTTGTTAAATCCTCTTTAAGTGTAAACTCAGTTTTTTCTAACTTGCTTTCAATTGCTTCAAGCTCACCAACTCTAGCTTTTAAACCATCCAGCTCATGGGACAACTGCTTTGTTAACATTTTTTCTCTTTCTAGGTTGCATTTCAGGGAGTAACATTCCTGTTTACTCTTGTTGAAAGCATCTTCTAGTTTCTCCAGCTCCATAATTCTTCTATTAAGTTTATCAACTTCCCCTTTAAGGTTCTTGCTCTGTGATGCTTCTTTTTCTAACTTTCTATTAAGTTCTCTGCACTGATCTTCCATTTTTATGAGCTCTTCATCTTTTCCTTCCATCTCCAGCAGTCGTTTCCGTAGTTCTTCTACTTCAGTCATAAGCGTGGCATTCCCACACTCTCCCTTATTTATCTTATCCCTTAGGTCTTGCAGTTCTTCTTCTGCTTTTCGTAAAGATTTGTTGGTCTCTTCCAGCTCATCGATTTGTCGGCTGAGAGCAGTTAATTTTAGCCGGAGCTGGCGATTCTGACTGTCTTCATTGGTTAGTTTGGCCATCATTGCTTCTTGGTCTTGGGAAATCTTACTGCTCTGGGTGTTAAGTTCAGCTTCCAGCCTGCTGGATCTCTGTTTCTCTTCTTGAATTTTTGCTTCAGCAAAAGTCAGCTTTTCGTGTGCTTGTTCTGTAGAAGTGGTTAATTCTTGAATTTTTTTACTTTGTTGATTCAACTGCTCAGTGAGTCTTTGCTGTTCATCCACCACCATTAAAGCAAAGGATTTCAGTTTAGTCAATTCTTCTTTCAGTTTAGCTATTTTCTTGTTGTTTTCCTTTTCTTTTTTTGCCTGATATACTGTCTCTTGTTCAAGAAGCTTTTTCAATCTGTGGGAGGAAATAATATTGTATTTTGTAGCCATTTTAGTGGGCATTTAAAAGCACACTTGAAATATTACGACATTTCTGCCAGATGTCCATGAACATCCACTTGTAACTACAAGCAGACCTCTCCTTACAGCATCATTTGAAAGTGCCCACTGGCCTTACTTTCTATTCGGAAGTTCTTTTGTAATGAACACTTCAGTATGATCATTTAGACTTAGCAACTTCAGTTATTGTGCATCTTTGATTACATTTTCATTTTTTGACAGGTATCAGTGCAACAAAACTATTTTGGTATTCTGCACTGGAACTGCACATCTGTCAGCTGTTTGCTGAGGCTAGCTATGTGCATGCAAGCTTGCTTTGGCTTTTTGTGTGTGTTGTGCTTTTTTTCTTTTAAGAAATGTGATTATTATAATGCTTGAGAAATTAGGTCAGTGCAGCCCTCAAGGGCAGATATAATTTACAGCATCATAAATCTCCTAACTTTGTTACTTATAAACCGTCCTGATATTTTATGATCAAACGTTAAGGATGTTTGAGTATCTGAAGGAAATGTAGCCACAATGGACAGTTAGTCAGGCTGCCTAATGTGAATTCCTAAGCAGCACATCAGAGCAAAATTAGATAAGCCTGTCCTTAGTGAAAGTGCAGGCCTTGTGCCTTGGTATCAAACACACACACACACAAAAATGCAGGCAGCAGGAAAACAGGTATTCAGGTTGTGCCTTTTGAACTTAACAAAGCCCAAATGTCTTAATGTGTGTTAGGCCTGGATTTGCAGATATGCCTAAGTGCAACCCTGCTTTTACATGATTCTTGAAGGTTTTCATGATGATTTTCCAAGATTAGTTTTACAAGTTGATGTTAATATTCAGTCTTCATTGGGATGCAACATACTTAATTTGCAAGAGACTTGGGATAAGGTTGTGCGTTTATGTAAGATCCTAAGAAACCTCCAAATACCTCAACTTCTTAGGTTCTTTTGTAGACTTTTGATAAGTATGTTCTGGTATTAAACAAAAATCTGAAAAGCCTAGGTTGAAGTAATAAAGTATTAGAATTTGTATGTTGTTCATATGTATGGTACAGACTCAGTTGTGTAGATCATGTGAAGGCAATGACTTGGTTATCAAGACTGTACTTGTACAAAATGACTGTTTAAGCACCCATTAAACTTTATTTTTTTCTCCCTCTGAAATATGATGACAACTGTCTAGAAGTTGCTGCTGAAACATAGGATTCCTGTTCCACATTTGTCTATGGTCACTATTGTGATGCCCTTGTCCAAGTGATGAGTCTTTATAGCTTCCCACTGACAAGTTCCTGTTGCAGCCTTCCTTTTAGTTCAGGAAGAGCTTAGATAACAGCCTCCTTTGCACAGCTTTTAATTAGCTGTTGACTGACTGAAGGCATACTCCTGGGCAATAGGCTGCCTCAGCAGCATCCCCTTTGGAAGCATTGTAGTTTCCTGCACAGAGAGAGGAAGTCCTTGCCACTCTACAACTGTCCACCAGACTTGTCTGATTTCATGATGATGAAATCAGACATCATGATGTTGTATAGAAATCCATGACAATAAAATTTTCTTAAACATCTTCCTAGTCCCTGCTGTTTCAATTTTAGTGCCTAAGTTGCACTATGTTGAATGTGATGAAATGCTTTGTATGAAAAATTAACAGAATGGGAAGGAGCCATAAACATCAAAAACTTGAAGCAGTCACAAATTCTTTACAACAGTCAATTAATATAATGGGCAAAACAGATATGAAAATGTAGAAATGGAGAGGGGGAGGTTTGCGAAATATATGTGAAGGAATGCTGCTGGTTGACAGAACAAATAAATGGGGGGAGGACTGCACCATCTCAAAAGCAGCTTTTTACTGTGTTCATGGTATATTAACTTTTGTCCACTTTTCAGTGCTACTTTCAGTTCTAATTCTTTTTAGTGTAAAAATCTTTTTTCCCTCCCCACCCTTGTCTCTAAATGCTTTAGTAGTGAAGTTCAATTGATGATTTACCGTTGCCATAGCTATAAAACCATAACAGAAGCACAACTAACAATTTCATTTGGCATGAACTCAGGTTTTGTGTGTGCATGAAGTTAAGACATATTAATATGGTTACTTGGACTTACTAGCATTTGATTTGTTTTAGCTTGCTTCACTGTAATTTATTTTTGTAAGGCAAATTTAGCTGTGGTCATTAATACCTTAGGTAATCAGTGTTTTACCCGACACTTCCCTATTAATTAGTTGGTATCTCTCTGGCCAAGTGAAACTCTAATGATCCAGCAACTCATGCCCCTTAAATTGCTTCAGAAAGAAGCTCTTAGGCCAAATAGTAACAAACAATTGCAATTTTCACAGAGATGCCATATAAATATTTTATGATGCAAGTAAGATAATTGTGCATAAATAATAAATAAAATAAGTTGACAATCAAGTCAAGTCTGATCAAGTCTGTGTTGCATGGGCTATTTGAACGAAAGTCCCTATATTACTGGTATCTGGATTGTTGTATAAGGATTTTTAAGAGAGTCTGTTTCTTTGGTCATGCCCAAAGACTTTGTGTAATTAAAAATGATTCCTTCATTCAAAAGATAAAATGCAGATCTAAGATTCAGACAGACTCACAAGCAAATACTTGTAATGACTGAGAACTATTTAGTTTTTGAAAAATACTTCTGTAAAATCACTTGACTGAAGTTAAGAGCATAGCACAGCAACTGGGAGTTAAAGGATTTTAATGTGTTTCCAGAAAGAAAAAAGGGATGTATTAAGCATGGTATATTTTTTGATACTGTGTCATTAATTTTTACATTTGCTTTTGATAACTGTATGCTTAGTCGTATATTCCTATATAGAAAATACCCTTAACAGTGCTGAATAGATAGTGATTTCTTGGACAGAGTAAAGACTGATATTGTAAGAAGTCAACTGGGAATCTGTTAATATTTGCAAAGATTTTTCCTTGGCTGCTGAGTTCCTGTTTCATGATTCAGTAGGTCACAGTGACTGTGTCTGCACATATGCACTTAGGAATGGAAGAAGACCCTAAAATGTTTGGGGGTTTTGGTGGTATTTATTTGTTCGCTAATTAATTTAAATTAATTGCTTAATTTTGGTCAGCTTTTTTTTTTGGAACATGACTTCTGTAGGTCAGTGCTTGGTTATATATTTTATTTGAATTAAGAAGTCACCTGCTTAAATTGAAGAAGTGCTTTAACTGATAATTGCACTTAGTGACTTTAGTGACAGGGTACAAATACTTTGTGTTAACTTCATCCAAAATATTGTCTTCCTGAAGAACGGCATCCGGAGTATTTGACAGAGCAATTTCACTGAAAATATGCAAAGGTCAAAAAAATTAGCTTAAATAATTAATAATTTTTTTAAAAGAACAGGCACTCCCCTATCCAATAAAATATTTTTATTATTTTCTTTGCCAGCTGAATTCCATGATCATGTAATTTTGTATTAGGCAAAGGTAGGTATATCATTTAGACAAAGCTTTCACACAACTCTAAGCAGTTGACTTCACAGGACTACAACAACTCTTTCTGAATTGAGGCCAGCAAAAACAGACATTGGAAATTGTTTTTATGAACATGACTGATAGGTAGTTAAACAGAGTCAGGGCAGTGTCTTATTACTTTTTCTTCAGAGCTTCTGTTATAAATTATTGCTTTATTGTGGCTTAATATTGTACTTATTTGCAATACCAGTTAACTGCTCCTTTATTTTCTGGAAGAAATTGTATTTCTCAGCTTTCCTCTGTTCATTGTAGTTGTTTCCCTTGATATGCAGGCTACAGCTTCTTGATATTAACGCCGTGCAGTCAATTGTGCTGTCTTGTTTTCCTCATTTTTTCCAAGTGCATATAGTTTCAGCTACACTACATTATATTTGGCAACATAATGACTGTATTCTCTACAAGATGTGGAGACTCCCATAACCGTTCACTGTCCTGGTGTCATGTCATAACATTTTGTCTGTAAGAGGGACTTTCCATTTTCCTGGGGTGACCTCTATTACATGGAAATTGTTTAATTTATGTTTTTACAGGATTCTAAGGGGGCGACCTTTTCTTTGAGTTTCACAGAAACCAAAGAAAATATGGGAGGCTGAGAGTGCAACACGCTTGTTTTTAAAATTTTTTTTTAAATTTTGTTGTGGAATGAATCATTATTCTTTGAATAATAAGAATAAAAATGATGATTGTTTGTTTGTTTGTTTAAGCAGCGTTGTAGTGGTAACTTTAGAAAAGGCTGTCTTCTAAGGATGCAAATGAAATAGATGATGGTTTGTAAAGCTCAGCCTTTGTCTTTCTTTTCACTGAAGTGTTGTGGAGTTTTTAATGTACATATTGTCAATATCTGTATCAGACCATTCTGCAGAAATGACCGTGAGTTTTAATTTCTGTGATTTTTTTTTTTTAATCATAAAGATACATATTTTTAACTAGGTCATGCTCTTCACCCTTCCACAGATGAAGGACGTGGCTTACGAGAGGTTCTACAGGTTATTACACAAGGGAGACTTGCTTCTAAAGTTTTTGGACATATGTTTGAATTTCCCCTGGTATGAAGCAAATAAAAGCTTTAAGCTGAAAGCTTTTAAATGTGGATGAAGTCATGCCTCTTCCTTTGAGGCACTCTTCCCAGTTAGCAATAAGACATGGTCTGGCCTTTAATAAGAGAAGAAACATGCTTCATCATTTCTGGTAAATCTTACAAGTTGTAATTTTTTGACACCAGTGCAGTTAAATATTTATTTTTGTAAGAAAGCCAGTCTGTGCCTTCCACAGTTCATTGAAACAAAATTTGGGTTTATTAAAGTATTTCTGGTCTTGGGGTGGCTATGCATTTTTAAAATTTTTTCTTTTCCTATGCCTACATTTCTATTTATTGATGTGCAGTTTTTATGAAGACATATGTTACAGCTTTTTTTATGGCTCTCTATTATCTTTATTAATGCTTCTTTTTCCCCGTCATAAAGAAAGTCAAAAGCCTTTGAAATTACAGCAGCAACAACATACCATGGCTGTTGTGTAATCTGCTGGCTTTATCTGAATCAGTCAGCACTTTCCAACAGAATGTGAATACTTATTTTAAAATTTGTTTTCCATTACATTAATTTCCATCTGTAAATTTCAAAGAATTAGTTTATGCTAGGATGCAAACCTCCACAAAGGGTGTCTCAACTGTGAGAGACTGTGTAAGGCAAATTTCCCAATAAGGAAATTTATTTTATAGAATGAGAACTTTTAATGAGGGGGGTGTGAGTTCTTATTACTCCATAGTCTATCACAAAGTAATTACAGTTTTATCTGATGCTTAAAATGCTGACTTGCTTCACAAGTCTTAATAAAAGTCATAGAAGATGAATGGTATTGCCAGTTCTGGGTTAATGGGCAAAATTTCACATGGATAACCAGATGTATTTAGCGGTGATGCTGAGTAAACATATGCAGAAGTATATGCTTTTAAAAATTAATTATTCTGGAACACTATAATGTTTGTGACTATGATTTTACAACTACTACGCTGCTGAAAATTCTTACTGGTGATATAGGGATATTTGCACTCATAAGTGTTATGAAATCCTGGATAAATTTGGTGACAGTAAATGGTGTGAGAAACTTTCAGCTAATTTATATTGGTTAATTTAAGATTTAAGACCAGATTAACTTCCAGTTCAAGTAATTTTACTTCAGCAGTAAAATTCAGTTTTGTTTTATTATGAAACCTCAGTTTAAGAGAAAAAATTTCTGTCTTGAATTACATTCTTTCTGTATCTAGATGTTCTTGGAAGTCACCTATCAAAACATCAGTCTTGTGTAAAAAGCATTAATGCTTTCTTTGGCGGTAAGGATTTGAATGTTGATATGATAATTATTAATTCTGATGTTCATTTCTAATCTTCTAATGGCAGCCATCTGCAGAGTCTGAGATTATGGTAGGGAGGTGGGAGTGGGATTTTTAGGTGGGAGTGAAGAAGATGCTGTCCTAATAAATTGTTGGCAGGTTTTTAGTTTGGTTTGTTTTTTGACTTGACTGCTTATCCTTTCAAATTTTAAATGAACACAAACCCAAGAAGACCACAATATTAATGAACTTTACTTGAAGTTAGTCTTAAAAACTCTTGGTCCCAGCATTCAGCTTATTAGAAAACATGGCACAATGAATTGTGAGCTGGACTCTGATGTGTCACTGCTTTTGAGATGCACTCTGCTTTCTTCTTCCCTCTTTCTAGATTTAACAGCTATTTCAGGTATTCTTTGAAGTCAGTATCTATTACTGTTGGCATTTCAATGCCATATGATTGTGAATGCAGCATGACTTAATCCTCTTCTCTTCTAAATGTAAATATCTCAATAAGATAACCAGCTCACGGGAACATCACTTGGGTTTTCTTAGTTAGTAATTCAGGATTTTTTTTTATGTTACCATAGTGCATATTCACCACCTTCCCCTTCCTCTCCTATTTCTCTCAATGTCTCCCACCACACTGCCTGTAAAATCAGAAATAAAGCCAGTAATTTCAGATGCAACACCAGAATTTGGAACTCTTCAAATTTACGTCAGCCAGCAAATTATAGTTTTGCAGATGGAAAGCTTTCTGAAGGAAATGGAAAGATGAACCACAAGAGATGAGGTACAGGGGTCAAAGCAACAAGACTGAGGCAGAACTTTTCAGTTACTAATCCAGGTCCTGCTTCTGTCTTGTCTTCATCTTTAACAAGTGAAATTTTGTTGTGATCCTCAGATATTAAAATGGAAAAGCAGTCTTAACTTACTGTAACAGATTTTGAGACTTATTATTAATCCAAATAGGTTTTAAGTGCAGTAATTACACAAAATAAACCAAGACAGCTACTGTTTTTTATAATGTGTGATTTTTAAACAACAGTGTGATTGAAATGATTGCATTTGATATTTGATGTTACGTGCTAACAAGTTAAATTGATGGGAGGAATCATGTGTCTTTATGAACCTGAATTTTGTTTTAAGTGTATTCTTTGAGCATTAACTTATAGAACATTACTGCTTGACCATGGTTACTGAGCTGTTTTTAATATCACCAGTGTTACAAAACACTCACTACTGCAGAGATAAACAGGACAGGGCTCAATCCACCCTGTGCAGAGGTGGATGGGTTTGCATTTTCTGTTTGGAGTGTCAGTACTAGGAATCGATATCATTGCAGCCTCCTGCTAGGATTTACCAAGTGAAAAACTCTTACAGAAGTTAACTTAGCTCCTGAAAACTGTCTTTTGGTTTCTGCCTGTCTTCACCCCCACTCCCCGTGGAAAGATTAGGCACAAACAAGAGAGTGCAGCTTGCCCAAGTTGTGGAGAGTTCTGGTCAGGCTGCTACTAGCACTGATGATCTCAGCCACGTGTGTTTGGTTTGTGTAAGACAAATGCTACTTTGCTATCACTGCCATCCTGTGTTTATTATTGATGGAAAAGTAATATTTGGAGGTCTGAGTTTTTGTCTTGGCTATTTACTCTGCATCCTTCAGTTGATTGAGGAGTTTGCAGAAGTTCTGATTCTCTGAACGAGTCAGTTGCTTCAGCTCAGGGTAAGTTTGTAACCCTTAAGTCATATTTTTACACTTCAATTTAATGATATTGTTTTATATTAAGAGAACAGTCTGAATTTTCTTTAAGCAATTTCTATAGATAAATCCTGTGATTTTTAAAAATTTTATTCTGTGTGTAACATCATAGTGTGTAGGTTCAAGGTGGACCTCTTTTATGGAATGTTTTTAAGGGGGGCACAGGTGGGAAAATAGGTGCTGTTCTGGTATCTGATTCACCTGAGGCAGTGCTGGTGCTGCTGTCTTGACCAGAATTGGGCATAATTGTGCAAGGATCCAATTTACAGAAACTTTTTTTTACCTTAATTTAGTTAATATTTTTGGTATGACAGAAAATGGCACTCAGCCAACAATAACACATCATGTTACTCAGAGGAGACTGGTTAGTCGTAAATGTCATTTTCCCATAACATTTACAGGAATTGGATGTTCTCTATAACAATTTTAACACACATTTTATATAAAAATAAATGTCTGGGGCTGCATTTTTCATCCATGGGCAGAGTAGGCACAGTGCCTATCTCTTATGCTAACCATGGACTTATATCATCAGTCATCAGCAGTGGTAAAATTTAGAACTTTCCATACTGCCATGCACACTTTGTCTTTTGAACTGAAGGCATCCTACTCATGCTGCCAGCCCTGGATAAGCTGCTCAGTGGCCACTTACTTCTAGACAGGTGGAACTTGTCTGCAAACTTTATTATGAACTCTTCATGCTCTGTGTACAAGACAAGAATTTATGTTCTGAAATTGTGATTTAAACCACAGATTAAACATGGTAAGTTAAATAAAGATACTTTAGTGCTGAATGGGGCTGTCAGGGAAGACTGAGAGTTTGCCATTATTGGGAGGAATGAGGCTGGTTATAAACAATTAGACAAACATTCCTCAGAAATAATATAGGTGGCGTCGCTGCTTTGCAGGAGGATTCAAATTCCATGACTTTTTGATAGTTCTGTTCTGTTCATACCCATAAAATCTTTATTGTATACATACAACCTAAGACAAAGTAAGCCCTTTTTCTGGTGTGCTTATTTCCTGAAGTAGCTCCATGTATGTGTTTAATAAACTCTGAGTGTTTGAAACTGGGCTTGGGTGGCACCCCATTCCTTCTTTTTAGTCAGAAAACATAAATCTTAATTGTTACTGCAAATTTAGCTTGAGGTATTTAAATTCTCCTTGACGCTAGGTTGCATGAAGCAGTGCAGTTGAGGCTTTCATCAGGTTTGCTAAAAAGTTGCAACTTTTTCTGGTAGCCAAGACTGTAAGTAATAATGTTAACAGCAGTAGTGTTAATATCAAACAGAAGTTTCATTTTGAAGCTCAATATGCATCTTTTCCCCATAGACCTGATAATGTGAGGGTGTCCATTTTCTCTAAGACTTGGCCAGCACTTCATTTTGGAGATCCAGGTGAGAGAGATGGTAGCAATGCATTGTGGCAGGGTTAACTAGCTAAACTTGGCTTTGAAGCTACAAGTGATGAAGAGTCCTGCTGGTTTCCTGGTTTGCACTCTGTGACCTCTGGAAATTGTGTGGGAACTCTTTCTGATACATTACAAATTGCTTCTGGGTACAGTTCTAGGTATTCAACTTCTATAGCTCTGGGAGATAATTAATTTTCTTGCTATCTGTTCTAAACCTGCTAAATGTTTGGAAGTTGTATTTTCTCTTCTCGCTGTAGGTCTCTGGCCACATAGACCTGGGAGCACTTGGTGAATTATCTAAAGGTACAAAGTCAATGCATGTTTTGTCTAAAGCATGTTAATCCTGAGCAAAGGTGGTCTTGTTCAGCATTTGAGTTTACATGGTTTCTCCAAACTGATCCTCTTCAAAGAGGACTAACACATTGTTTTAAACTACAGGACAGGAAGCTGTATTGGAGACCTAAAGATGACAGTTTAAGAATTTTTTTAATGGTTATAGTTCTAACCAAGGTTTACTTCACAGATTTAACTGACATAGTTCAACAGCAAATGATAGTTTAGGTGCCTTCTTCACCTGTGATGAATTGTTTAACTGAAAAACATCTTTTACTCTCAGGTCTATTGGTTACGATGTGTTGAAGTAAGATTTTTCCATTGATGTGCAGCCTTGGTTGTTCACTGTGTTAAAGATCAAATACCCTGCTTGAGAGTAAAAGAAAATGGATCCTTTTGTTGTATGTCCACTCAGAGTGCCAGTAACAGTGTTTGGGGTGGTTGTGGTGTTTTGGCTTTTTTAGCTACTTGCATGTGTGTTCAGCAGCTGGAGTAACTTGCTTGCTTTGTAAAATAAATGTTTCTCTATTTCCTAGGGAAAAAAACCCTAAATTGTTGGGATGAAAAAAGTGGATTTAACTAGTTCTAGCATTTCTGTGATCAATGATTTCTTAAACTCTTAAAATTGGTCTGAGCAGTCTTCCTAAAGCCAAGAGAGATACTTACTTTTTCCATCTTTAGTTGTTTTCCAGTGTTCTTTGCCTTTCAAAAACTGTCACAGGAAAAGGCTTTTTTAGGAAAGAGAAGGGTCACGTGCATGTATGCTTCCCTTGTCCCTTCATATGAAGACTTTGTGTTCCTTGTTCTTTAAGGAACTGCCAATTCAGTTGAACATTCTGTGCCTTGTTAGTGTACCCCAAATTGATTTATAACTCAGTATCGTTATGCGACATTTGGCTACATGCCCTACTCGATCTCTTTTCTTGCCTCTTGGCTGATGGTCTGTGGTATTCAGGTTATAGTTTCTTGTTTCAGATGTCACTGAAAATGAAGGAGCTGTAGCATGCTTTCATGTACAGTATGTTTCTGATTTAATACATTTTAGCTTTTATCATTAATTTATAATGTGGTTTCAAATGCTGAAAATGAAAGTTATCTCTAGACAGAATTTGCAAGTTTTTTAGTTAACTGCTTTAATCTAGATATATGAGAGGGGGTCATTTATAAGTTATAAAATGTTACCAGTGTCAATTTCTGATTCCTCACACCCAGTTAATCCTGATTGAAATAGGGAAACTTTGCTATCTACGGAGATGACAGTAACCCTATACAGCTCAAAGTGGCGGGTGGGAACAAAGCAGGGACAAGTAGACCCTTTCCAAAGTGGCTGCTCCTTTGTATACCAGGTTACATTTTCCTCCCTCCTCCTTTATATGGGTTAGCAAAGTATATAAGCTTGAGTATTCCTGTCAGCTGTTGTCTGCTGCTTTCCCAAAAGGGAACCAATGTGTGCATCTCCCAGCACAAGCCTAAGCTTTCTCCACCGGTTGGTGTCGTCCCCGTACCACTCTCTTGTCATCTGGAATTGGCCTATAATGAAGCTGTACTTGCTGACTTCGCTGCAGAGGCTTTTATCCCCCTGCCCTGCTTACTCATATGCATACAAATGAGCATGCCCATTTATATATTAGGTAAGTCTTTAGAAACACAGATTTTAGAGGTTTTAGGGCTGCCAAGGTTCATGGTGGCCTTTTCATTGAAGGCAATTCAGTATTTAGTTTGGGAATGGTAATGGGCTGCTAGTTAAAAGACTTTTCTCTTTACATGAAAGAGTATATAGTAGTATTTTGCAAGTTAAGAAAAATGTTTCAGCTTTAAGCATTGACACTTGAGCGTTGCTTTTTTTTTCACACCTCCCTACATTCAAGTTAGTGTGTTCAATACTGGATTTCAAATATTTAGATTAGGATTGGCTGCCCCAAATGTGGAGTTGTTACACCCTCAGGTTCAAGTGACCAATATAAATCACTTTCCTTTTTTTCGGTGTGGATCTGTAACAGAATGGCTCTACTGAGATGTAGAATGTGCTTGACCAGGGGGGTAGCATTTTGAAGTAGAAAACAAAAACAACTGTGGCGTTTATTAGACTTCTGAGAAACCTCTTTGTGGCTAAGTAGAAGAGAATAATGTTTGGGAATGTGATAAGTGACGTTAGTTTCAGGTAGGGCAAACTTATATGTGATAAAATTTCCTAATTTTCTTCATAATTAGACTTAATGACTGAAAGCCATATAAATTGTACCAAAAAAAAAAATTAAATCCATTGAAAGTTGACAGAATTCAGTCAGCTTAAACTTGACTCTTAGATAGTTTTGTCCATGTGCTAAAATTCAATGTGCAATTAAAATGCGAGTTTTATGAGTGCATTACTTTCCATTCTTAAGCAGACAGTTTTATGTGGTTTTTTTATGGTAGTAGCATCATGCTGCTTCATTTCAGTTTTAAAAATTTTTCCTCATTCTCCTACTCTGTCATCGCGATAGTTGCTATGCAAACACTAGATAAGCTTTAGGTCTCTAATAAAAAAAAAGACAACGTTTTAAATCAGCTGTCTGTAATGAATTCGAAAGAAAATGCTTTGACTATTAGGTTTAAAGCAGCTTTTAAGAACTCTATCCATCATTTAAGTGGAATTGTTGTGTTCCTTCCCAGGCCTTTGGAAATCTATAAAGGATAATGAAGTCTGATGTATTGTTTCACACCCCTGACATGTATGCAAATGAGTGTTTTTCTTGCCAAGAGTGGGTTTTTTCCCATCCACGTTTTCAGTCACGTTCACTGGAACTTTGTGTACCCTACCTGACATACGTCTATAAAGGTTTGGGAAGTTTGGGCATGAGTAGTTAAGTGGTTGTGGGCTCTGGTTTCTCAGCTTCTTGGAGCATGCAGTGTGAAGCAGAATGGCTCAAGTTCTGCTGCTCTGCCCCAGCAACCAGTCTGGTGGTCACCTGCCCAGCCTGAGGCTGAAGTCAAGCAGCTGTGTTACATCATCCTCATGTGCACAATGAGCTGCAGCAGCAGGAGTGACTTTTGCAGCAGGCAGAAAGTACATGCATTTATCAGCGTGAATGTCCAAGGTTACGGTTCTGAGTTGTGTGGAAATGTTACCTTGCAAGGTTGGGCTGAACTTTCACCCCTCAATATTTCCATATTGCTGTTAAAGGAGGGTTCCTACACAGTGATGTTGCTGGGTGAGGAACAATTGCTTTGGGAGGTGTTTTTTGTACTGTTTTTAACTGGCGGCCACAGACTGCCTCAGAAAATCTTCAAATACATTCTGCTGGAAATTGTGAACACTCTGGAGAAGTGAGCTGGAACTGCCTGAGTGTGCGCCATTGGCGCATCGGTGTGAGTGCAGCTACTGAACTTAGGGAACCACATGGTGCCCTGGACATGCAATCAAAGTGATTTTTGTCTTGCTGCCAGTAAACACAGCAAACTTCAAAATCAGCATAATGTACTGAGAGGTGTTAAGAGTCAAACTGTCCATTACTTCACTTAAATCACAAGACTGGGCACTATATTTAGAATTTTTCAGCAGCGATTTTTACCTTCTTGGAGCCGAGAATACAGTTTAGTGAATGGTCAAACTAATCAAGCTTTCAGCTACATCAGAAAGCTCAACCTAAACCCTAAGGGTGCCATGGTAGAATCCATTCAGTATGAAAGAAAAACCCTAAGCCATTTAAAGTTATTGATAAGACATAATTTCTAAGTTCAAATCAACTTGGTGACAAGATAAAGCATTGAGGGAAACTATTAATGAGACAGAACTACAGTTTTATACAATGGTTTTTAAAGATATGTCTTCCCACATTGTAAACTCCTTAGGATTCTCTGACTCAGATATTTTAATTACTTTTTTAATTCAGGTAGTACCACACACAGGATTTGAGAACAGCTGCTTGTAGGAAAGATCCAGAGGAGCTGTAGTTTACTTGCCCGTGCCAAACTACGTGCGGTAAAGAATTTTTGCTGAAGAAAACTCAGTTTTTTAAGATCTGCCACAGAGGGGAAACTCATCGGGAGTAAAACCAGGCTTTTTTTTTTTTTTTTTAATCCCATGACAAGGGCAAATTTGGTAATTCATCATAGTATTAGGTAAATACTATGAAAATGCTGTTGCTCAGCACAAATCAAGAAATAATTTGATTTTACTAATGGTGATGAGGAGTAGAAACTAAGTTTAAGTTAGATCCCTTGTCTTCTGGATCAAATCTCTAAAAATTCTGCTGTCAGCAGATGTTTGTCAGTGGAGGAAAGGGAAGTGACGGGAAAGGAACAAAGGGTCAATGCAGTTTGATAGGAAGTTGACTTTCATTTCTGGAGGATATACTTGTTCTTAAAATGTTTTCACATTAGATGTTGTCAAAAATTACTATAAAAAGAAATTTAGATGAAGAAATACAGTTGTTTAAGACTGAGTTATGTGATGATTATTTCCTTTCACTGTCTCCCTTTAATTAACAGAAGCTAGTGTTTTAATAACTTAAAATTAAGAATACCGATCAATTAATACCCAGTACATGTTATGAAATCTGATATAACAAAGGAGTGTAATACAGAGGTGCTGGGGGGGAAAAACAGCAGTGAGAGTTTAATCATTACACCTCTGTCTAATTATCTTGGAGTTTTACCAGTATAAATGAGAGCAAAATTGGTCCTGTAAGTATTAAGTGAAGAATGGGGTTTTTTCCCTTTTAATCTAAGGAAGACAGATTATGGGAAGTAGAGTTCTGACTTTTGATAGATGTTATGATTTGTATTAGGCTAGCAGTATTCACAGTACAGATGGTACTTTAGATACTGCTAAAGTAGTAATTAGTGATAGATGCTACCTTTCTTTGTTGAATTTGGAGCAGCTGAAATTGTCTCTTACCTATGGGGAGACTTTTCTCTTTTTCTGCTTACTGACTTTACCAAATTTATTGCATTTTAGCATTCCAGTTAATATTTTTTCTTTGTCATAGTGTAGTCTTTCGACTTTTTCAGTTTATCCTTTCTACTTAGACCCTTTTTGAGGACTGTTACTTAACTTTGGTTCCTAACACATCTGTTCATAATGTAGCTAATTTTTTTACTTTATAACTTGACAATGGATATTTAGAAAACTAAGTAATCATTTTAAAACTGCCAGGACTCAGCAGATATGACAGAATAGCGAGCAAAAGGGGCTCAGGATACTGACATGGGGTATTGTTTTTCTGCTATGAAATTACATTTGTTCTGGTTGCTAGGATTCTTTTCATTCTATATATACTGTACAGTGCCCTCTTTCCTGATTCTCTCATCAACAGAGGTATAAACTTTGCTTGTTACAAAAAAAGATTATGTTGGAAACATGGATGTGACTTTTATCTATTTGCTGAGGTTCATAATACACAAATATGTGAATTATCTTTGAAATGAAATGTCTCTTTATATTTACATTTTTAGAAGCATGTTGAAAAGAACTGCTTCATATTCTCTCCATGTTTAAAGCCAAAAGAAGTTATGAAAAAGTTCACACATGATATTCTGGCTCAGCCTCTAAATCCATGTATGCATGATACTACAATAATGCATATGTTTTTATCAGCTTTGATTTTTCCTAAATATATACTTGAACAAGGATTTTGCAGGATTCAAAACATTGAAGGGAAGAAGAACTCTTACTTCTCTCCTAAAATTTCATATTAAGGAAAAGGAAAACATAGCACAAAAACGTGTTTTACCTGTAAGAAGAGTTCGAGTTTAAAGGTCTTAAAGTCTAACTTTTCTAACATTTTAAATTACACATAGGACTCTGAAGAGCAGTGCTCAGTAGTTGCAATTTGCAAGTAGGACAGTACAATTTACTTAATTGCAGTCGTTCCTATAAACAAGGATTTGACAGGGATTGGCCCTTAATTAACAGAGAGGGCAGTGTAATTTTGCATGCTATGCAGGTGTGAGTTATAAACACAATGAAGTCTAATCTTTCAAGGTGCTTTGTGCCTCGTCAGGGCTGTTTCTCATTCCCTGTTTTCTGGAGTTAATAACTGCAATACCGTTGAGCATCTTGCAGAATAAGCCTTGAAGAGAGCAGTGTGTTTTCTGATGCTCACACTCATCATGTGTTTGACCAGGATTTAAAGTTTTTTTTCATCAAAATCTGACAGTTCTGCCCTCTTGTGATTTGACACTTGCACGCAAGACACAGAAGAGGGAAGCAGTGTGTAGGAGTTGAAAAGTTTGTTAGTAATTAAACTAGTTGCAATTCTTTCTTTTAGACATAGCATAATCTTATTGCAGAGTAATGTTTGTGGCAATTTATACATCGCTCTGTAAACTACCATAGAAGTTGTTCAAAAGTATAGTAAATGCTTAGAGACATGTGTGCGTACATGTCGACTAATACATAGCATATGCATGTAAATGCAGCAGAAAGAGAGGCAGTAGCTCTGTCTAATATATTACAATACTGTTGGACTCCTTCCACAGCTTTAAATGCAGTCATGATTTTATCCAACCATTTGGAAAGTGTGTGTAATTCATAACTCTCTCCTTCTTTAATGTTAATCCCTCATCTGTTGCCTCTGTAGGAATTGTTTTAAAGATAGTTTTTAGCGCTTGAAATAGTCACCCTATATATGACTAACCAGACACCTTCTAGATCTCCTGGTGCTGTTTTGGGGTATTTCACTGTTTCTCAGTCCTCACCCCTCTTTTTTTTTTTTTTTTTTTTTTTGGAAGTGACTTTTTAAAAGAAAAAGCATCTCGATAGGAAAAAGCCAGAAGCGCCAGTGCTTGCCAGAAGAAGCCTGCTTCCCACCCTCTGCCTTACCTTGCGCTGGCGGGCTATAGCACTCCCGGCTGAGCTGGTGCTGCACGGCGCGGGCGCTGCGCGGTGGCATCGGGGCTGCGAGCATTCCAGCGCTCCCGCTAAACAATGAGGGATGGGCGCGCGCCCGGCCCGAGCCTATGCAGCATTACGTCAGCGCCTTGCCATATAAGGCGCGGTGCAGCCCCGCTGTGCTGCCCGGTGCGCTCCGCCGGCGGCCGCAGCTCGGGCGGCTCGGCCCCGGAGACCTCAGCTCCCTCCGGGCAGCTCGGCCCTGGGCAGCTCGGCCCCGGAGACCTCAGCTCCCTCCGGGCAGCTCGGCACTGGGCAGCTCGGCCCCGGAGACCTCAGCTCCCTCCGGGCAGCTCGGCACTGGGCAGCTCGGCCCCCTCCGGGCAGCTTGGCACTGGAGACCTCGGTCCTGGGCAGCTCAGCTCCCTCTGGGCAGCTCGGCACTGGAGACCTCGGCCCTGGGCAGCTCGGCCCCCTCTGGGCAGCTCGGCTCGCCCTGGGCAGCTCGGCCCCCGGTGCTGGCTCCGGCTGAGCCCAGCACTGTGTGAAACGCTGCGTTTGTCCACCAGCTCAGGGCGGAGAAGAATGTGCGGAAGGTTTGGGTTAGGGCAGTTCCCCTCTAGCGCTGATAATAAAGTCGTTAGAAGTTGTTACTGATTAGGTACAATGTTTTCCACTCAGTCCCGCAGCCTGGAGTTTGAAAACGGAAAAGCTAAATTCCAAGTCATCTTGTTTAATTAGTTGTTCTAAGGGAGCTTTTTCTCTTTTTTTTTTCTTTTTTTTCCTTTTTTTTTAGTATGACAGAAAATGTGACTTTAGCCGAACTCCTCAGAGGGGGATGTGAACTTTGAGCCTTCCTTTTTTTTTTTTCCTTCTGTAAAGAGTCGGGGTCCTTGGAGGATAGTATTTTATTTCCTGATGATGTAACTACAAAACAATTCTCTTAAGTGATGATGGGAAGGCCAGATGAAATCTGATTTTTTTTTCTACAAACCCCTTTCCTTTTTCTTATGTTTGTGTTTCAGCTAATACAATTAAGCAGTCCAACCAACTATTTTTAGTAAGAAGGTCTTGAAGAAATGAGTCGTTTGTTTTAATATTTAGGAAAGAGGCAGAAAGCCAAAAAGTAGGATTTAGATTGAAGAACTTAAAATGTATCTCTTGTATTCCCCATTCTTTAGTGTACACCCTGAATAAACATTGAGGACAGAAGGAAGGAATACTGGAAATAGGCACAAAATTTGTTACTGAAAATCCACTAAGGGTTAACAGGAGCCAGTGAAATAAACTCTTTTTATAGTGATGGGTAAATTAGACCGTTGAAAGGTATTCCATGCTATTAAAGTGTAAAGTGTTAAAGTAGGTGCATCCACAATTAATTTATTTGCTGCATTTGAATTTTAGTCTTCATCTCTCTAACTTAAGCTGTTCTCTGCCTGCTTTTAGTGTGTTTTGTCATGTTGAACGTAATGCAAACATAAGGCAAGTTACTTATTTGGGGGTGTTGTCTGTAGGTATGAAGACAAATGATCATTAAGATGTTTGCATTTCATTAACAAGATAGACATCTTCTAGCTATCTTGCCTATATTTACCCTGAGTGTAGCCTAGAAAAGGTACTTACTCTTTAGTTGGAAAATTCTAGGCAGTCCCTTGCATTGTTACTGAGTAAAGACTTCCTCAGAACTGTGTTGCTTATTTGTATGAGTGATCCTGCTGTGTCCTCTGTATTTTCTGAGAAAGTTCCAATTTGGGTGCCTCATCAGAAAACTTCCAAATTATTTAATATTAACCCTTCCCAAATGGTTTTGGAGATAGAAGACATCTTATTTGAATATACCAATGGACAGACCAGGATAATATTTCATTTGCTATTCTAGGGAGATTTAATAATCAAATCCAACCAAAACCAAAATAACCTGTTCTTTAGCTGATGTTGACCTGTTCAGTTGCTTGGCTAATGTTTTTGGAAGCTAACAGTTTGTCTAGTTTTTCTCAAAAGTATTATGCCAATATGGATCATTTGAAGCACCAGCTCATCCAGGTGACCTTGGCATGGGGAATATCTTCAGCTACAAATTCAGCCTTTCAGCTGGGACTCTGATTAAAATGACAGGACAACTGCAGGTGCAAGGTATTGTCTTAGAGCAGGCTGTGGAGGTACTGCTGTTCTGATTTGCAGTTCTGATTTGCAGGGGGAGTCAGGGAAGTTATTCACTGGAAGGTAGGTAGGAGTTAAATGTGAATGCGTTCTTTTTTACATGTGTATGTGTGTATGCAAGCATATAAATCCTTAGGGGTGAGAACTACTGTTTCTGTCCTGGGTTTGTTTTTTTTTTCTTTCCTTCCCTTTGCAATTGTTTTGTTTTTCTGCAACTTTCCCTTCACCTGCACACACCCTGTTTCTGTAGTCTCTATGAAAATTGCCTGCATTTTTGTTCTCCCACATGAAACAGTTGTTTTAGGCCATAAGCAGCTTTGAAGAAGAGGACTTCTCAAAAGCTGGTAATCAAAAAATCATCCTCACAATCTAGTTCTGTTCTGGAGTTGCAAGGAACACAGCTCAGATAGTGCTGGTGATAAGTTTATTGGTAGTCTGGGAGCAGGGAATAGGGAATGCAAGTCCTTATGTTTATAAGTCTGTGTTTACATCTGGGGATGGCCAAAATACGAACTTCTAGTTTCTTAATTAAGTCTTCTCTGCAATACAAAAGTGCACATCTGCAACCTTCTGCAAACCAGCTTTATCAAAGAGCATCAGCTGAGTGTATAATGACCTGACTTCCTTCTCTTGTGTTGCCATGGCTGAAATCACAGAGTACGGTGCTATTCCAAGCCCTGTTAAGGAACTATACTATTAGAAATTCCAAGTTCTGGACTACTATAGCATGACAAGCTTATTTTTATCTGAGGCAATGAACTGAGTTGCAAAAAGCCTTCCTTTACTGCTTTTTTACAGTTTCTTTCAGTATTTGTAGGTGGAATCCTGGCACTGATGAACTACAGCAAAGAGAGGAAAAAAAAAAAGGCTTTGTGCAGGCAGCTATGCCTGTCTTATTCTCCATTCCTCCCTGAAAATGAATTCTGTTTCCTTAGTTACTACACATAGTTTTGCGCGGAATTGGTGCATTTGCAAGTATTGTGACAGCAAAAGGAACTGTGGCTTTGTAGGAATTGGAGATCAAAAGAAAATCTTACTAAATCATTTGGTGCATCTCCTGTCAATGCAGGGCTGCTCTGTGCAGCTGTTTGCAGTGACTTTTGTCTAGTCTCTGCTTATGGTTTTATATTGTTATTTGTGCCCACATTCTGTCAGGATTTTACTTTAAAAAAAAGAAGCTGGAAAAATGGAAGATTGTATGAGGCAAGGAGAAGATAGGACAAAGAAGCTAAAAGACTTTGAGGCAGTTGTTTAGACTTTATCTTAAACTATCTGAATTCCTCCCATTACTTCCATCGTTGAACTACTTCTCTTTCCTTTTTCTTCCCATGGTATTTCATAGCAGCATTTCCACTGTCCTTAAACCCATAACCTATCTATTGCAGCATTTGACCCCTTCCTTTGGCCATTTTGTATCTAAGATAAATAAAGGAAATTAGAACTTGGGCCTCAGTTCAACAAAGCACTTAAAACGTAGCCCTGTGTATTTTTGTTGAAGAAGGATAGGACTTCAGCAGAAGTCTGATTTTAATGATATATTGAAATGCTTGGCTGAATCAGGCTCTTGGTCACATTTACTTCATGTAGATATTGTTGAAGCTTGGGCTTTTGAAATTCTCCCTGGGGTTTTAATCTTTAGGTTACTTTCGTATTCCAGAAATAAACATCTACTGAAGTGCAAATACTGTAAAAGATTTTGTTAGTATTTTACGTTACTTAAAAGTGTTTGCTTTTTTTGGAGGTGGTCTGCTTAAGTTTTGCATGTGATACCTGGAGAACTGAAACATATGCAGAATTGACAAGTTGAATTTTATTAACTTTCATAAATTGGATCTGATATTTAATGTTTTAATAACTCATGTGACTTCAAGGATTTTTCTCCACTGTGTGGTCAGCCTTGTCTCTGAAATCTGTGGGAGTTTGGATATGACTCAGTGGATGAAGACTCACTCTAATTATTTCATAGATTAATAGCATCCTTCACAATTTTTCTAATTTATTATTTCTCCTAGTGTTGTGCTTGATGATCTCTTTGATTTCATCAGTAAAGTGTTTTAGGGTTTTATATCCAAATATATAGATTAATTTCTCATTATTGTAAAGAGAAATATGGGGGTTATTGTGGCTTATTTACAGTCTGAAATGTACTGACAACTGATAAATGCTTGTGGAAGGCAAGGGGCAGAAGCAGGGGAAAGTTCTAAAGATAACATTCTTCAGATTCATGTGTCTTTTACTATGGACCGTGGGTGGAAAGAGATTCATATCTTCATTACTCTGTGTTTTTAATTTTTTTGGCAGCAGGAGGAAATATTTTTTCAAACTTTCCTATTGTTTGCAGATTCCATTATTCTCCCTTTTTTTGGCAGATACAAATAAAATTCCTAGCCAAATATTAAGGATAATTAGATCCCTTTATTGGGATTGGGAAGATGATGACTGCACCTCTCAACTACTAATGGCTTCTAAGGAGAACTTGCAAGTGCTTCATATCTGCTTGTGAGGTGGTTTCATTTTGTATATGGGATGGGAGGTAATTTTTAATGAAAAAGACGGGTTTTTTTGCATGGCAGAGTTTACCGTGAACAAAGATGAATACAATTTAATTTATATGCCTTCCCCTACTGTATATAAACCATATATAGCCAAGTAATCTTTTCTCCTTGGTGAAATGAGAGAATGTTCTTTAGTTCATGAAAGCTCTGTATAAGAGTGTATTTTAAGAAGTAGTTTGGGACTGGAGGTTTGTTTTGTTTGTGATGGGTTCTGCAGTGAGATTTTTTTATAAACCTACCCCCACCCACAAGTATGCCTGTCTAGTTGGGCTATTTCTGGAGGCATGACAGCCGTTTCAGTATTAATGCAATAGCAAAAGTGAGTTGTAATCCTGTGAAGACTTGGGACCTTGGAAGGTGCTAAGTTTCATGTCTGTGGACATGCTTGGCAGTAGAACATATTTTAAAGGTCTGTCTTTAGTCAGTAGAAAATGAGAAAAAATGTGACACTATGTACTACTTTTCTTCATCGATTTCCTTTGAATTTAGTCAAAGCAAGATGCTTTTTGTAGAACTTCAGGGAAATGGTGTGGCTGAAACATTTTGAGCTTCTACTCTGACTCCACATGAATCTCTGTCTCTTTTTTATTTGTTAATCTAAACTGTGAGTTCAGTCATTTTATTCAAAGTTATCAACTCCCTTTCAGAGCAGTATAATTCTTGTTCGAATAAAAACTGCACAGGTTTGTTGACTCAACTTTTCACACTGCCATGAATTGAACATGGTGCCAGTGGAGGATGTTTCTTTCAAAGCTTTGATGATATGAGGTGAAAAAGTAGATCAAGTTGTTGCAGGCTCTTTCAGCTCCTCCATATCATTCACCATCTCTTCCGTTATGCTTTTCCCTTCATGTCTGTTGTACCTGCACTTGTTGCTGGGTGATGCCATTCCACCAATAGCTTGGAGAGCAAAGCCCAGCACACAGGTAGAAGGGATTTGTCATTCAGTGCATTTCTTGCAGGTTGCAAGTTTACAGGAGCCTCCTGAGGCCGTTGACTACTTTGGGAGCACAAGCTTGTCAGGCACACACTTAAGTGAATGCAGACTTGAATGCAGCATCAGAACTGGAAGAAGGCTCATTGGTGCCATTGGTATTATGCAAAAGAGGAGTACAAAGTTGTCATGCTTTTTTTCTTTTTTTCATGGTTAAGTAGAGAGAATCCAGAATTAAAATGTATCATGAAGCCTACATTTCATTGTTTTAATTCTGTTGAATAGGCTTCTCTTGCCTCCTACTGATTAACCCAGTGAAAACAGAGCTGTTAAAGAGCTTTTCTGAAAGGGAGTAAGGCTGTAGAAGAATGAGTATGGATGCTAGGAAGGCAAAATTTGCAAGGAGAGAAAGTATTTTTTTGTTGGGCTGCCTGCATTAGCAGAGTAAAACACAACATGCTCTTGGGCCCAGAGGCCCTTCTTTGGGTCTCTAGATGCTGCATTTATGTTGCAAAATCTGTGTAATAACAAGACATCTTTTCTGTCTTGATAAATCCCCCCCCTTAGGATTCCTGGTAAGAAATACATTCAAAAAGGCTTTTCTTTTTCTCTGTCATTTCAGTAGCTATACGATAGTTCCTGTTTAAAGCACGGTGCTTCAAGTTATTGGTGATTTTGGTACCTATTCAAGGAATATGTGTTGAAATAATGCAGAGGCAAACGTATCCTATACAGGCTGTTTTAGATTGCAGATTCCTAGGGATGTAATGTAACTCGTAAAACTTTGATCCCTTTGGGATTCAGAATTGCTGAGCTATCTGATGGATTCATAGTTTAGAAATGTGACTTAGTTGTGTGGTTCAGTTCTCTGGTCTGGAAAAGTAGTTACAGAATTTCTTGATCTCCTAGGGTGTAGTCACATGTAGCTCTTTGTGTTAGTCTTGCCCACAGCAGGTACTGTTCAAGGAGTCTCTTGGGCTTGGGGAAATGTATTTAGCAGACTGAGACACTCCATAGCACCAGAGTCTGCAACAAAAATTTTACAAAGCCCTTGAGTGAGGAAGGGGAACAAATACAAAAGGGTATTAATTTGGCTTTTTTACAGCAGCTGGCATGAGACATATCAGCCTTAAGAACCATTACTTTCAACTCAGCAATATTGAAGTTGTGTCATTATCTGGGAACACTTTTATTGATCTCATGTCTCCCAGTGTTATGTCAACAGGATGGACTATTACTAAGAAGGTCTTTTAGGAGATGAACTAAATGCTTGAATAGCCTACAGCTTGCTTCATGCTTGAAAACTGAACCAAAGCACCAAAAAAAGTGGTTCAAGGAAATTCTCTTCCAGCACCTGAAGGAAAGGGAAAATTTTCTTTTAGTCCCTAAAATCCTATGCTCTTTAAACAGTCTTCCCTTCAACCTTTCCCACTCCTTTATAGTCTGCTTTATTTTGTGGAGTTTTTTGATTGTGGAGTGCTTTATTTTTAACCTGTTTTTGTTCAGTTACCTATTTTTAGTTGTAAGGAGGAAGCTTCTGTACCTTTTAACATTGTTTCCCCTGGGTAACTTGATTGAAAGCGTTTTGAAAGAGCATAATTTCTGGCTTCTATTTGCTCTGGCCAGTGAACTCAGGAGCTTCTAATATGAAGATTAATTAGATAAAAGATCATTACAGTCCATACAAATTGCATTTATAAAGCATGTGATCAGGATGAACTGTGTAGAATTGATTAAAGAGAGCAATGTGTTGGATTCTTTCTTGTAGTGATACAGTTTCATATAAGTGAGATCTGAAGTGGCATATTCTGCTATGAAATCTCATAGTACATTTGATAATTGCTAATAATTTATCTTATAAGCAGACTGTACTATTACTCAAGAAAAATAAACAAGCTAGTATCTTAAATGGATTCAACAAAAGAACGTAAGAGTCACTTAAAAGTACTAAGGTCTACAGAACAAAGACTTAAGCACTGCGAATTTGTTGATCTTTAGGTTGTTTACCCCCCTGCCCCCTCTCCAATAAATACAGAACTATATGTATAGGTAAATATTTGTGCATAACTCTAGCCAGTAGCAAGGACAGAGGGAGAAAAGTGGTTCTAGTTATTGTAATGCAGTACTTATGACAGCACTTGCAGCCTTTTTGTGTTTAACTTTTAAAATGATGCATAAATGTCTCAATTCCATTTATAATAAACAGAGGCCTAGAACTAGAAAGCTGCAAAAGAACAAGTATATTTCTGAATTCCAGATGTATGTTGTATTGAGATGAGATGTAATGTTGTATTAAATGAGATCCAGTTGTGCATGACCTCTTAGTTTGATTCAAGTTTGGGACACATGAAGTTTGTTCGTTCTTTTCTGTTTACTCTGTCTTTCTGATTTTAATTGTTTTTGTTTCAATTTTTTTTAGTAGATGGGCAGAGGCTATTCTCACATAAAACAAATCAGTCCTTGATATTGCTGCTGAGTAAAGTGGAGCATACATGAATCCAACACTACCAAAATAGGAGGAGTTATTTTGCTAGAAGCCTAAGATGCGTCCAGAGTGACATAAGGTTATACAGAGCTTGACAAGAATAAACACTTTGAGAGCTATAAAATTCCTTTGACCTTGGGGCTTGGGAACCTAAGTGGAGCCTTAACTTTTAGCTATCTGTGTGTATGTAAATCAAAGCAAGTCATGCCCAAAAATGTTGCTAAGTATATTTTTCTCAGTGGTCAGTGTGACGGATGGTTGCAGTTCTTGGAGCGGTTGTGGTAGGCATAGGTATCCTTGGAGCAGAAACACACGTAGCTCAGAGGCTTGTGGAAACCCTTATTGGTGGCCTTGCTCGTGGAGAGCAGGATCTGAGGTGGAGGGAGTTCTGAAGTGCCTCCAGATCTGTTGGGAATCACTCTTGAAAAGCATATATATGCAGTTCTACACAAAGGAGTTCTGGGTGTGTCTTAACTTCAATGAACGATGGTTCCGATGGATTTTGACTTCTTTCAGCTAGTTAATTTTTAGAACGAGTGACTGAGGGCTGTTGGTGATACCTTAGCTTTAAATGATGTCCTGGTCTGTGTTCCACATGTATTGATGGCATAGAATTTGGATCATTTAGCCAAACTTGGACTCATTACTTTTGCTTCAATATTGGGCTTTCTTGGAAGCATTTTCTCTGTTTTAGGTACTTAGCAAAAGCAGCAAAGCTGCCCATTTTTGGTAGTGGATTCCTACAGGCTTCAGGGAATAGCATTAATATAAGTAACACAAAAAAAAAAGGGGGGGGGGGAATCATATTTGTGGGTCCTTTTGCAAGTATAATAATTTGTTTCTTTTCATAACTGCAGTATGACAGAGAGACCAAATCACCTTGTGAAGTTGTTTGTTTGGGATTTTTTTTCTTTAGCTGCTGCACCAGCTATTAACAAGTTTTTTCTCTTCTCCTCCTGTGCTAATCTGTGCTTCTCTTTGGTTTTTATGTGCATCCAGGAGCCAAAAGCAATAATAGAGGCTAACATTTGTCAGGCGAGGTTCAAGTTTGTCTTTGCCGTGTTGGAAAAAGAAAATCCATTAGTGGATTGTTGGAAGGTGGAGGGAGGATCATGTGAAGATGCCAATGTCCAGTGGAGTGTCTGGGAAGGAATGATTAGAGGTATTTTTAGCATTTGTGCTGGAATGTAGGGAGGCTTATTGATTGCACTTTTGTTCCCTGAGGGAGGTCAATGGGAAAGGGAAGAGGTCCAGAATCAGGAAGTAATCCACAAAGAATCACAAATGCATGCTTTTCACTTTGACATTAATCTGAGTTTCGAAAGGAAAATGCCTGGGTGTTGCATTTCTGCATGGACTTATGTTTGAAATCTTGTGTTTCAAATAGGGCCAACTTGTTACTGTCAATTGCATGGCATTGAGGGCAGTGAAGGTGGTCACATCTTTCATAATGAACAAAAATGTTCACTTTGTTTTCTAGTAGAGCTTTGTGTTTGATTTTATTATCTGTCTTCATTCTTCTGACCCCGACATTGTTCTATCTCTCTTAGTAATTTCTTAAGTGAGAGTGATTTTACTCAGCTGATAATAGAACCTTATTGTTTTGTTGTATCATTTTTCTGGTGAGTATTCGAATATTTTAGTTTCACTAAACGTTCCTTCTCTTTTAAAAAACACTTCTTCATTGACCTGAACTATGAAAGCTGCTATATCTAAAACCCCGTCAGGTAACAGTCCTTTTAAAGTGTATGTTTGTGTGCATGGTTTTATGACATTTATAGGCTATTACTGTTTCTACTTTGATGAGCAGTGAATGTACTGGGAATGTGTTCATGTGCAACATTTGAATGCAAATCCTAAGTTAAACACCTTCATAACTCTTAAGCTATGAGTATATTGATACAAGTTGGAATTTTCCCTTAGGAACTGCACAGATCTCTTAGGTGTTCTTTTGGCTGCTGCCTTTTGGATATACGCATTTCTTAAAGTTACTTAAAGAAAACATTTTTTCTTTCTTGTTCATAGATGCAATTTAGGAGAGAATTTTATTCCATTTTTTGAGAACCTGTAAATTCAAATGAAGTTGGGTTGTTCTGTGTGGTTTTTTGTGTGACTAATTTGGAAGAAAACTGTGATTCTGTTCTTGGTGTCAGAAAGTTTGTAAGTGCTACAGAGCAAGCAAGCTGTAAAGGGGGACACAGCTCTTGAGCAGCTGAGTGGTTCAGACTGAAAAGTGCTTGGGCTTCTGAATTCTGTGGTTCACAGTGAGCATGCTCAGATGTTTTGTTATTTCCAAAGAAATATGACATCATCTTACTTGCAAAGTCACTAGGCTATAGCTGTCTTTACATCCAACAGAGTTCTCAAGTGGGATATCAAATACATGCATTACATAATCAGAACAAAGCCTTTATTGGTTGATTGTACCCTTAGGGTGGGATGCTGAATGGTAGTTGCATATGGAAGACATAATCTTGCAGAATTAACCATTTCCTAACCATCCTGTCAACAGCTATGAAGTGAAATAATAGCCTGGGGATAGGATTCACTTGGGAAGAGTGTAGCTAAAGAAAATAAGATTTTAAATTGGTTTAATGAGTTCATCATCTTTCTGTAAATGCACTTAAATGTATTGAAACAAACAGAAAGAACCAGAAGAGTTTTATGGATTTATTTATAGACTGATTTGCTGAACTTTCATGTGGTGTAATTCCTGTTGTTAATGAATTCAAAGGCGGTAGACCAATTTCCACTCAGTCTGTGGTTTTAATTTATTGGAAAATGATACACTTTAAAATACCAGAAATAATTTTTTTTTTGGTTATGGAATATTAAATTTGTCTTTCTAAGCTAATTTAAGCACTTTTTAGAGTTATTCACTTGTTAAGAACCATATGTGCAAAATATGTGTCTGGTGATTTTAATTGGTCCAGTTCAGAACTGATCTGGTTTTTAATAAGACCTTTTTTTTGTGAAAGGTATAATATGGAGCTTGTAATTCTCAAGCTACATGAAAGTGATACCAAAGTTTGGTCTTTTATTGATTGTCATGGTATTTTTTTGTGATCTCAGTCTAGTTTTAATGAACTTGGATTTCATAAACCTCATTAAATGAATTAAATAAACAGGTAAGTCCTTACTCTGTGGGAAATGAGGCCACATTAAAAAAAACCCAAAAACCAAACAAAGCCCCCACATTAAAAAATCTGAGCTTTATGTTATGATGTTCTACATGTGATTTCCTGTGTTGTCTTAATGCAGTTTTTATATGTGGCTTCAGGGTAAAATTGCACCGAACTTTCAAATTAAAACTGCTAGTCAGCCTTTGGGTATGTGTACCTTTTAGACTGGGGAGGTGTTTTTCAGGGAAAATGGTGACTGAACCCCAGGCCATGGGTTTTGTTTCTCTCTTCCCTCTTGTGCTGCTCCCAGACTAAATTAGGCTCTAGTATGAGTAATCCATCAATATTGACTTTGCTATTGAGGTATATTTGTTGAAGAGTGGGAAGTCGTTGACAAGTTCTTTTTGTTATTGTGCCTGTCCCAATATATCCTTAGAAATAAAAAATGTGATTTGGTCATTTCACAGAATCACCCCAGTTCTTCACCAGATCAGTTTCAGATGGACAGTGCTCCCATAAAAATCTTGAAACAAGATACTGATTTTGGAAGTGTTGGCCTCAAAATACTCTGCTTGATCCTTCAAGGACCACTGGGACAGAAGTGTATGTAGTACTGAAGACCCTCAAGTGAAAAGCAAGGCATGTACAGCAGAATTTAAAACTTCCTTGTATTTTTATCCGGTCACAGCAGACAGTGTAATTCTTTACCTTTTTTTTTGGAAATGCATATCCAGGACAGAGCATGGATGAGCGAGCACTCAGTAGACTTAATAAAGCTAATATGCCAATTTTTGATGAATGCAAGTTGCAGCTGTTATCCATTGGATGGGCAATAGGTGATGTTTAGCATCCTACCAACTTGCTTTCCCTTTACTTATTAGCAGTTCTGTTTAGAAAAGTGGAGAGGGAAGGGTTGGGAGGGGGATGAGCCTGTGTGACATTTTCTTCCTGATAGTTATTCATGTAGGCATCTTTCTGTTTCAGTCTCCCAGTGATATTTATACCAGTTGTGGAGCAGACAGGACAAAGGATTACTAGTTAATTTGGGGAGCTAAATATACATGTGACTAATGTGTTAAGGAAAACACTACCATAAACACCCTCCAGGTTTTAGTCGGGAAGCATCAAACCTGTAGGATTTCTCTCTTTGACGGTAGAGCTTGCCACATGAACTTTCTGCTTTTTGGCCTCTCTGAATTAATCCTGAATGCTACTCAGAGATGTAAGGAAAAGCATAATTCTACATGAATTGCAGTCAGTTTCATAGGACATCTTGGAAGTAACAAACATCAAACCCTGGGATGAAAATTAGGTTTAAAAAACAGGTAAAAATAAGACAGCATGTCCAAAAAGAGTCACTCAATAACAAAACAGTGTAAATAAAAGTAAGATGTGATAGATAGTTTCCATTCTTAGCATAAACTCATGTCTTTAAGTAATTAACAGTGGCCTTGCAAAATTAAGAAAATACCAGGTTTCAGGCTGTGCGTCTCTGTTGGTTTCATTATGCTCTTGAGAATTTAAATTGTAGGCAAAAGGTAGTTTTTTAGTCACTGACTATGCAGTTTAGGTAATTTTCTGCCATTGAATGTATGGTTCCCTTTTTTCCATTGGAAACCTCTGTCTGCATCTCCTCACATTAAAAACAAACCAACAACCAAAAAACCCTAAGCAAACATGAAAAAAAAGAACCCAAAAATCTGAAATCAACCAACCAAAGAAACAAAAAACAAAACCAGAAAAGGAAAAGATCTGGTATTTCCATGTGGCGATTGTGATGCTGATAATCAGTGCAAGAGCATCAGAGAAGAAAATAATGAAGTTTTATTTGAAATCAGTTTAGTTTAATGACACTTTTTATTCCATCAAATTTCTCTTGAAGCTGGCCAACATATCTACTTCTGTGCTGTTTGTCATTGAGTGACTCCTTTTGGAAATGCTTGGTTATTTTAAACCTGTTTTAAAAATTTATTTATTGATGGACTAATTACTTCTGTTTATTGGTACCAAGGTAGCTGCTCACTTCTCTTTTAGTGGATAACATCCATTTTTTCCCCCTCCATTCATCTTTTACTCTTTTTTTCCGCCCACCTTTCTGAAGAACTATCTGCATGATTTTGGTTTTTCATGGTCTTCTCTTGACAAGGAAAACAAGGGCATCTTAAGATTGCATTATGCCAGCAACATCTATAAATGTTCTTTGAGGTCCACTGCTCTGGAACTTTGAAGTGTGTGCCCAAGCTGACCCTGGGAAGCAGGAGTTGCAGGGAGAGAGACTGCAAACCACTGATAAACTGAGCAGTGAGTTTACAAGAAAAGAATGTTGGATCACCAGTGTTGATGCTCGGGTAAGCGATTCACAAAGGAATCTTCCATCTGGAAACTAAAAGGAGAAAAAGTTTATTTAAGGTGGGCTTTAAAAAAAAAAAAAGGTAAAAAAATGCTTCTCCAGTACATGGCTGCAGCTATATATTTTGCAGCATGAGTCATAGATGGCTTTATAGTTCTACATCCCCTTGCATAGGAGGAATAAACTTTGGAGAAGAGGAAGTTAAGAGAAAACAGAAGTGTGAACAACTGCTAATGGTGCTCTCTCTGGCTCCATTCAGTCTGCCATTTCATCATACTTGAAGGGGGTAATTCAGAGATTCCTTTCTTGGCATATAAGTGGCAACATATGTTTGAAACAGTGAGTGGAAAATGTAGGAAAAAAATGACAGGCATATGGCAATAGGAAGGCAAGGAAAAATTTGTTGCCCTAACGTTAGCCACATAATTGGTGCACTTAACCTCTGAGGGACTGATCTATTTAAAGACAAAAATATATGCTCCATTTATTCAGGTTTTCTGTATGTGACCTTCATTTTATAGTGCCTTCATAATTTCTTTGCTCTCTGAGGGAGTGGAAGGTGATAGGAGAGGTTCAGAGCCTCAGCCAAGGAATAGAGGGGGAAATGTGGATGCAAATAGACAAACCAACCTTCATTCATAGTCTCGTTTTAAAACAGGAAGAATTGAAAACCTCCTTTATTTTAATATTCAGTTTTGTGCCTTTTTTTTTTTTTTTACCATACTGAGTTAGGAAGAATGTTTATGGCTTAATGCAACGTAAGATGTACTGTTTAATGAATAGAATAGCTGTCCTGGAAACAGGCATCTTCCAAAATAGTGTTTCCAGAGTGAAGTACATGCTTTGGTAACCTGCTGATTTTAGTCAAAGATGGGTTTCTACACACGCATACATCTGTGCACAACTCTAAGCAAAATGTAGTATCTCAAACTGTATGTGATGTGGAGAGAATGTGGGTAACTCTTTCTGTTAGTCCTCAGTTAATTTTGTGCTCTGAGTTGAAAAATCCATTTCAAGGGAGAGTGTTGTTGGGAAGGTCAAGGTCAAACCTGGTCTTGTAGAGCTTCTGATGACATGCAAAATGTGTGTTTAGGAACGCACTTTGGCCTGAAGCTGAAAACTCCACAATCTAAATAATATATTCTCAAAAATGCTTAGGAGGAAATCAGTCTGTTTTCTTTCTATTGAAAAATGTTTAATCAAAACCTTGGGAGAATGTCTCCCACCACATTTGCCTTAGAAATGTGGCCTCTTCTCTGAAGAGTGGTGAGGCCCTTGGAGAACTTTAACTTGGCAACTGATTGGTCATGTTATGGCCCTTATTCCACAGGGATCTTAGTCCTTGCATGGAAAAGGAAAATTGACTAAATGACATTTTAATTTTGTTCACTCTTCCCTCTGGCCTCTTTTGGCTCTGGGATTTTATAGTCTAGTGATTTAATTTTGAGATGCTAAGTCTTATGTGAGATTATAAATACTGGAAAATTGATTGCATTATGCCATGCAAATGTACCTTATTCTGGGGAGGTGAAGGACAGATGCCTTACTAATCTTATTTAAATTCAGAAAGTATGCTGTGTTAAACTTCTAAAAATAGATAAAAACACAGCTCTAGCTTTTTAAAGAAAGAAAACCAAAACAATGAAAACAACTAAAACAACCTCCAAAATTAGTATTGTGTTAACAAGTAACACCGAAAACTTGAGAAATCTGAGCTAGTATCTCCACCAGAGTAAATGACATTACAAATACTGTCAGCAAAATGAATTAAAACAAATGTTTTTAAAGGAAACCTATTTGTTATTCTGGTTGTCACCCGTCTTAGCAAAAAGCCAGGAAAATGCATCTGAAATTTGTAGAAATCTTTGGAGTTAAAAAGGAAGAAAAGAATTTCTAAGTATACGGAGAGAGGAACCTGTACAACAAAAATTATTTATGCACTGCTTGTTTGGGAGGAAAGAGGAGATTTTTTAAAGAAGTTTCAGGAAAATTATTAAGTATTCTCTATTTGGTAGCTTCTGTACGTCTTATTTTACTTACACGTAAATGCATTCAATTGCCCTGTAATTTGTTTGGGTTATTTTGTTTGATTGTTGGTTTTTTAGTTTAGTAAATTGACTTCGGTGGAATCACTTCCATGCAAGCAGAATCCTGCAAATGTGTGGACTACAGTGATGCAGGTCAGAAGGGACAAGGACATGTATCCTTTCTATGAGGCCCTGCCTCCTAATTAGGCATCAGTTTGAAGAGTCCATTTAAAGAGGTTTGGTCCTTTCGTTGTTCTGGTCGTGTTTTCGTTTCTGAGCAACTAATGGTTGAGGGGAGAACTACATTTTGTATCATAAACACTTCAGCTGATTGGAGTTTTTCCTTGGATTGGCCATCACACCAGCATAAAATGGTGTGAGGACTTGTCATGTTTGAGGTAGAGCTTTTTGCTTCAGTACACTGACTAAAACATACAAACTATGACCCACTGTCAGGTGTCAGAAGGGAATCAGAGCATGGCTCTTATGTCATTGTACTCCACCACCATGTGACTGTAGTCTCAAGGTGTGACATCTTTATGGTGTGGGAAACTCCAAATGGTTTGTACAGCTTTGTAAAGCAACAGGGTTGTAGCCTGTCTGTGTGCCATGAGTGGCAATCATCCAGTAGAAGGGCAGATTCCAAAGAGACGTGCATGGGCTGCTCGCTGGGTATGGAACACACGAGCATGAGTAGTTATTTCTTGTGGAATGCTAGCAGTGAATTCATCCTTTTTCCCTTTTTTTTTTCTTGAGTTGAACAGTAGTTCTACTGCTCCATTTTACTTCAATCACCATATAGCAAATGCTGGAGGAGAGACAGCCACTGCTGTGTCATCCCTCTCTGACTGAAGGTTGAAATCTGTGCTTTTATGCCACCTATCTTTAGATCAGTTCCACCAGGATCTTGTCTCTTCCTAATAAAATGATACATCCCTCTCTAGATCAGCTGAGCTTTAGGATCCTGTTCTTACCAAGAGTACTGGCAATTAGTTGCACTGTAAAAAATCACTCTTGTTTTTAATGAACTATTTGCTTCTTAAAGTACAGCTTTGGATATTTGAAAAAAGCTTTGTGCAGATGGTTAGCTCTGACTTCTTCTGTGTGTCTGACCTGTGCTGGTGCACAGCAGTGGGTATGAACTATTTTGAGTATAGTTGCAAATTGACTTGGATTTGGATAGCAGAGTCATAGTGGGGTTCAATCTGCCTTTTCTAATGCTGAGAAGATGCGATCTTCTCCCAGCTGCAACTTCTAATAGGAGTAGATTTGAGCTTCTTCAAAATTCTTTAAATCCTTTTATCCAGTGTCATTGGAGTTGTTTTTTTAGGCTCAAATATAAGCTGTGTTGGTTTACTGTACTGAGATGAGTTTCTTCTCTGGGTCTTGGGGATCAGTATTCTTGTTTATTTCCCCATCCTGTTGGGATTGCTGATGCTGTTGTAGATTGTTTTCCGTGTTGAAATTTTGCCTAAAGATGATTAAGAATTGCATGCTCTGGAGAGCTCTCTGAATAAACTAAAGAGACAACAAACCTAATGCTTCAGGGGTTTATTGCAAATTATAATTTGAAGTTTGTAAATATTCTAAGAGGAGGATGCAACATGAGTAGAGTAGAGATCCTATGTAAATATTTGGATTTTAAAGTCTAGAATGTCTTCTGATGTTGTTTTATGCCATTTCCTTTTAAGCAGAATGTTTGTATGTTTTTAAAAGATGTAAACTCCTAGGATGTTAGCTTATTAGTGTGGAGAAATTAAAGTCTGCGAAAATATCTTACCTGTATACTAATGAAATAAATATTTCAACAATGTAAATAGATGACAGTAACTGAAACCTAAATGCCCTTGAGATTATGGTCACCAGGACAAGAATTTTACATTTCTGATGGATTCCTCCCCATCTGGGAATAGGCATTACAAACTGCTTTCTCTTTGCTTCCTTCCAGGAATTCAAAATATCTTAATTTTTTTCATATTGATTTACGTGTGTTTAGGGCACCAACAACAGCCATTGCTATTTCTTAGTGACTTGGAAGCAGAGAATAAAAAGATTGTATAAAGTATGTTAGGACACTTGTTCTAGCATAATATCAGGACTCTTGGCATAGGATGCCTAACAGAAGCGTAGGAGGCAAACTGTAAGGTAAGCACGGACAGAATAATTTGTTCTGTAATAATGTCTCATTTTGATTTCTAATCAGAGATACATTTGATTTCAAAATAATATTTTTCCCTTCTTTTTCATGCATGCTGATGAATCCTTGGAAACAAGTATTAACTGTTTCAGTGCCTTTGTTTTTCATCTAAAGGCTCAGCAGAATTTCCTAAATTTTTGGGCTTTGGAATTTCGAGTTGAAATGTCATAATCTCTTAATCAATAAAAGAAACAAGCTTTTTGATGTACTTTTGGTTTTGGAGTTACCCTGGTTTTATGTTAATAGAGGCTGTTTTTCTCCATAAAGCGAGGTAAACTAAAGAACAGTTCCTGAACAGCCTTCACTCTCCATTCATGATGCTTTATGTGTGATGCATTTGATTGTGTCCTCTCTTAATGTATGAAACAAGAAATCATGCAGAGAGAGTAGATGAGTGAATGTATAAATGGGTATGGAAATTTCACTAGCTATGGATGTTTCAGTTGAAAGGTGGCATGCAATAAAGAACATCAGATGTGCAACTCTGTAAAATAAAATGCATCTTAATGTACGTATGTGCAAAGATACGAGCATGTATATATGTGTGTGTATGTGTATATATATGGACTTGCGTTCGTCTAATGCATTAATGTGAAATTCCCAGAAATGTGATGACGAGAGAGGACCATTTTAGCTCATGTCAGGACAATGTGCTTTAGTAATTTCTCCATCCCTGGAGAGCTTATTAAACACTAAACAAAATGTCTCAGAGTATAACTGATTGAGTGTTTTAAATTATGCCCTTTCGTTTGGCTCTTGGCCAGCTGCTCGTTGCACAGGGCTGTGGCAAACAAAACCTGTAATTTACACTGACAGCATCATGCAGTTCACTCTGCAAGCTTCTCAACTTAGAACTTTTATAAAGTAAACATTCAAACAAACCTCAGGTTCTTAATGTAAACACATTTTGTAACTCTAAACTTGGCCAAACAGTTAAGAATCAAATAGGGCTGTATTTTTTCCCCTTCTCATGAAAATGTCATTATATATTTTTCCTTTCCTTTGCTGATAAATAGGGATATCTCTACATGAGTAATGAGAAAAGACAGCAATAATCAACGAACTTTTCTTTCTCACATTTCTTTTTTAACCATGTGCCTTTAGCACCAATTTCCTAACTTTTATTTTTTCCTACCAAGTGTATCCTAGTGAGGACTGACACAAATTCCACCATACACAGTGTATCTGCTTATCACATTCCACTCCACGTGGTCCAAACTCAGAATACAAAATGCAACTCAGTGGACTTCTATGAAATGTATAATTTTCAGATATTTCTGTGATTTTACTGTTTGCCTTCTTTTTTTTATTCTCCCAATTTGATTAATTCATTTTCTTTGAAAAGAGTGTTTCCTTAAAACTGAAATGGGAAGTCTAAATGTGTCGGCAGAAATAGAATGGTAAGAAATCTGCATGGGCAGGTGCTGTAGATATGAAACAGATAAGCTGCATCAGAGCCATTGGTCAATACCTGCACATGAGGGAGGAGTACAGGAGACTGTGCTGCAAGTGACTGTGCTATAAATAAAGAGCCCAGTACAGATTTATCCTGGAAATTACCTAATCAAAGCAAAGTTATGGAAAGGAATAGTGACCTAGCTACATTATCTACAAGTTATCACTTCTGGAGTGGGATTTTAGTTTGTGTAAAGATGCCTGTCTTCAGTCACTTGGATGGAGCTGTCATGAGTATATTTCCATGGGCAACACTGGGATCTTGGGCCCCAGCCCCAAAATGGAGACATCTGAACCAAGTCCCCTACTTTAGATCTATATGCTGAATCTCACCTTTAATGCCAAGCATGGAACAGTTTATCTTTTGTTTCTGAACAAAACTTACAGCTACAGTCCAAAGCAGAGGGGGAGACATGAGCAGTAGGAGGGCAGAACCTGCTCCATGTTAGGCTTACTAGAAGGTGCTGTGATACACCTGCCATGAGATCATCTGGATACCTCGTGTAAGAATGGAGAGACAGAAACATAATCTGAATAGGAAGCGAAGGTTGGGATTCTTTTTGAGCTGCAACCAAAACTACATGTTTTGCCATAATGACTGAAAAAATATGTACTCTTTATAGAGCTGATGACAAGAACAGAAAAGGAAATTAAATTGAATGATTTTAATATTAAGGACTGAAGTATCTGAGAACAGATGGATCAAATAGAATAAACACATTAAAAAAAAGAAACAAATACACAAAACTTGCATATTAATATCTGCTTAGTAGATACTTTATGAAGTATTTACAAATTCCTCTAACATGTAGTTGTTTGTACTCTCTTGTTTTATGTGTTTGTTCTGAATGCAATGACAGTGAGTAAGGCTTGGCACCTGTAATGACTTACAGTGTTGTCATTCCATTTTATGCAGGAAAGTGAGGAGTTTGTGTCAAATAAGGAGGGACTTCTTGAGTGTAATACAGCAAATCATCAGCTTTTTCTTTCCCACTGCAATTATAACAGCTGAACAAATAAAATAACATGAGAAGTTTCTTAAATAATTAAGGTAGAGGTCTGGATGCTACAAGGAAGTGGACTGGTGTTAAAATGGTTCAGGACAGATTTTTTTCTGCATTCCTTGTCTTAGTGTCATCTTGTGTTGGGATCCAAATATTCCCGTGTCCCAATTCTTGAAGGTATTTCAATGTCTTAAATATTCATCACATACATTTTGTCTAATTGCTCTTCTATTTGTGTGCATTCATTTGAAGAGGACTTGTGATATGTTCTCTCCAGCATTTTTTGAGATAAATGTAATTGAAGCTATTTTTAGTATTTTTCTTTTAAAAACAAACAGCCTCTCCCTTTCTTCTTGGAGGTAGGAGAGCTCTGTTTTATTGGGAATATTTTTTAAAAGCCTAACTGTTCCCATGAGCTCAGCATCTTTATTCCTCTCCCCATTATTTTTATGAACTGCTGCATGCCTTATTTCATTGGGAAGTCTGGCTGCGGCTCTCTAGGAGGATGAAGGCTGCATGCCTGAGTGCTTTTGAAACTATGACGCCACATAATAGTACTTAGTTCTTTAAAATTTGACTATTTCATTATAGATATTTTCAAGAGACTTATGCATGGGTTCCTATGATCTCATTCTTTGATTTTTAGAAAGAAAAGAAGGAAAAAGTGGAGGTTGTGATTTTCTACAGCTATCCAAATATTCAGCTTTTGCAATGGCAGATCAAACTTCTGATATTGCTTCTTCATTTGGGTGCAGTAAGGATAGGTAGCTGTTTGTAAAAATAGCATTATTTGTTGTGGATAAAAGCTGGCTGTATAGTGAAACAAAACGAGTTATGGAAGTTTGGCTTATGACTGGATTTGTTTTATTGTCCAATAATGTGCAAGCTACCAGGCTTTCCACCCTGCTGGGAGGAACACAAAGGTTTTCTGAAACGTGCTCTTATCGGGTCAAACTGCACTCTTGCTTAATATCCTGGACACTAAAAGATACCTGTTTTCAAGAGCCCAGTAGACACTGAATAATTCAGAAGTCTTCGATTCTTTATTGCATTTTAGTTGAAATTAACTTAGGGATGAAAAAATGGGATGATGATGGATAGGTGCACGGGCTAAGAAGCTCAGCTAGAAATTGGCCTTTGTAAATATCTGTTTCAAACAATTGTATGTAAATAGTCAGACCCTCAAGGGTTTTTTTATGCACATTAAGGAGAAACATATCCATGCTGGGAGAGGGGTAAATGAACTGCTCTAAGCTCAGTTAGTCTTGCTTCAGTTCAGATACCAGGATTAACAGGATGGAACAGCAAAACATTACTTGAGGACAGGTGGGGAAGGAGAGCAGACTTGGCACATCATTCTGCTTTCCCCTCAACTGGCTGGAGATTTTTGTGTTCACCAGATGTGTGCCAATTCTCTTCTTTACTATAGTTTCTTCTCTTGCTAAAAGCTAGTGCTGCCTCCCATTTGCCAGTCAGCTTTAAAGTAGTTCATCAGGTTCTCATGAAAGTTCTTTTAGAATGCTTAAACACCATTTAGTCCTTGGTAAAATGGTAGTGAGCTTGTTGCTTTGTGTTGTACAAATTTGATTTAAAGCTTTTTCTACTTGCTAGTAGAACTGTTATTTGGTTTCAGGTGGCTTCACAGACTATTTCTCCATAAAGAGTCTAATATGGAAAACCTCCTTGACTTCCAAAACCTTGGAATCCAATGCTGTCAGTCAGGGACAAGTACAAATAAAAAAGAGGTTGTGACAAATGAACCAAATTAATGTCATACTTCATTGTTCAGAGGACAAAGGTCTGCAGACTCTGATTTCAGTCCTTGTCATTATTTTGGATTGATGATCAGTAGTCTAGCATTTATATAATCATCTCTTTATATATGTACTTCAACTCACAGAAAGTCTGGCTATGCTTTTACACAGTTAAATACATTTCTCTTGTTTTGATCCACTTTTCTGCTTTCCTTTTTTTGTTGTGGCTGTACAGCTCCTACATCAGTATAATGTGTTTTCTAATTTTGATTTAAAATACTTATCAATAGTATAATCATATTTCTCTGGATGTTCTCCTCACATATTTTAGAAGTAAAAAATCATGTTCTATCCATGGCCCCATTTGCAACTGGACAGACTAATTTTTATGTTGGATTCTTGAAATCGTATAGGAGTCCTTGCACCCTTGTTCTTTGGCTGTTTGGTTTGTAGCTGTTTTTTTTTTTATTATTATTCTGCTTGTTTGAAGTGCTCTTTGGTTAGACAGAGCTTTGCTATGTCCTGTCAAACTTCATTAGTTACTTAAATGCTTTATTTCCAAGAATACAGATTTTTAATGACTGCATCCCTAATTGGTGTGTCATCCTGAACTGTGCTTACATCTGCACCTGGCAACTTTCTGTTACATTTAAATAGTCTTCATCTTGATTTTAAGCTTAAATACCAGTAGCCTATTTTTGTTTTATTTTAGGTAAAGTTATGCATCCTATTCCGAAAGTCTTCCACAGTCTAATAAAACTGAACTCTTTCTTTCTGCATCATTTTCTCAACTGATTTATGAAATATGACTGTAATGCCAGAACCTGTGCTTTGGTACTAGAACTATTTCAAAGACGTGTAGCCATGGAGACAGTCTTGTTGTCAGGTGGCTAAAAAGCTAATTTTTTTCTCCTAGCACTTTGAAAATTCTTTTATATGATGTTATTTTTATCATGAACAGCTCCTTCTCGGTTTTCTCCGAGAAATTCTCTGGATATCTGCTGTGTATCATCAACCACCTGTCTTTGCATTTGGTAATCAGAATACCCAAGGGCAAGGTTGTGTGTACTGTTTCGAGACTCAGACCTTTGCATGCGTAACCGTTAAACTACACACTTTAATGAAATGCTGGCAGTGAAATCTGATATTGTATGGAATTAGCTGCATTTCAAGATTAGTTGCAGACAAGAAATTTAGACCAAACTAATCTTAAAATTTGATAATACTTATAAGGATATGTGGAAAACAGGCTGATATATAATTCATATAAAATGAACGCTTTGTGTTATGCAACTAGTAAAAGCTCTGTTTGGAATGCCTTCTTTTCTTTCTTTGTATTGGAATGCCTGCTTTTGTTACTTTGCATCTGAAGTTAATACAGAGCTAAAGAAGATGGGAATTCACAGAGATCAGGATCTTGAATCTGTAAGATACATTCCTTTGATAAAACTATTGATTTACACACCATGCTGTTGGATATTTGCTATTGCAAGAAATGATGCATTCTGAAGTGCTATTACAAACCTCCTTACCCTCTGGTAAATTCAGGTCTTAGGAAGCTAAATCAGCTCAGCATTTGTGCCCTTCTGTAGGTTCAGTTCTGTATATTTCAATCATCCTTTATTTCTAGGCCAAATGGTACACTCAGGGAGACCTAAAGCACATGCAAATGATCACAGTAGTTTTCATTGTCTTTTCAGGAGAATTGAACTGTGTAAACTCAGAATTTACTCACTGCTTCTTCAGTCGGAGCTACAGTATTGGCTGCTACATTGTGTTCACACTCCACGAGAAAACTGGGTTCTGGACCGAAGACAATCTATATAGGGTTGATATTTCAATAAGAGTTGTGGATGACTAGCAATTAATAACATGAATTTATGGATGTGGTGCTGTATTGCGGTGGTGAAGCTTTGATAAGCTTTGATAAGCATGTTTACAAGGTCCTTGGAGTTTTAATAGAGTGGTTTTCATTAACTTTATTTATAACCTATAGTTTTTATTGGCTATACTTAAATCTAGCCTGTAAGGGTTTTGGAGGTTTATAGCAAACTTAGAGATATAAAAAGTTAAGCAACTTTATCCAGTGAGTGCGTTTATCCAAATATGTCGTCAAACGTCTCAATTTCCCTTTTAGAAAGCCAGTTAGGGACAGACTGACTCATTCTCCTGTCTGACAGAACACAAAGACATCCAGAGTTTAGCTGGCAAGACTGTTGAAAAAAAGGGAGAATTTTAGGATTTCAGGGAGTGGGTCTTGCTTCTCAGTTCCTCAGTTGGATGCAAATGAAATTTTGAAATGAGAAACATGTGAAATCTTGTCTAAACATTTAATAAATGATGTCCCAATTTCCTGATGACTTAAACGCAAATTGTAGAATCTGAGCATTCCTAAAAGTCATCTTAATAAATTTATACGTCAGAATTCTGATAACCCCGACATTTCTAGCAAACAAATCAGAGTGAAGGGACAAGAGGGTGCATGGTCTCCATTTCTGCTAGGTTTTATTTCCTTTTCCACAAGGTTGTCTGGTTTTGTTCAGACTATGAGGAGGAAGGAGGCTAGCATAGTGTGTAAGGAAGTGCAAATGGGATGGTAACAATTATGGTTTACTGAAATGGGAGTTCAAGAAAAACAGGGTTTAGTACCTGATGTTTGTGGGGCACGTGTCTTTCCCCATTGACTTGAAGATGCGGTGAATCAAAGTGCTGAGGCTAAGGAATTTCCCAGTAGCATATAAAAGCCAAGACCTTGACTACTTTTAAAGGTGAAGAGCTCTATTTTAAGTCTCAGGTTTTTAATCAGCTCTTGTAATTTCAAGCAAAATATGTGACTTGAAGGGTATTGGTAAGGAAGTAAATAAGGCAAAGAGCAGCTTTAGTGATGTGCTTTTGCTGTGCCTTGACTTGGATGCTGTCTCTGCTGAAGGTGCTCCATGGATCGTGGTCAGAGAATTAGAGCAGACCTGTGCAAGGTATATCTCACCAAGCTCATGTACACATTTAAAAGCAACCATGTTTCTGGATTCAGTGAGTTTCCCTTCTCCAACACAAAGGCAGAGTCTGGGAGAAGGTAACCGATGCTAGGCCAAATCTGGCAGACATAAATCACTTAAGTGAGTAATTTCAGTGTTATTGTCCCTTTTGGACTTCTAATCTCCTATTTTGGGGAGGGGAGAGGACTAAAAGTTTTCTGTGGCAGAATACTTCCCCTCACATGTCTCAGCAGTCATCACAAATGTTGGGTTTGGTTTTTTATCTGCTTGTTGCTACTGTTGATGATCAAGTTATGGTTTGAGGGTCTTTAGTGCTGGAGCTTTCCCTTGTCACAACGTCTGTATAAACTTCATTTTTTACCAGCCATGTTTCCCAGCATAAGCTTTTCTGTGGGAGTGTGAAGGGACTGGTTAATTCTTTGTCTGCTCAGTCTTTGGAGTTCCTTCAAATCGTGCCTCACAGGGACCATTGTGTGAGATTTTATCCCAAGGGGTGTGCAGCTGAGACCTACCACAGAAGAGGAGTGGGCAGTTCTCCATTCAGAATCATCCTGAAGCAGCAGACCTTGCTGCAGCCCACTCAAACTCTCCTCCTAGATCTGCTATGGATCTCTCTGTTACCAAAATGGGTGCCTTAGGGTTCTTTTTCAGTCTCAGCCAAGTATTTAGTATCTTTCAGTAGAGGAAGTACTGTATTGAGCTGTTAAAGAGGATGAATTATTGAATTAATAGAAAAATAGAATTTTGTTTATGACAATGCAACTTTTATAGAACATTTCTAGAGGGATTGAGACTTTTCTGTATTTTGGACATCTGAAATGAGAAGTAAAATTATCAACACTGTGTTCGGAGAACAACTCTGTGTTGCAAGGGAGAGACTAGATGGTCCAGTAGTTTTTCTTCTATCTACTCCCATTTGCTACTCTGAGCCATCCACCCAACCTATGCCTTGTCATTACACACACTGAAACATACACGAGTCTGAATGACAGATTTTAAAAACCAGAGTTCATATGTCCTTCCTGAACTTTTAGATAATTTCTGTGGCTCTTTTCCAATTTTCTTAATAGAAAGGTTCAAATATTGAACGTATTTTTTCGATGTGTTCGCACTCTTGATCTTCAGGTTCTAAATAAGTCATGTTATCTTATCCCAATGTGTGGTGTTTTTCTGAAATGCTCTAAAATGTGCATTTTAGGTTCAAGAAACAAAATAATGTACTTATGTGAAAATCAAAATTACCGTGTGAGAAGATTCTGGTGTTTATTTTTAACAATTTTTTCACGTAATCTCTGTTCTTAACAGATTTAGTGCTCCTGATCTTTTTATTTATTCTCTGTTTAAAATTACTGTCTTGGCACAGAGACGGAGGCTGAGACATTTTTCTTAAATTGCTGCAGTCTCCCATGCATGGTTCTCTCACATCTGTATAATGCTCAGAGGTTTTCTAGCTGGGCTTAAATGCATTGAAGCTCACAGCATGCCATGGGAAACTCGGTTGAGTTTAGATCACAAGTCTTGGTAACTGATGTGTGACCTGCATTCTAAGTTCTCATGGCCATTTTCGTCTCCCAGTTTTTAAGATATGAAACTAATTATAGCACATGTAAGTCACTTAAATTTTTCTGCCACAAGAAAGATCTTAACTTCATTGAGATTTCTCCTCCTCCACATGCAAACAGGAGTATGTCTTTTCCCATAGCAATGGGGTTTTTTTGGAAAATTATGATAGTGTCAAGTTTTCTATCTTGGAGAACAATTTAGGGATTTTTCTGTCTCTCTGATGTTGTGTGTTTTCTTTTCAAAGTTACAGTTACAAAATCTTGTGCCAATTTCTTCTTCTCTCACAGCCCCACCCTGCAATGAATCAGAAGTGCACCCTGTCTTTTTTTGGTCACAGGTCTTGGTACAGTCATCTGCTTCTATTGTTGCTTATGATTAGACTTGTTATGCTGTGCCACACATGGACTGGTGCACTCAGTCTTATTTGGAAATGTAAATTGCTGACTAGAGCGAGTGCCCCATTACTGAGGGCAGTGCCTCTCCATGAGCATATTTGGCCAGTGCTTCATCGCCCATGCTGGTCACTGCTTAGGTGTTGATTTACAAGAGCCATAAATGTGCTGAGACTTGCCAGCTTAGAAAGGTCAACCTTCCCTTTGAGTTCTGACATGAGGGTTAAAAGTGCTGACCAGGGCTACCACCAAGGGTGGCCTTCCACAGTCATCCCTTTCAGAATTTATGTTCTTTTGCAGGGAGGGCAATGAGCATCTCTTTCCCCACACATGAGGGGAGAGAGGGTAGCAGTGTAGGAGAACATCCTTTGGCTAAGGTTATTCGTTGTGCCTTCCCCATCCTCCAAGTGTGCAATGATAGTATTGGTTGCTAATAGTGATAGTGTGCCTGCAACAATGCACAGACATGTTACATGCCCAGAATTTAAAAAAAAACCCTAAATATGAGTCTGTCTGTGTCATTCCACCAGTGTCTGTGGAGTTGCATGAGAATTGTTTATCATCTAGATCTCACATCTCCTTGCTTATGACAGTAGGTGGAATAATTTGAATTGCACCACGGATCTAGAGAGAATTTCTCAGTTACATTAACACTGAGTTGAAAGCCCTCTTTCTATTTGTATTTATTCTTGAATTTTTGCATTGAAGAAACATAATGTGACATTGTTTAACAGTTTTGGGATCTTAACTCTAAATTCTGTTTATTTGCTTTAAGATAAAGTATTTTTATCTTCCATCATCTTTTTTATCTTACAACAGCACAAAGGCTGTTGTAAGCATCTTCGAATCCTTGAATTGTGACAAAGATTTGATTTCACAACATCTGTTGAAAGTTATGTAGTGCAACAGTACATAGTTTTCCGCATACGAGCATGAGGTAATTAATCTGTGTACATCACTTCCTCGAGTCTCTCTTCGTGCCTCACTGGTGTTATTAGTGGGACTGTCCCATTGGAGTGTAATGTAGAATAAGAATGCTAACACTGTGCTTGTGGTGGGTCTTTCTTATTCACCTGCAGAACACAAGATACCCATGAAAAAGGTCAAATGTACACAGATCTGGCATCCATTTCACAACTTGCAAGACATAGTCTCCAGCATATGTAATACATATAACTCATTGCCAGAAAGCTAAAAGGAAATGATTGCATTTGAGTACAATGCAATCTACAACAATAGTTCAGTGTGCATGAAATTAAAAACCGCTGGTAACACATGTAGAATAAATAAGTCGACAGTGTTTATTTTTACTGCAGCTCTCTGTAGAGAAAAGTTTCTGCTTCTTAAAATATTTAATAGGCTTCATTAAGAAAAATAGCAAATATTAATTATACCCACTCTTTCAGAATATTGAATTTTGCAGAGCTGGACATGAAAAATGTCATTATTCCAATGTGTAAATTCGTTTGAATTAAAGTATAGCAACACACTAACACACTTCACCTTTTAGTTAAGATTGTTCCTTCTTTCCTTGATACACTGTCCTGAATTTCAAGCACTGTTTACTTGATGTACTCTGGGTAGCAATTACTTTCATCTGACACTTTAAAATAAACCCAAAACACTTTGCCTAGAGCTCTCAGTTTTGTGAAATTACCTTTCTTACCAACTCAAACCCTGAGCAGTCTTGTAATGTCATTTAATTTTGGTACAGTTTTAGTGTTATGTTTAGTCCATGTAATAACATTGTATTAGAGGGTACGAGTGTACTGTGAAGGTACACAAGAGAAAAAACATAGCCTTAATTCAGTATTGAGTGTGCATCCAGGGAAGATACAGAGAAGGGTGAAATAGCTAATGTGGAAATGATGAAAAAGTATTTTTTATGTGAGGGCCTGGAAAAGGATTTAATTATTTGGAAGTACAGAAAGATATGTTTGGCTTATTTGCATGTGTGTGTGTTTGGTTTGTTTGTTCTTTTGGTTTTTAATATTTATTTTTCTTGGAGGTGCTGTGAAAAAGAATTTGTGAGACTTAAATGTAGAAAGGCTCATGTAAAAAGGTGTCTAGGTACAACAAGCTGAGTGACAAGCAGTATGACTTTGTTACCCCAGTTTTAAGAATGGAGGTATGAGAGAATTGTAAGGCTGAAACCAAGGGCTGAGGGATAAAAGACTGATTCTCTTCTGTTCTCATGGAGTTTGGAATGATGACAGGTTGCTCATATGGTGAGATTTGTTGTTTTGGTGATGGCTAGAGTACGCTTGAGTCATCATCATAGAGGTGATGCCTGACATTGAGCTTCTGTGAGGAGAAGCACAGAGAGTGAATGGACAAAGAAAAGACGTAAAGAATAAGACTTATGGAGTGGTATGAACAGAGCAGAGGTGGACAGTGATAAGTTTCCAACTCAGAGTACAGAGTGGAACACTCAGAGAAATGAGCCCAAGCTAGACTCACAGAAACTGTGTGGGTAAGATAGCAAGGAAGTGCTGAAAGCTCATTTGTGCCCAAAACAGCTAAATTATCAGAGAAACTGAACATGGATTAAGTTCAGGGCTTTGCCAGAAGAGATGCTATTAAGCTTTTATGGAGAGCAGTTTTGGTTCAATATGGTGCAGAAGCCAGACCAGGAGGGAAACTGAGGGAGTGGGTCTTTTGGTGAAGATGCCTGAGTTTGCATCAGGAGCCCAGGCAGCCAGCACAATCACTGTCTCTTGGGGATCTTCAGTAATCAGCTGGACAAGGATCTGAGCAACCTACTCTGACTGTGGAGTTAGCCCTGCACTCAGCAGGTTGTGCTGGAGACCTCCAGAGACCACTTGTAACCTGTATTGCTCAACAGGTTGTTGTATTAACTGACACTGATGGTGGCAGCAGTTGGAGCAAAAAGCAGTGTTTTGTGGTATTTTGATAGATAAGAAGGACTACAGGTGTGAGACTTCCACAGATTAGGTTTCATAGAAAAAAACCCTCATATTAGTAGATGATCCTTAACCTTAAGATCTTATTAATTCCTTCTATATTAAACTGCAGAGTTTTGTGCTAGTATTTGAATTCTGTGAGCAAAATTTATCATAACTGCCTTTAAAAATCTATTTACATTGCTTATTAGCAAGCTCCTTTTTTTCACTGTCCTGTTGAATAACATCCACTTATTAACCAGTGTATCTTCCTAATAAAGCTTTACCCTTTGTATAGTTGAGAGTCTGTATGGGATGTAGAAAGTCTGAAGATGGAACACACTTATACATTGGGACATTCCTTCCTTTCATCCCGTTTAACCCTCAGGTACCTGTAATTGACTTATTTTCCTCATACCTTCATTTCCTTTCAGTAAGTGAAAAATGGGGAATAGCTGTGCTTAGATAATATTTAAAGCTCCTTGAGATTTGCAGTGGAAAAAGACTGTGTAAGTGCTAAACTTTTCATTATTTTGCTTTTTTTTTTCTTCCCTTGGGGGGGTGTGTGTGGTTTTTTTGGTAGAGAGTACTATGTAAATGCATAAATACTTGTATACATATGGCATTTGTTTTCAAACTAGGAACATGCATTATCTGGAAAACCTGCTAGTTTCATATTTTACCCTTGTAAAATGTTTTCTAAAACAGCAGCTTTTATTATTTAACTATGCTGCAAAAATATGGAATGTGGATAAGAGATTTTGGACAAATATGTACATCCTCAGGGAAGATACAGTGGACTCTGCATTAGAATACAAAGTAAGTCTCTTTGTAGTCCTTAATCCTGCTCTCCATCTTCCAACCCTGTGAAATGCAGGAGTTTATAAACAAGACCCGTAGCTTTTATGGTAGGGTTCTTCAGGTGCACCTAGTAGCCTGTGTATCTACCTTCTGGACTTCTTACTGGTTTTTTTTACATTCCTCTGAACTTTGGTGCTGCTGTTTCTTTAAGCTCCAACAATACAACAGATTTTTCCCTTCTGGACTCTAGCTGGCTTGGTCTGCACTACCATGCACAGGTTGTTTGTCTTGGCGTTCCTGTCTGGTCCGCACACACACACAGAATGATTAATACTGAAGTGCAGGAAAGACATATCCAGTTGTCCATTGGCCTCCTTTTTTCCCCAGAACTCTTCCTTATATGCTAGGGGTTTGTCAGGCTTGTGGCTTGTTTGTGGCTCCATGCTTTAGAAGTGTGACTGAAGATGAATAAATACAATGACAGTAGCTTAGTGTTGTTCTTTGTTTGCTGATAAATGTCTATTGTGAAGAATGAGACTGTTCAGTTTGAAGATCAGTCTTTATCTCTGAACTACATCAAGACTATGGAGGATTAGTTTTTGTCTGGCAACAAGAAAAATGCTTAAAATACCTAAAGGGTTAACATTGAATGCTAGTCCGGTTCTCATATCTAGGAAGTTTTCACTCATCCTGTCATGAGCTTAAACTCCCAAATCAGACAATGTACAATTGCTGAGGACAGTCTTGTTTCCTTACTGTAAAATCAAAGCAATTCTTGAATGGTTAAGGTGAAGAGCTTTTACTGAGTCATTGAAGACTCTTACATTTTGCACAATCCAAACATTAACTCTTTCAGTGAGAGATGTCATCGATGAAGGGCATAAGGCAATAGAAAGGCCCTTGAGATGGAGGGTTGTCTAGTTTATGTAAAATAAGATCATCTAATAAATTCATCACTAAATTTTTCATTTAAGAATTCTTCAGTTCTGTTCTTCCTGAGCACATAGGCAAGAGAGAGGAAGTGCTTTCTTTCTGCCTTATTTGAAAATATATCCAGAACAGTTCGTAAGACTTGGATCTAACTAATAGTTTCTTTATTCTTGCCACAAGAAGTAGTTTTCAGTATCTCAGCATCACTGCCTCATAAGATCTAAGTTTTTTCATTTTGATCACATAGTCACATATTATTCATGTACCTTCTTTGGCTTGTATACATTCTTTACCCTCCAAGGATATCTTTAGCATACTGTAGTCTTGCTCTTTGATAAAAGCAAGGCACTTCTTTGACTAATTGAAAGTCAGGGATTTTGCTTTGAATCTGAAATACTGTTTGGAGTGCTATATACCCATCACACAGAAGAGGATATTGTTTCTGGCTGAGAACAAAAAGTAAGTTCATTGGTGAATACTTCCTACTGGTCTTTTTTTCTTTTTTTTTAAATTTGTCTTGGGGTAAGCAAAAATTCATGTCATTGCTTAATGTCTGAAACTTTTTATGGAGTTCTAGTTGTTCTTAATCCAAATGCAAAATTTGAGTAAATGTAAATTGAAGTAAGGATTTTGAAGTGGAAGAAAAGGTCACTTTGCTGTGTCAGGCAGGCTCATGTAGGAAGAGCTGTGTCTTAACTTGCTGAGTGTTTTTTTAGTTGCAGGGTTTTTGTTGGGTTTGTCTTTTTTTTTTTCCTTTTTTTTTTTTTTTTTTTGGAAGGTGACTGCCTGGGGGTTTTTTTGGGGTTTTTTTTTTTTTTTTTTTTTTTTTTTTTTTTTTTTTTTTTTTTTTTTTTTTTTTTTTCCTTTTTTTTTTTTTTTTGTTATGGAAGGCAACTGCCTGGAGATCTTGATGGTGACATTACTTGGCAAACAATTTGGAATCAGCTCAGCAAGTGACATCACACCCCCTTAAGGTTCTCCACATAAAATATGTTCTCAAAAAAGAAAAAAAAAAAAGAGACTTAATCTGAAATCTATTATTATATCCTCTAAGGTCTCTTAAAGCACCTCAGTATTCCCCCTCTTCCCACCATGTTCCAGGCAGCTTGACTAAATGTAGCAGACAATAGTGGTAAATGCTTTACAGTCTTCTTGGGAATGGGAACAGAGGTGAGGCAGAGGGGGAGGGACAGAGGGATATAGAGGAGGGACAGGGAAGAGGGTTTTAATCCCATGTCTATCCTGTTTAAAAAAACCAAATTGCTCCAATGCTTAGTCTTCTGTGCAGCTTTTCACAGTGTGAGCACATTGTCAAATGTAACATTTTGCCACCCAGCAAGTGGAGTTGTCTAGCTCTGCCTCCAAGAGATGAATTTGAGATTTCTCTCAAAATTCTTTCTGAGATTTCTCTCAGATTTTGAAAAGAAGACAGCAGAGATGAAAACTTCCCTTGATCTCAGGGTTTGGTTCCTGATTGATGATGATTCCCAAGAACAGTTCCTGATATGTGTTTTTCTGTGTGTGCGCCTATGCTTGCCTGCATCTGTACACATTTCCTGAGAAGCAAAGCGTTTTCTTCCGCAGCCTCAGTAGCTGCGAGCCGTAAATCCGGCTGTGTGCTCGGTGTGTGCTGCCTCTGATAGATGTGCAGGAGAGAGTTGCAGCACAGGGGGTGAGCGCTGCCAGAATCTGTAGGACATGATGTTACACAGGCCAAGCAAAGGAAGAATTATCTATGCATAATGTGAGTTTAGAATAGGCTTGACGTTCTCACACCCAAACATTTCCATCTGTTCCTAAGTGAAAGGAAACTGAGACAATATTCTCCTATCTTCTGGGCTAGCTATACAGGGAATAGGAAATGTTCTTTGATATTTTTTTTTCTCCTTAGGATATGTTCCGTTTTATTGCAGATTCAGAGAAGTCAGAGTATAAAGTGGCTTTTTTGAAAGGCAGTAAATGACATTAAATTCTTCTTAATTCTCCTGAGAATTAGTATTGAAACTGTAACTCTGTGCTTAAACAAGCTGTGGCACTTTTAGGTTATTCTTAAAAAGTAAAGCTGGATTTATGGGTTTTATGCCAACCCTGATATGAGAACTTTATCATTCTTACTTTCAAAGCTTTCTGGAAATTATCCTCTGCCTTTGCTTTCTCTCTCTGTATTTCTATGTTCTGTCCAAACACCTACTTCTCCTCATGTCTTTTTCTTCTGCCATGAAAAGCTGCATGCCTGATGACATAGTCTGTTCCTTACATACTGCAGTGTGTACCAAGCCTCTAAAACACACTGAAAGGCTCATCTGCTTTCTGCTGTTTATAACTTCACATATCTGCATGTCTCCCTGTATTTGTTGCAGTGTAACATCCTTGGCATCCTGCAACAGTGCTGAAGAATCTGCCAAGCGTTTGACCTACCTTGCTGGCTGATGGAGAGGTAGACATTATTGTTTGTTAGAAGTCATTAGCTGTGTTTTCACAGCTGAACTCTCAAAATACAATTCTGCAAATATTTCTGATTTTTAGTGGATGCAAAATAAGAAAGCAGACAGATCCTCTGATGTAATGTTAAATTATACATACTTCTTAGTATTATGGTAAGAGGTGACCTTACCTTTCACATTCTTGTTCCAGCAAGTTTGTAAACTCATCACTTTTTTCCATGTATTTGCTGTGCTTCCTCTTCTCTTCCTCTAGTTCATTCAGTGTCTGTCTGTGTGCTTTTTCTACCATTAGAAGTTGTTCCAGCATTCTACTGTGAACTTCTTTCTGTTTCTCTACAACTTTATCAAGCTGCAAAAAAAGCAAAAACTCCTGAAGTATTTTTAAACTTTTGCTTTCTCAGGCTTTCATTAATAAAAGAATTTTAAGAGCAGCTTAATAATATAATAATAATAAGCCTAACAATGAGGTCGTCTGGTATCAGTTTGGAAAGGGTTATTTAATTCTGTCATTCTAATCCCAACAAATTAGAAAAATCAGGTACTGTTTTTCAGGACCCTCAGTCACCTTCCTTTCCTCCTCCTGCCATGATTAATCCTCAACAGCTCCTAATTAACAGTTACTGTTCCCAGGGTTGTGCTTTTCTCATTGATCATTGTGGTAGAGAACCAGATGTCTTGGCAGAAGAAGCATCCTCCAGTGCTTCACGCAGTGGATGACTGACTTTTGGTTGAATAGAAATAGCTGCCTCACTTGTAGCTGTCTAGGAAATAAGAGCATTAAATTGTTCTTTTAAAGTACAGGTAGATCAAAAAGCAGTTTTCTGGTTTCACAGTAAATGCACGGTAGTGCCAAGAGTGCAAAACAATCCTGTCTCTTGTGCTTACTCTGAGCATGGCTCTGGGTTTCTGGAATAAGCAAGTGCTAAATTTTTTAATAGGTAGAAGTATTTGTTTTTAATGGTGGCATTTCCTGTTATGTTCCTCAAATTGCATGTGTTGTTGAGGTCTTTGTCTTTCAGATGGCACCTTGATAGCACAGTTTGAGCATAAAATTCCTCTCCCTTCCTCAGGGATTTCTGCTTAACTCCTAATCATAGAATTGTTAAGGTTGGAAAAGACCTCCAAGATCAAGTCAAAGTTTTGACTGAACACCATCATGCCAACTAAACCATAGTACTAAGTGCCATGCCCAGTCACTTTCAGGGATGGTGATTCCACCACCTCCCTGGACAGCCCATTCCTATGCCTGACCACTCTTTCAGTGAAAAATTTTCAATTTTTCTAAATATTATTATATAGTGATCTTTTAAATAATCTGTTTTAGCTTTTTGCAATAATTTTTAATTTTTCTAAACCACAGGGGTATTGGCATAACTGTTAACTAGACTTATGCTGTTAAACAAAATAACCTCCACAAATTTAGAGAAAACTGTGATTCTAAGGATCCTGTTACAGTTTTGAGTTCAGTATGTGACCGAGTTGTGCAAGTGTGTGTCTGAAACCATGAGTGCTTTTCCTCCTTGGGCATTACTGATCTAGCTGAAGGTTCAAAGAGGATCACTGGAGGCCATCAAAAGACCTGGGAAGAGTCTGTATTTGTGAGCAACTTTGTTCCCTGCTTGTTCCCCTTAGGAGACTGCCTCCCTCATCAGGTCAGCATCGGAATCCTTGTGTCCTTTTTGGAAAAGAGAAATTTTGAGCTCACAGCCCAGTGCCTCCTTTTAACCGCAGTCTATTCTAGTAGGTCGATCTGATTGTAGTGTTTCACTCTATTAATAGGAAAGAATTCACAAATGGGCAGTGTGGGAAGCAAAGCTGGTTCTGCTTCTCTGATGTTTCCCCCACAAGGAATTCTGTGTGCCACAAGAAACACTGGGGTTTCAGATTCTTAGGGCCACTGCTTATTTTGGACAATTTAATTCCAGGGAGTATGATTAATTATCTTTTTCTTATGTTTATTCATAGTTTGGCCAATAGAAATGATGACAGGGAGAGCTGGAATGCCTAAACATGAGTTTCTTGAATGAGTGAGGATATCATCAATTTCTGCATAGGTTTCCAAGTCTCCCCCTGCTTACCTCAGGTTCTTTTAAAGCTATATCTATTCTCTTATGTTTCTCCTAAATAATTGTTAACTTTTTGTTGACACTGCTATGAATGAATAAAAAGGAGCTATTGACAAGACTTTGAAGATGGTTTGAGTCCAAAATATTCCAACAAAAATGTGGGCCATTTTTCAAATTTCCTGCACTTTCTACTAATGGCATTAGAGAGTCTTTTCTGTTGTAACACAGCTGAACTTGTTTCGTGCATGATCAAGAAACACGAAGAAACCTGTGATTATTTGTTTTGGTGCTATTTTGTGGTGCTCTTACAGCAGATCATTAAGGGTTTTTTTATCTTGTTCACTGATAATTTGTATGCTTTACACCAGCAAGGTGACTGCTTTCTGGAATCATGATCCTCAGGCAGGACCTCTCCTGGAAAAACATTTCTTACCTAAACCCTTGCATATGCAGTCTCTCTTAGTAAGCAAGAGTCGCCTTATACAGGAATCTTTTGGCTGTGCTTTCTATATTTTTTAAAGCAGTTGAAAACAGGACTGCCTTAAAAGGTCAGCTTGAAGAAAACTGTCCATTTTAATTTCTTCACACTCTTCCTTATTTTCCCAGAAGTGGAAATTTAAAAGATTGAAATATTTTGTTTAGCTTCTAACTTATCAGAAAGATATTTTATCAACCTTCCACCCACCCCACCCCCCAAGATTTCAGAGGGTGTTTTGGAACGGCTGTTGCAGATGCATGAAGTGCCATCACCTAAGTTTCTAATGCTTGTCTTTTTAAAGACGATATTGTCAGGTGAATACACACTGTTCTCAGAAAGCAACCTGCCTCCTGATTTTTGAAAAAGTTCTGATGCAGTGCTGCTTGCAGCTATGGCTCTGTTTTGCTGAAATTGGTATGAACTGGGCGTCAGCTTTGCACGAGTGCCTGCTGGTCTCAGCCCTCAGTGCGAGGTCAGGTGGGAAGAAGGCAAAGGTGTGAACTTCCAGTTTCTTTCAGCAGGCAGTCTGCATGGATGGGGTTAAGAAAGTAAAGGTATGTGTTTATGTGGATTGGACCACCACTTTGAAAGTATATGTAAAAATCTGAGGGGATATGTAAATTGGTGTCATAAGAAAACACTGACATTCCTGGCTACAAGCTGATCGTAAATCAGATGATCCTAGTTCCAAATGTGTAAATGCTTGATTGAGATGAGGTTAGTCATCAGCCAAGCAACATTAACCAAGTGTAAAATAGTCCCGCTCCTGCACTGTTTGGTGTAAAGGATATGGGACCTGCCAGTAGGGCTTTATATGTTCAGTAAATTTTGTTTGCTCTGGAGTGTTTGTTGAATGGCTACAAGAGGTTAATTCAAGCAGTAATCCAAGCAACATGTATACAAGAAAAAAGGTAGTAATTCCAGGTTTTTGTTTTGCAGCTCTCCGTACCTTACGCTTCCCGGTAGCGCATTTGTCACTGTTGAGATTACAACAGTTTGGATTACAAGCTGGTGTTTGGGATGGGTGAGGTGTGTAGTCAAGGCAGGGAGGTGGAATTAAAGAATTTTAAATGGGAAAAAGAACGGTAGTGCCTTGGGGATACCTGCTCACATGAAAGGGTGAGAGAAGAGTAAATAAGCTGCTGTATTAAAGCAGTTTGCATGTTACAGTTTTCTCTTGTTGCTGGGACCAGAAGATGCATTTCTATTTCTTTTTAAGCATGCTGCCAAATAATTTCTACTGTGAGCATTTGGCTGTTGTGGCTGGGAACAAGGTGGAGAGTGTGAGCTCAGAAGGGAAGCGAAGGAGTGCTGGGACTATCTCCTGGTACAGGTGGGTCATAGAGGAGAGAACTGGAGAGACAGCAAATCCTACATCACAGTTAATGCACACACTTGAGATCTGCATATGAGATGTGTAACGGGAATGGGCATTTGGCCCTGTGACACTTGTGTGTCCCTTTGCAGCACATCTTTCCCTCCCTGCATGACCACACAGAGCAGAGCCTGGTACTGGGTTGCTGCACTTCCGTGTGGTTTGTTGAGAAAATGATGTGTCCCTCTGCAGGATAAGGGCACCTCCCTGGGGAGCAAATTTGACCTTGCATTTTCCCTGTGAGATCTTTTGGCTGACTCCCACGTATCCAGCAGAGAAGAGAGAGAAGCCGTGTGAACCCCTGCTAGTGTGAGATCCTCACACTGAAGCATCTTCAACAGCCCCGGGTTCCTCAGATTACTCTGGCCAAATGCTAGATCTGCCCATGCAGAAATATCCATTTATATGTATGCACACAAGTTTACTCAGCCTGCACAGTTCTTTGCTGAAAACCACAGAGGGCTAATAAGCAGCAGTGTAAATGTCTTCTGTTGAAAATTAAAGTGATAAAATCTAATTAAGTGATTTGTTGTTTTGTTCTTGCTAACCATATGGGCTTTTTGCTAGAATTAATACTTGAACATGCTGTACAATACAATGGAAAATCAGAAGCATAGCCTTACGTAACTGTGAATAGTTGAACAAGCTGGAAATTCACATGAATTTAATAGTTTAACTACATTTTGCCACTAACTCTTGACTGAAGTCAAACTAGGATGGTGCATCTCATATCCATTACATCAGAACTGAACCCTTCATCTTTCTCTTTTTAGATTGTTTTGTGTTTGGTGATATGCCAGAATAAAATCCAAGGTAGTTACATTTTTTATCCAAAGTTCAGTATAATATTATTCCTGTTAATAATATCGTCACGGTCATTGCTTATAAATGTATAATCCTGAGTTTAGGATTACCAGAGATTATGGAAGCACTTCTTCCCTTGCCTTTTTCAACGCTAGCTGAGCCAAATTTCCATGCAGATACGTTGGTCGTCTTCTCCTGAATGCCACCTTGTCAGTGCTGTTGTTTCAGTCTCTTCCTGTGACTGACTTATTGGTGCCCTACAGCTGCAGTCCTTGGAAAGTTTTGACCAATGCTTACAAGATGTTGTGAGGACACAATCAGATAGACTTTGTTAAAAAGACTGATGAGGATGCATCTTTCCCCAAGATGATTGGCAATGGGATTTTAAAAATTGATTCCTTTTTTAATTATCCTTGATGGATGCAAAATACAGGCTTTCCTCTCGTTTCGCTACTTTTAGAGGAGTTCTCAAAGTGGTAGGAGGTTCATCCTATTTTGAACAGTGAGGCACATGATTTTTTTTATCTTTGGCTGCATTATGGGGAGAGTTAGAAACCAGAATCTGCTTTTTGATACTATGAAAAGAAGAGAAAAAGACACCACAAATTCTGCAATATCTTCATCTTTATCTCTCTTTTTCTCTGATGGTTTTTTGATTCCTTTCAAAATAGATTGTTTATTTTTGAATCGGGGAAAATTATTCTTATATTATTATTCTGCATTTACTAGAAGAAATGGTTTTGGTCTGTCACACTTCTCATAGGTTTTGCAAAGGAAGATGTATTAATGCTGCTTTCTAATTTGCTACATTTCTTCACCTAGGAACCCTGTTCCCAATGAGTAAAGTTGTCCAGTCACCCAGTTTTCCCACTACATTCTTAATCAAATTTGCCAAGATGCTTTAAGTTTATAGTAGGTAAGAGAATTGTGAGAGAACATTAAAGAACTGGAAATCTTACAGTTGCCTTCTGAAATTCATTGTAATTTCACTTGAGTTTTGGGAAGATTCTCTGTGTTCAGAGCTACAAGGCAAAACTGTCAAGGGTGAGATGCACATGCAGATACAAAGGTAGGTTGTCCTAGTAGCAAAGGGGAAATTTAAATAGTCTGTTCCCAGACTTTGTGGCTGGTTCCACCTCTCCTTCAGTCTTTATATGTGTTTTAAAAATAAAAAAAAAAAAAAGAAAAAACCCAAAGAACTAAATGGATCTCTGACATAATTCAGGGGGATTTTGAAACTGAAATGGTGGAATGCCTGCCTATTACAGCATCCTTTAGTTTACCAAGACCAAGAAGTGGCAGTGGTCCTTCTACCCTTTCAGTTGCTCTCAGGATGTTTACCTCTGCCTTTTAAAATTGCCAAATCCAGTGGTGCTAGATATTATTTCTCTGCCATTAAGTGTAAGAAGGAAAAAGTGTGTATAAACTTAGTAAAGTAACAGACTGAGCTTATGTTTTCAAACTGTTTTGGACTTCTCTACAAATAATTTCCATTTGTGCTCAAAGTTTCTGTGACATAATACCACAATGTTCTAAAATAAATTAACCTTCACAGATGAACTTTATATGTTTCGGATTATATGCAGAGATTTTAACCATTGAGCTTCTGAAATGAGAGTTGACCTTTTGCCTGACATAATTTTGTCTGGAATGATCTCTATGTCCTTACATTTCTGTTCAGAAAATTTTATTCCTAATTTCTGCTTTTATTTTGTGATGTTTATCTATACTGAGCAGTATGTTAAAAAATGTTTCTCTGAGAGAAAATGAAAAAAAAAGTTTTGTCTGTTGGAGACAACTACATGGGATTAAAAAACACATTCTGATATGAAGGTGCTTTAATATCCAATGATTTGCATTGCAGGGCAGAAAGGAATCAGGTAACATTGTTCAGGAAGTATGGCAGCTGCTGCTGCAGCGTAATTAAGCTAAAGGTTACTTAGGTATAACGTGAGAATATTAGATTTCTGCCTGGATGAAGTTTCTAATGCTAGCTCATTATAGTAACTATGCAGACCAAGCAGGTATCCCCATGACTGCCCCCAAATTAATGCAGAGGTGGACAGCTGTGTCATTACTGCTGAATGGGCCCCTGCAGCCACTGGTAAGATGGCCTCCATCAGATAAGTGGGGACTGGGGGGGCTTCTGCTTGTATGGGCTGGGAATGTGGATAACAGAAAGGGAAGAAGAAAAAGAAGATGGTTTGAATTAGACAAAATCATGTCTGTTGATGTGTAAAGCCCCCAGTCTGCAGTTTAAGTGAGGATCATTGGATTCGGGTCCCAGCTGGACCCTGGACTTTGTTCTGCTCTCATTTACACTCATGTTCCATTCCAGATTTAGAGCTCATTTGCCTCCTTCCCCAGAAGTGGGTGAGAGATTTTCTGTTGAATTTGGTGGGAACAATGGTTAAATATCAATTACTTGTTCTTACCTCTCCCATAGGCTTTTCATAGATATCTTCTTGCCATTGTTCAGCCTTTGTTTGAATAGCATCTCGCTGGAGTGCCTCTAACACCTTCTTGGGAGTAACAAAGCCGTATTGTGCTTCGAGCAAAGCTAAGTCAATTTTTTCCGCCTTAAGTACTCCTATAACTTCATCTTGAGCCTGTAGAAACACAAAGTAAGGCTTTATCTTGTTAAACTGTATATATGTATTTACAGGTTAGCTCTCTGCTTTTGACTTTAAGAAAACGGAAAAACTTCTGAAATAACACTTTATATGTAAAGTGCTCCAAAACAGTCAGTAATATGAAGACAGTTGAAAAACATGAGGGAAGTATTGATCTTTGTATTTTATTAGTTCAGCATAACTCCAAGATCTTTGGACCCTTCATCAAAGCTTAAGTACTTCTTTAATGATTAGATAGTTTTGCTGTTTCTGGACCAATGTGTAGCATTCGCAATACAAATTTTCAGGGCAAAGTTTGGCTTGTGGTTTTAGAAATTGACTTGTTAGTGCAGGATGGTAGGATGCTTCTTGAAGCCTGAAAGTGTTGTACATTCTCTATGTTTTGGGTGCAGATGGCTTCTGTAGTTTAAACCCACTACAGATGTGTCCATCTGGGGTTTTTTTCTCCCACCCTGCATCCTCTGGTGGTGGCGGTTACCCCCTGCCTCCATTGCAGATATAACTACATGAAATGTCTCAAACATCCATTGTCTGCAAGGATCTCAGTTAAAAACAGTTATGTGCTAATCCTAGAAGGATAGAATAGGAAGGAAGGAAATCAGAGAGGGATGTATCAGGGGAGGACAGCACTTTTAGTCTCACACCTTTTGGCTGGAAGACTTCTGTATCCCTATTTATGAGCGTTTAAGCAAACTTTAAAATATGCAATAGTCTATTTCTAATTGTTAGCATTGCAGAAAAAAAATTGAAGAGTGATCTTTGTGCATCTTGAATGTTCTGGAATTTGGAAAGGAATGACATCTAAATCAGGAAACTTAGTTATGGTTGGATTGACAGCTGATCTTCAGCAATTTGACTTTGCATAGGAGGTGGAAAATAAGGGATAAAAGATGACTTCTCATCTTTTTCATTCATAGTGCTGCTTCCTTTTGAATTTCAGATATGATTTTAAATGTTCATGTCAGGCTCATTGTTTTCCAGCTTCTCATTTCACTCTATTCCAGTTTTAAACCTTAATAACTGAAGTGCGTGTGTGTATGTGTATATATATACTTATATATTTATATGATGCAAGTGTAATGAAGAGTGTGTGTATAATATAAATAAATATATAAAAATATGTGACATCTGAATTTTAACCTAAATTAAGAAAGGCCAAGTGGGCAAGAGAGAAATGTTTTGCAAACATGGAAATTGTTCTGTTTGCGTAATGAAACAATCTGTAGAAGTTTGCCTTGGATCTACCCTCAAAGATTGGTGCAGCTATTAAATATTCATATCACATGTGTATTCTGTTAAGCATGTCTCTATTATTATATAAACATATACACATATGTTAAGAATAGAACTACCCAGGTACTGTCTAGGTAATAAACTCTGACACCATGTGCTACACCCATTTAGGCCACTTTGGCCAGTTTGCTTTTTTCCTTTGCCTGTGAGCAGTTTTAAAGTCACTGCTCCTGTGCAATAAGCCTGCCACAGAAATATTTTCCCTGCTCACTGGAAATCTGGTTCCCACTTCCTGAAATTACATTTGACCAGGTTAGGCATCATTTACCACTTAACAGACTGTTCCTTTTCTAGGTAGAAAATTGCTCACTCTTCAAAATCCAGTAACTTGTGGGCTAAGTGGCATGTAACACTTTTGCTTCATATTATGGGAAATAAAATGGTTATTTTGTTTTTTCTAGCAAAAGGTGTTAGAATACTGTTGAGTGAGTTACTTATTGAGAACTGGCACATACTGTTTCATAGGGAATAAAGCTCATGACTTCACAGGAGAGTGGGGATAAGAAATAATTAAGTAAAAGATCTTAAAGGTCTGTAATATATTCTCCATGTCAGCTTTACAGTGACAAATACTTTGTATTCAAGATACTTAGAACTGGGCAGCACAACCAGAAAGTTTTGTGAGTTCTCTGCTTTGAGAGCTACTTGTGGCATAAAGATCATGTTTCCTGTCTGATAGCTATAATAGCCATAGTAGCTATAATTTTGGAGTGCTTTTGTATTTTGCATTTCATATTTGTCCTGTATCAGACTAGGTGAGGTGTTTTCTTAACATAAAAGCAGCACATGTTTATCATGGACATGGCAATGGGGGATGAAGGGTGGAGTGTCTTTTAATTTGGAATATAAAGTAGGACAATACATTACCTGTAATTCACCCTCGAGGACACTGAGAAGAAATAGCAAGTCGTCACGAGAGAGATCCTCCCTTTTCTTGACAGAACTTTTTTGTTTTTTCTCTGCCTTTGGGCTTCTCAGGATGGTACTGGCTTGGGCTACATCGTCCTTCTCTTTCTGCTGTGTTTGTGCATTTCCTCTCCCACTGCAACCAACCTCATCTTTGTGGTGGTCTTTCGCCCTTGGCTGGCTCAGCTTTGGTCTGGTTGGGCTTTCGGTGCTGTTACTTCTGGAATGCATGGTTTATATCTCGGAAGCTGAAGGAAATTGGGGAGAAAAGTAATTGTTTTAGCTAACAGAGACTATAAAACTATTGGTATAATTGATGGTGGGTATTATTCCCTCCAGACTGGTAATTTTCCCTTCTGCACAGGGCTGTTTCTCATTTGACAAAAGCTGACAACCTTGTGTAAACCAACAAGACTGGACTGTGTTCCTTACTGGATGTCTGTAGTGAAGTGAGTCTTTATTGTTCTTATGCCGTTGTAACAATTCCCTCCTTGATACTTCAAAGGCAGCACCTTTAGCAGCAGTGCTGGGTGCATCGCTGCAAACCACGTTTCCCGTTCGTGAGACAAGGCCTACCTCACCTTTCAGGTAAATACTTACTATGATGAGGCAAATTTAGATTCAGAAGCGTTTCACTAGGAAGGTCCTTCTGTTCCACTTAAATAGTGTCCCAGCCCATACTGTGCTCTGTTTTCCTTTGTCTTTCCAAGGGAGAGCACAAAAGCAGTCCTTCACTGCTACTACAAGCTGTGCAGTTGCATTATCCATGTTTGGCAAAATGTATGGATTAGCAAGCACATCCAGGCTGCAAGGAGTGAGTAGCACTGTAAATCCTTTCTCCCCAACATCACCACCACCAAAACCAAACTGCCTCGCAGATCATGACTTGTCCACTCTTAAAACCACGCAGTATAAAACCTCGCTACTTCTTTAGTGCTAGAGTCCAGCGCTCTAGAGGTGTTTGTACCTGGTAAAAGGGAGACTTATCCTAACTAGGCCCCTTTGAAGTGCCACTGTTAAGGAAACATACTCTAAAGCCTTTGCAGATAAATGACTAACACTGTGTAAATATTGATTAACCTCAGGAACTCATGTTTTGGTTATCACCACTCAGATTAAGGAATGAATGGAGTTCACCTCTGCTGGAAAATTGTGGTCATGGATACCATCTAGCAAACAGCCTGATCGTGTGATTCAAAGGTGAAATTCAACATGTTCCAAATACAAATAAGGCACAATTTTTCTTATTAAACTGCCAAGCTAATTGCTGAAAAGTCCAGAAAATCATTATGGTCTATGATAGGCACTAGATGATTTCTTGGCTGCTTTTTGGACTCAGAATTCTGCAGCTGATAAAATTCTTTGAAAGCCTCCTCCCCCACTCCCTTCCACCAGATTCTGACTCTAAATCTTAAACTCTGTGACTGCGCTCCTTAACTGTGGTAACTTTCCACTGAATGCTAAGAATGCTTCCTTTTGTTGTTTTTCTGCAAGAACAGAGGAGGTGGAAGTAGCTTTTGGTTTGTAATGGATGAGGACTGAGAGTGGGGTGAATGTATCAAAAACATTACAGAAAAAGAAAGTGACATTTTCTATAATGTTGAAGTCTCTTCTAGTCTGATTTGAAGCACTCATTAATAGTAAAAACTTGTTTCTCCAGGTCTGACAAAACTAAGGTGTGTCAGATTTGCATGGCAGTGTGCACTGGAAATTGTTTTGTGAAGCAGCAGCAATATCAGGTTAGGATGGGAGCTTATTATAGTGCATGTAGGAAACCAAGAGTTGTTCATAGCAGGCTGGCAGCGATGTTAGCTGGTGATGATTAGTTTAAGTTGGTGTTCATCCTGGTCTTTCAGTCAAATGCAGATTCCCTTTATTTAATCTGGTCTGTTTATTAGGGTACTCACCTTTTGCCCCTTGCTTACAGACGATTATTATTTGAGAAGAAGGCTGTTGGTTTCCTTTGAGTGTAAGATGCTGGATGCCTACTTGGCTTTTGTGTGCAGTTAAAAGCTCATGCTTGTAAGTTCAAATGCAGGAGTTGTGAGCTAAATCAGGTAACCTGAATGTAGTCTGAGCTTGTCTGTGGGCTTTGACACCACAAGCACAGGACACTATGAAATGCATAAATAGTCCAAGAAATCCCCTTCATGCAGGCAAGTTGCAGCAGTGGTATAAACTGGACATCAAGCTACTGTCAAATTTGTTGACAACAAATGTCAGTATGGCATTTCTTGTGGAAGGAAAGAGAAACTAGCAGATAAGGAAGAGTTTCATACCTTTTCAGGCTTTCGGAATTGGGGGCACCTGGAAATCCTGAACTTGAAAAATTAGTCCAAGGACATCCTCCCCTGCATTTACTCTTGCACTGGATGTATGCTGTTGGCTTCAAGGCCACATGCCACCCTGTTTTCACAGCTGCAGAGGGTTAACTGTGACTCCCTTTTAGGTTTGTCATGCCTACTTCCTAATCAGGTAGCTCAGTCCTTATTGCAGTGGCAAAAGGCACTTGGTCCTTGTGAAGCTGACTTGCCAGACAGGTTGTGCTCCTATGGAGAATGGCATCTTTTCAGTCTCCCAGGATGGAGTTTTCTCCTTTTCTTGTTGAGAGTTCTTATGTACACTTTACTTGTATTCTGTTCTGGCATTCCTGAATGCCAGTGCCTACAATCAAATCTGCTAATGCAAATATTTATCAAATTAAGCAATTAACATGAATTACTAGCTGTTGAAGTGAAATACTAAATGTATACTTTAAGCACTTTTTTAATGGTACTTGAATGTAGCTGACAAGAGGCACAAGCACTCTGGTATTAGTAGCCTGGTTTATTAACATATTCTTTCTCAGTTGATTTATTTAAACTTTCTTACTACTTGTACACTGATAGGCATTATTCTTTATAGTGTTGTCTGTCTGCAGAAGGATATCTGTGCTAATGTGGTTGTCACAGGAGGTAGGTATGAGTAACAGAAGGACAATTTAAATCTTCAAATGCACCACAATGTAACTGCTGGTGTAGCAAGCAAAGTGGGACCTCAGAAATGGACAAAACCAAACATCCCATCCACCTACCCTGAAACTCCTCACCACCTTCAAATTGTCAGACTCCCTGGATGTGCCACCATCTAAGGGACTCACCTTCAAAGCGCACCTGGATTGTGGACAGAACATCAGCTACTCATGCCCTTGCACCATGGCACAAAACAGAAAAAACACCCATTCTATTCCAGAGGGTGCTGGTTTTCTGCAACCCTGGAATGACCATAATGAGACATTCAAGACAAGTAGCGTCATTCGAAATTTTCCGCCTGTGTGTTTTGGTACACTGGGTTATTTTCTCTTTTGAGCAACTCTTTCCGTGTTCTTGAAGGTTAATGAAGAGCAACGTTTTATTTCATTGGGGTTTTTTCCACAAGGTAAAAATGTTAATACACCTATAAAATTTGTGAGTATCAGTTGTTCATGGCACCCAAATCAGAGAGCACAGGTTCTCAGAATTAGACTGAGCGTAAAATTGGCCTTTTTGCATATCTATCTCAACCAACGCTTACATTCTATAATGATGGCGTCTGTGTACAAGAAAGCTGTCAAGCAAAAAAGAGGTAAGGAAGAAGTGTTTCTTCTTGCAACATAGTTTGTAATTCACAGAGGCTCTGTGATTTTTCCTGGATAACTGACTCTTGCATCTTGTGGCACAGTTCTGTATAGAAGGTAATTTAAGCCCTTTTTCTCTGTACCACCAGGAAGGATGACAATATAAGATGCCTTAGAAAACAGTAAACAACAACTGCTAAAACCAAATTGATTGTGTGTCTGTGCCTTGCACTTATGATCTTTCACCTGTTTTGGCTCAATTACTAAACAGCAGGAATTGTAGCTTTGTAAACGGAAGAAACTAGGATACTTGCCAGCATTCTTATATGTTGCATTATGTACCATTGCTTGCAACAAAATTAAAACAAGATTGAAAGGGAGCATCCAGATAATGAAGTCACCTTTCTTGAAATCACAGCCCACTATGCTGTGGGTACTTAATAGAGGTAAGTTTTCTGTAATTGTGCTAATGGAATAGCACAAGACCTGTGTTCTGCAGTGTTGTGCTTTCCTTCACATTCAGAGGTGCCTGTTTTACAGAAAGTTTTGCAGTGGTATCTTGCTTGAAGTCACAATGTGATAGTTCCCAAGCTCATCAGGTTCTGTGCAGCTTGGTAGGCTTGGTCCAGATTCTAAGAGGAGTGAGATTGGGTTACACTGAAACATTCTGGTAAATCAAATAATTGCAAGTTAGAGGCTCAGCAAAGTTTGCATCTGTTCTTAGTGTTCATGTTCTTGTTCTTTTTATAGTTTATTTTCTGCTCTGTTTTTAAAGATCTTGCTCATCTCTGAACTGAATGCTGTCCTTCTGCATACAAAGGAGGTATTTTCCTCTTCTTGGTGATAAACAAGTAATCTGAAGGGTCAAAATATACTTTCCTTAAGAGCCAGGTAAATAAAGGACCAAATGTTTCTATGATGTTAACTTGATCTCCACCCTCTCAGTTATATTCTGAGGGAGATGAAACTGCATTTGTGTCTTTGGCAGCAGTGAATAAGCAGGTGGTTCAGAAATCCCTGCACTTTGTGGGAAAGACTGAAATATCCTTCAGAGATGGCTTCATCTTAGAGTTTTAAGAGATATTTTGCCATTTATTTTCCCCTTTAGTGTTTTCTTTTTAGACAGTGATTGACTTACAAGCTAACAAAATCCCTCACAGGACCACATATTCCCTTAAACCCAGGGGTAAAGACCCTGAATTGTTAAGAACTTGCCACTTCTTCCGAAAATCCATGACTAAGCAAGGAATTATGTCTCTCTGGTTTTTAGCATCCCTTGAAGGGCAGTGCTTTTGATTTGCTGAAATTGATAGGACTCCTACCAACAGACTGACTTTTAAAAGGAGTTGAGATCTGATTGCTTGGCATACCAATGTAATGGGAGAGTGCAAAGCACATGATGTCTTTTGGAAAGAGGTCTGCAATCCTCTGCCCATCACTATAAATATGGATTGGGGTAAGAAGGAAAGGGGTCTCACCACAGTTGCTACAGGTCTACAAGCTATTTTTTTTTCTTCCCTGTGCAGCAAAAGCCACTTTGAAGCATCATGTTCAGCATCATGTTCACATACATGGCTAGGGAGAAATTAAGCTTCTGTCCCTGTTCTCCTAGTGTGGCTGTGTGCTGGGTAGTGTCCAGACATGGGAAGGTGCTTTTGGCTAGGCCACATCACATCCTCCAGCAGGTTTGTCTTGTTCTTCTTTTGTGGTCCTGATGTGGCCTTTAAGCCAGCGATTTGCACCTACTGAACTGGGGTAGAACATAAAAAAGTCTTTTTAGTAATTAGAATCCCAGGATATGGCAATTTCACAGCATCACTGAGCCTTTCCTGGAACTGGTGCCTTCTGACAGAATGCGCTTAGGACTTTTATTCTTCCCCTAAGTGGAAATACGTTGCCTTGTGGTAGATTTGCCCCACTTCCAAAGGAAACAGCCCTTCCTTTTGGGTAGACTGCTTTAGCGTTTTCCTGAAAACCGTTTGCAGTGGCTTCTGTCCAGAGGGATGGTCTGTGCCATGACCAGCTATCTCATCTGAGCTGTGCTGTCATTCTCAGTAGACTTGGTGCTGTTTTGGTGCATAGGTTTGTCATTTAGGGAAAAGAGACTCCTTTAACAGGTCCTTCTTCACTCAGCGAATCTGGGATAAGTAAGTGTTTCCATCCTGGCAGGGAAACGGCAAGATTAAGCCATTTTTCTGGGAAGACTGATGCAAGAGTGCTTACCTGTGTATCCTGATGCATCTGGTGGCATGCAGAGTTGCGGGAAGTCAAGCAGCAGAAAGAAAATAATATAGCAGTCTGTTTCCCCTCTCACAGGATCTTGTCAAATTTTTGTCTTTGAAGCCCTTGGGGATCCTGCAAGAACAGCAATTACTCAAATGGGAAGAAAGTCTGGATTCAGACAAGGATGTGAACACTCCCAGACAGGAAAAGTGCATGGGTGAGAACAGGACGTCATTTTTGTGCTGGTTGTGGTTTATGTTCATCTGACCACAAGCCAGATTCCTCATCCCTTGGCTACAGGGAGCCTGTTCTGAGACAGTAAGATGTCTTTTGAACTGTGTTAAGAGTTGTCATGGTACTCTGCTCACAGTAAAGGTACTGTGAAATTTCCACCATCTGTTGCGTCCTCCTCCCCCTTCCAATCCTGTAGTGTTTTTGCAGGATATGTAGTGAGTGTGGTAGCTAAGATCTTCCCAGGTCCATTTTGCATTTGTGCAGGCTTACAGTCATTTTCAGAAGGCTGAGTGTGTGGGAGGTTCTGACCAGGCCGTTTTGAAGAGTATATCTGTGTCACTTGTCTGTCATTTCATTATTGGTGTGTGAATTCGTGATCTGGTCTTCATTCTTGTAATGTCTCAAACTATAGATACATAGATACAGATAAACACACACAGCCCATGGGATTTTGTGCCAGGAGAAAAGTAAAGAACCTGTGCCATGTGACTAGTTATTGGTTTTGTGGCTCTGACCTCAAATTAAGCCGGTTCTGTAGATTACCCGATCTCAGCCCATCTCCTACTAAGTCTGAGGTGGTGTTTGCCCACATATTTGGCAGTTTAAAGCACACACATTCACAGTGCACAGCATGAAAGCGTAAGATGAACAAATTTGAAATTTTTACATTAGGAGTATATGGTTGGGAATGTATACTCCTGTTCAAAGATGTCAACTTTTGTTTTAAGTAGGATTCTTCAGATGGTTGGGTAATAGACCTCTTTGTGATGATCCATGAGAAAATCAAGAGTTTGGGCTCCTTGATGCATCACACAATTCTTTTGCAAAACCAGGTATCTCTTCTGAAATCTGAAATGAAGACCTGGATTCCACAAAGCTCCCAGCTCAGAAATCAGTACTTTGAGACATGGATAGATTTTTTCCTTCTCTCTGGTAATAATTTGAAACAACTTCTGCTAAACCCTTCTTTTCTCTCCTCCACAGGAATTCAGCTCCCCTAGTTTGTGGTCCAGCATTTTGCCAAGTTGATGGTAGTCTTGGAAGATGACAGTATATTTATCACATTACAAGTGTACAGTTCTTGTAGCAAATAGGTTAGACACAGTGGAGGCTTGAGGTGATTTGTCTTGTGGCAGGGGTAGCACCTCACTCACGAGGCCACAGTGTGAAGCCAAGGGTTTCGTTGTAGTGGGAGAAGGACTCTGAAGCTGCAGGTGCACTGTAGCTTCAATGTGCTGCTGCAGGATGACAACAACAATAAAATCTTTGGAGGAATCAAATACATTTGCTTCCTCCTCAACCTTCTGAACCCGTTTTCATGGGTTCAGAAAGTTGAGGAGGAATCAAAAGTAAAATACCTAGAATGTCTGTAATTTCTGCTGCTGGGAATAGAGCACTGAGGGGAATTTTATGCAATTAGCTGAATTGCCTCTGAGATTAATAGGGTTTGGGTTTTTTCCGGTATGCTTCCATGGGTTTAGGTTTGTTTTGTCTTTCTTTTTAAAGTTAAATGTCTCATACTTATTTTGTAATTAGACACTAATAGTAGATTATTTATAAGGATTAGTGCAAGAGAGGTTTTTGGTGCATGTGAAGAAATGTCCCTATAACATCAGGTAGATCTAAGAGTTTGAAAGGTAAACTCTACAATGTCATAGTTGGTCCTCTTATTGAACAAAAAAAAAGTGAATCTTGCACTATCTGTAAGACTGATTTTTATTGGTAAACTGAAATAAAACTCAGCTGCTCCAATTTCAATTATATAAATTTACTTTCTGAGTATAGAATTTTCTCTTTTTATGAGCATAAGAAATAGTTAGCATTATTTAATACAGTGGTTTTAGTTTAATATTTATTAATATTTAATTTAATTGAATTTAATATTTCTGTTATGAACATGGTTTCATATTTATTATTCCGCTGCTGTAATTTTGGCTCCAATGTATAATTACTCTGTAATTACAGAATTATCTGAAGCAAAACCATGAAATAGTGCCACATGAAACAAAAATGTTTCTATCTTAGAAACTGTGTGTCGAAAGTCGTCTTTTCCCCTGAATGTCTTGAAACTGCCTGGAGTGCAGACATTTATGTAGCTGGACAATTCAGCGTTTCAGTTGATCACTTCAGTTTTTCCTTGCTGTGGCTATCTCTCAGCTCTCTGTAGCCATCAGTTTCCCTGAAATCTGTAGAGATGTCAGTACCTTTTCCCCTCTCTCTGCCCTGTTTGGAACTGGCCTTGGTTCAGGCTGGGACCTCTGGTTAGACATTGGACGAAATGTGGAGCCTCCTTGCTGCGGAGAAACAAGCTCGGGCTGTCCTTAGGAAGAACACACTGGGACCTTTGGCTGGCCCTTCCCAGATTCATCTGTCATGGAGATAGTCATGAAAGTGAAGGGCAGGATATTCAGACTTGCAAAACAAATAGGTTTTTGCATGTGTGACATGTTACTGTAAATCCCACAGGCAATAGTTCAAGTGAGGTATTTTAGGACTCGAGAAGGAGCTCTCCTTCTGTTTGGTTTCAGTCTTATGTATTGTTATTTTACAGAAGGAAAAAAAAAACAAACCAAAATTTTCTAAGTTTTGGGTTTCAGGATAGGCCAGAATTTTCTGTGTGGTAAGTCAGACACCTTCTGTCTACTGAATGGTGAAGGTTTCTTGTTTTGTTTTAAGGTGGTTTGTTTAAGGGTGGTTTTTTTCAAAATTATTGAGGGATTTTACTGGCTTTTATGTTTTACAGGTTGTCAATCTGATCTAGTTCATACATTCATGTTTCATTTCTCACTCCTTCACGTGAGAGCCATGTGCCTCCCAGGTCAATACCTGTCGCTGTATCGCGAGGAGGGAGAGAGAAGGAACACGGACTCGATCCAGGAAGTAGAGAGAAGAAGCCTCTTTATTTAATTATTTATCACCTCTTTTATACCTTAGTGCTCTGGCATGGTGTAAGTTCATTGGACCTCTAGTTACTCACCTCCCAGGGTGACTGGTCAAGTTCTACAACTGCCATTTCAAAATATTTGTCTAGTCAGTATCATAACAATTCTACAAACAACTGCAGGTGCAAAATAGTTTACAGAAAACCACAATATTGTTTTGAATGGCTTCTATGGGAAAGTCAGGGCTCCCATGAAGTGTTACAGTCTCACAGAATACTGCAGAAAGCTGGAAAATTTCTCTGCTGAAAGCTTTTCAGCATCCACAAATACCTATGCTTCTGGCTTTTGCTTTCCCTCTCTCTACTAGAAACTTAGTGAATGAATTTGTAGGTTCATGGTGTGAACCTATGTGAAGGTATTGTCTCAGCAATGGCACTAGTTTTGTGTAAGTACATGTTTTGGCAGAATTTAAAAGTGAGAGAAAGTTTTTTACTGCACAAGGCGCTCTTAAATGTTCCATGTGTTTGCATAGGCACAGATGGGCCCTTTCTTCCCTGGGTTCAACATGATTTTGGTAAATGGGAACCAACAAAAGCAACTGTCTTCCTGAAAATATAGGTGAGGTTATTGCCCATACTTCTTTTGTTGCCCTCAGCAGACTTGATGCAGCCAAAATACCATCATTGTGTGGTAATTCTATAAATATTTCAAGGTAAGTTTTGTGATAGCAGGTTTAAAAAAAAATGACAAATCCCGTTTTTATAATATTCCCTCTCACTTCCCAAAACTTCCTATCACTGCCAAAATGGGAATATTTGATGTTTTATTTTAATCATCTAAGCAGGATTTAACCACTATATATTGAATATTTTTCTTCCTGTGTTTTTTAGCAGCATGACAGATCTCCTCATTTTAGAAATATTTCTCAAGATAATAAGATGCAAAACCTGAATATAACTAAGAGAAGCCTGTAAGAATAAAAGGCAAAGAAGTTTACTCAGCCCAGTGCCATTTTTACATCTTTGACTTCAGTGATTAACTTTCCCTACACATACACAGTTGCACATACCAGCACCGTATCAGTGGTGTTTACTGTAATTAAGTCCTGCCTTTCTGATGGAAGGAAAATTTTCTCTGGCAAGGTGCTTGTGACAGTCATTTTCTATGCCCTTCAACATGCTGGTAGTGTGGTACAAGGTCACTTTGAAAAGCAGCCTATAATCACAATTCTTCAAAAATAATCTAACTGAAGAAATACAACAATATGATGTTATTAGCTGTAACAGCTGTGGGCAAAAGAAAAGGAAGAAACCAGTGGTATTTCTTGTATTTCAGTGTGCACATATGTGTCTTCATGCACACACATATGACAGTTGAAATAATGTATTTGTGTACCAAGAGTGTATCTATGTAATGCTCTTGTGCTTGGTGCTCACAGCAAATAAAGTGTCCTTTATGAACAACAAAGTATCCTATCCTACAAAATAAGTATCCTTTATAAGATACTTTCATCAAAAGCACAGTAGAAGTCCACCAAGCTTTGAAGTATCTTGCTTTTGTTTTCAATGAAAATGTATGGTTAGTAAGGATTGTATAGTAATGTGTATGTAATGTATAGTAAGCAAGGATTATCTAGGATATGTTATCTACTGTAAGTTAATTTGTTACCCTGCACTAATTGGTCTGGGTATCTGAGACCCTAACTTCTTAACCCTTCCAGCAATCTCCATTTCCAATTTACTCATGGCTTTTTTTGTCTGCTTGGTGTCTGTATGGAATGCCCTACATCCATGAGTTGTGAAATAGGCAGCAGAGGCCACAGTGAGAACTACAGAATAAAAATGTTACACCTTCAAAGTGCATATATATATTAATTTTCTTCAAGGGTATTTTTGAGAAGCATAGATTTGTTGAGACATTTGTGTGGGAGTGTTCACCTCAGTGTTGCTTTTCTTCACACATGAAAATAAACCACAGACTTTTAAATATCCTGAGAAAAATTTCTTCAAAGACAGATCAAAGGTCTTTACTAATGTCTGAGGAAACTGTCTCTCTTGTGAACTCATGTCTATGGAGAGCTGGTTAAGACAATCAAGATCATTATTCCATTGATTTGATCATTTGCAGCCTGCTATGAAAGGAGATGCCTTGTTTGGAGGAGGAGGAGGTGGGGGAATCCACAGATGCTCCTAATTTTACCAAGAAAGTCATGAATAAAATAACTTTTTAAAACCAACTCTGTTGATTTTTCCCCCACTATGCTCTGTGGGTTGCTCTGCTTCAAATGATTGTCTTAAACAGTGCGTGTACAAGAGTTTTGTGCAAGAATGAGTCAACTGACTTTTTTTTTTATTTTATCAATTTTATCTGCTTTTGTGGCTATTGAGATCAGTGAAATGTCCAGCTATGACTTTCACATCACAGAAATTTTACATCTTTGTTTGTTTCTTTGTTTTTGTTTCATTTTTGTTTGTTTGTTTTGGGGGTTGGTTTTTTGCTTGTTGGTTTTGGTTTGATTTGTCCAAAAATCTCTTTCTATCTCCTTTTACATCAAAGCAACACAGAGCACATATGAGCTAAGCTTTGAAAGTTTGTGAACTTCTCCCTAAGCTGGAATTCCCCACCTTTAGACAGCATTCAGGAAAATAAATTGATTTTTTTCTTTAAGGCCTGGGTTTCCTTTCTTATCTCTTATGTCTGTTTGCTTCATGAACTGCATCTTTTATCATTCAGACCAATTCTTTATAGGCTCTCTGATAGCAGAGAGCTCTTGACTCTTAGAAGCTGTTGAGAATAGTGTTTCTCTTTTGAAGCATTTTACTGGTTTTGTCATGCTGCCACAAAGCATCTGTGGGTGTATAGGGATACAGGAATGGGCTGTAGGCAGCCCCAATTTTGATAAGTTACAGCTGTATCCCTGGGAAGACAGAAAACCAACTTGGAATGCAGGTGTGTGTTGATTTCTTTAACAAGAAGCATGTNAAGTCCTGCCTTTCTGATGGAAGGAAAATTTTCTCTGGCAAGGTGCTTGTGACAGTCATTTTCTATGCCCTTCAACATGCTGGTAGTGTGGTACAAGGTCACTTTGAAAAGCAGCCTATAATCACAATTCTTCAAAAATAATCTAACTGAAGAAATACAACAATATGATGTTATTAGCTGTAACAGCTGTGGGCAAAAGAAAAGGAAGAAACCAGTGGTATTTCTTGTATTTCAGTGTGCACATATGTGTCTTCATGCACACACATATGACAGTTGAAATAATGTATTTGTGTACCAAGAGTGTATCTATGTAATGCTCTTGTGCTTGGTGCTCACAGCAAATAAAGTATCCTTTATGAACAACAAAGTATCCTATCCTACAAAATAAGTATCCTTTATAAGATACTTTCATCAAAAGCACAGTAGAAGTCCACCAAGCTTTGAAGTATCTTGCTTTTGTTTTCAATGAAAATGTATGGTTAGTAAGGATTGTATAGTAATGTGTATGTAATGTATAGTAAGCAAGGATTATCTAGGATGTGTTATCTACTGTAAGTTAATTTGTTACCCTGCACTAATTGGTCTGGGTATCTGAGACCCTAACTTCTTAACCCTTCCAGCAATCTCCATTTCCAATTTACTCATGGCTTTTTTTGTCTGCTTGGTGTCTGTATGGAATGCCCTACATCCATGAGTTGTGAAATAGGCAGCAGAGGCCACAGTGAGAACTACAGAATAAAAATGTTACACCTTCAAAGTGCATATATATATTAATTTTCTTCAAGGGTATTTTTGAGAAGCATAGATTTGTTGAGACATTTGTGTGGGAGTGTTCACCTCAGTGTTGCTTTTCTTCACACATGAAAATAAACCACAGACTTTTAAATATCCTGAGAAAAATTTCTTCAAAGACAGATCAAAGGTCTTTACTAATGTCTGAGGAAACTGTCTCTCTTGTGAACTCATGTCTATGGAGAGCTGGTTAAGACAATCAAGATCATTATTCCATTGATTTGATCATTTGCAGCCTGCTATGAAAGGAGATGCCTTGTTTGGAGGAGGAGGAGGTGGGGGAATCCACAGATGCTCCTAATTTTACCAAGAAAGTCATGAATAAAATAACTTTTTAAAACCAACTCTGTTGATTTTTCCCCCACTATGCTCTGTGGGTTGCTCTGCTTCAAATGATTGTCTTAAACAGTGCGTGTACAAGAGTTTTGTGCAAGAATGAGTCAACTGACTTTTTTTTTTATTTTATCAATTTTATCTGCTTTTGTGGCTATTGAGATCAGTGAAATGTCCAGCTATGACTTTCACATCACAGAAATTTTACATCTTTGTTTGTTTCTTTGCTTTTGTTTCATTTTTGTTTGTTTGTTTTGGGGGTTGGTTTTTTGCTTGTTGGTTTTGGTTTGATTTGTCCAAAAATCTCTTTCTATCTCCTTTTACATCAAAGCAACACAGAGCACATATGAGCTAAGCTTTGAAAGTTTGTGAACTTCTCCCTAAGCTGGAATTCCCCACCTTTAGACAGCATTCAGGAAAATAAATTGATTTTTTTCTTTAAGGCCTGGGTTTCCTTTCTTATCTCTTATGTCTGTTTGCTTCATGAACTGCATCTTTTATCATTCAGACCAATTCTTTATAGGCTCTCTGATAGCAGAGAGCTCTTGACTCTTAGAAGCTGTTGAGAATAGTGCTTCTCTTTTGAAGCATTTTACTGGTTTTGTCATGCTGCCACAAAGCATCTGTGAGTGTATAGGGATACAGGAATGGGCTGTAGGCAGCCCCAATTTTGATAAGTTACAGCTGTATCCCTGGGAAGACAGAAAACCAACTTGGAATGCAGGTGTGTGTTGATTTCTTTAACAAGAAGCATGTGAGGGACATAAGAGACAGGTATAAAAGGCTGTGTTGTAGGATGGTAGAAGATGGATGCCTACTGATGCCTCCCATCATTGTCTGTGTTGGTCTTCTGTTCGCCAACAGGGTGCTAGGTAGGACTTCAGGCTTGTATCTCAACCTGGGACTTCCAAGTTGGTGGGTTAGGGGTTTTTTTGTTCGTTGTTGTTTTGAGCCAAACTTTTTAAATACTATCTCTATCAATGGCTCTGTTCTACTGCTATCTAGAAATTGGACAATAATCTTTAGTTGGTTTAAGTGATCATAAATGAAATAATTCAGTTTTGGTTTTTGTACATGTTGGGCTTTTCTTTTAGCTGTGGACTGGATTTTTCTTGTATATCCTGAAGTTTTGATCCTCATTACTTTCTGTGATTTGGTACTTTGGAGTAATACTGAGGTTTTCTTCATAGTCTGTAATACAAAACCAGTGTGATACTGTTTTATTTTCTCCTTGCGTGCTTTTCTCATTCATGACAATACCTCAGTATGTAACAGCAGGCTGACATCTTTTTGTCTGACTGGGATAATCCTTAGTTGTGAAAAAAATTGGCTCTGGCATTTTCCTCTTTGAGCTGCAGCTACAAAATTACAACACATGCGTGGCCATGGAAGATTCCCCATATACATCCTCTGCATTTAGTATACAAGAGGAAAATTTGGATAAACATCCAAAGTATTTTTCCCAGGAGTTTAATGAAAAGAATCTCTCTCTCAGATCCCAAATCCGCTCACTTTTCTATGCAAATTAGAACTTACTGTCTGTGGAACAGAGGTTTTAGGTTTGGGGTTTTGGTGAGGGGAGGGGATGAATGGCAGGAGTTCCCTCGTCATCTCTGAGCCAGGAGTGCTGCCTGGCACTGCCCTGTATCCTGCTTGTCTAACTTCATGTGTGCTGCCATAGGACTCTTGCCAGGATGCATGGGGACAAGTTGCAGAATTTTGGTAAGAGTGCTCCTAAGAAATTTTGATGACATTAATTTCTAGGCTTTGGTGCAAGTGGAAATCAGTGTTGTGTATTTCTGCTTTTTGTTGTTTTGGAGGTTTTTTTCTTTCGTTTTCTTTGTCTCTTTTATTCTTTCATTTTGTTCTTATTAACCTCTAGTTCTACCTGTTGATGTTATGGCAGCAGGATATTTTAAATTATCTACTGCATGTTCACCTCCACACAAATGAACACACAGGAAATGTGAACTTCCTTGTAGATTCTCAAGTCAGCTTTGTAGTTAGTTTTTAGTTTTTGAGAATTTTTTTCATTAAAGTTGATTATTGCCTTAAATAACTGAAAGCAAAATGACAACTTTCAGTGGTGGCTTATATTTTTTTAATTTTGTTCATATTAGTTAGTGACTGTGGCTATATGCGTCTGCTGGGAAAATGCGAAAAGCACAAAATTTTAAAAGTAACTGTACGCAGTGAAATTAATTTTTGTATGTTTTGACATTACATGTTTTACCAGCCATGACATTCCTTATTATTTATTATAACTCCTTACAGTATTCCCATACCCTGTTCTGATGACGCAACTTTGGAAAATGCAATAAAAACGCACAGGAAACCTCAGCTTTCTAATAGGAAGTTTCTTGTAAGCAGTAAAGTTCAAATGCCTCCTCCCAGTCAAAAGGAAGTAGGACGGAGGTCAGTGAGCCAGGTAAATGTCCCTCCTCTCTGTCACTACCTGTGCTTTCTTCTTGTTTTTCCTCTGTGTTGGAAGTTTGGTCTTGAGGCCATCATCTGTGTTTTGGCATAGGGCAGGTAGAGAAAAGCCATATAATCCTTTCATTGGACCCCACAGTGAGGTTCACGTGTAAAGGCAAAAGTGTTGATTTGTGACTGCAGCTGTGACTTCATCCTGCTTTTGATGATACTGTAGCCGAGTCCTTGGGGGGAAAAGCAAGGCATGCTCAAGAGGTGGAATACAGCACATACTGTTGTTTGTTCCTCTCTTTGTTTTTCCACTTGTTCAAATAGAAAATGTCTCTGGCCAGCTGCTAGCCCAGTGGCTAGTGAGAGTGGAGGAAATTGATTTTGCAGATCTAAATGAAATCATCTATGAATATTTTGCAAGAGTCTGATGTTCAGAGAGGTCCTAAGGGAACACCAAGGTCTGGATGCCTTCTTCCCCGTCCCCACCCCTCTAAAGGCCTCTGAAAAGCCCACTTGAAAGACCTGTTTATTCTTTTGGAAGAATGGTACTTAAAATGAAAGCAGAATCTCTGTATTGCCCAGCTTTACTGCTTGGCACCGGTTGTCCTACATTTTGGTGCGGCTTTGTTACACGTGTGTTGGTGCTGGAGACTTGCAGAAAGCTTGTCCACCTGCCTCTAATGGCCAGTGACAAACAATGTGGGACTAGGCAGAAGCAAGGTGGAACCCAAAGGACACAGTAGGGACCCTTTTGCTGCCTGTATTCAGCCCTGCAAATAATGAGAACACTGGGGAAGGAACTGCTCCCTGAGCAGCAGTTACCATAAATGGGATGAACTGCCAGGAGAGCCCCGTTGAAATTGCTTTTTTGGTCTCGGTGGCAATTATATTATATTCCTACTAGTGTTTTCCTGGCAGCTACAAACAAGTCTACAGTTTTTTAGGTGTGTTGAGGAGGGCATGAACAGGTGACTCCAAATGTTTGCATTTAACATGCAAGTCCTTCCTAATGAAGCAATGAGTCATATCCTGCAAGCACAGACAGCTTCCTTAGCTTGCTGCTTAGCAGGGCTTCACCAAAATTATTTTATCAGAAGCTAATATTTAGCTCCCGAGAGCACCATGCCTCTTCTGCACATAAATAATGCTAATTTGTTATACAATAAACCAGAGCATTAATGCCACTTCTGACAGTACCTGTGCACCATTTGAAGGTCCAGACATCTCTCCTATAGATATAGTATATATACATATATGGAAAAGATACTGCCTGGTCAAACTTCTGACTTGTAAGTTTGTGAACATTTGCTTAGCGTGAAAAAAAAAAAAGATAAATTCCCAAGTGGACACCCCTTCCCCCTTTGGATTACTGGGTGGTTGTAAAGGAGTCAGCTTAATGCAGGTGTGTGTATGTAGTGATCATATGTTCCCATGCATTAACAGTATTTATGTTCTTTCACTAAGAGGATAATTTTTCTTAGTACTCTGTTCAAATCAGTTGTTTGAGTGAATAAGTATTTAAAAAGCGTTAACAGTAGAGTGGATTTACCTTAAGATGATAAACAGCCTTGAATAGCTAGATGTTCCTGTATGTGCAAGCAGTTCTATTTGAGGAACAATCACAGATCATATTCATTCTCTGATGCCAAAATTTAAGTTAAATGTCCAGAGGTAAAATAAAGGTAAGGCTTTTGAATGAAAGGCCAGAGAATCTGTCGTGTATCATTTAAAACCAAATACCCGGTGCACATGGTGGGATTCTCCAAGCTTTCTTTGTGCTGATAGGCCCATTAAAGTCTGTGGGGCTACATGTGCAAGATTGGGTTACAGGGTTAGGGATGGTATTTTGTGACTCCTACTGCTCGTATAACTCTGAGTACATGTATTTTCCTTTAAGTATAGTCTGGACAGTCTCAAAATGTAGCATGTTAAAGGTCTCTTGTTAATACAAGCGTATTTATTAATTAAGGAAACAAATGTAGAGACAATAAGATGTTTAATTTAAGGTTTAGTCATTTTCTTGCCATACAGCCTTAAAAAAAGAAGAAAATGAGAAAAAAAAAACCACACACACACACAAAATACCCCTCCACCTGAACCAGAAAAGCCCCACCAAAGAACCACTACCACCACAAAAAAACCCCCATAACAACCACCAAACCATAGAATTTACTGGGATAAGAGAGGGGAAGGTATATTTATAACTGAGAAGTAAAGCTGGCTGTCCAGTTTGGTTTTTAGGGTTAGAATTGAAGGAAAAAATACAGAAGAAATGCATATGTATGATCAATATGACGTAGATTGTGGCTTTTAACACTGGTCTTAATAATGCCAGGAATACTGTTCATCATTCTTTTCTTTTTTGGGATGAGCTTAAGACAAACTTTGTAGGTTTATCCTCAGAGCATTTACATGGTAAGATTGTTCAGGTCACAGTTTCAGCTTCATGCAAATTAGAGCTGCACAGCTGAAATGTACCCACCTCTTCAACATCAGTGATTTCTTTAAAATGTATGTGGTGACAGGCAAAGGCTTCAACAGTAAATAGTAGGGCTTCTTGTTTCAGGAAATAGAATTAAATTGGAATAAGTTGTTCTTCTATGAGTTAAGTAAAACCCAGTCTTTTTTGGATAAAATGGAAGTAGCCTTTTGCAAATGTATATTCTAAATTTAGTTTTGCTTTATTTGAACATGATATATATCAACTTCTTAATGTCCTGCTAGGTCCTAGACAGGGTTCCTAAATGCCAATTTAAAAAATGAACAAGAGTGATCATTCAGAAACCTGATTACCTTATTTCATCTGCATTGTGCCTTTCAAAACAAAGTTGTTGCTAAGGGGATATTGCAACGCACTGCATTTCTTTGGGATTTGAACAATGAAGAAGCCTTATAGCAAATTCTTATTCTTGTGGTGTTCTTCAAATGTCTGTTAAGCCATTGTTATCCCAACTGATATCCTTTATGTTCTGTGATCAACAGAGTTTGTCAGAGATGTGGGGCTTTAAGAAGCTAGACTAGATACAATTCAGTTTAGCAAGCAGAACTTGATCCTAAATGATTACTATTGTTCAGGGCCTGTAAAAATAGTTTGGAGGCTTAGTCACTACTGCAGTAATAAATGTAGTGAGCAAGCTTTGAAAAAAATATTAAGACCAGTATCCCATGAAGCTATACAGGCCACCTGTGCTAGACATAACCTTGTGGAGATTTAAGGCTGCCTTCCCAAAGGGCCTGTACGATACTTGTAAGGCACAGCTTTGTTGAATTTACAGCTGCATGGTCAGGCATGGGCTCTGGTCATCTGCTCCCTGGCCTGGCAGGTCCAGCAAAGGCAGGGTTTGGCCACTGTTCAGCTGCTGGAGCACTGATGTTTGCCAGCACTGCTCCGAGGGGTCCCATGTGTCCCTGCAGTGCTCCTTGCCCCGGCTGCCTCTGGGTTTGCTGCTGTGCCCTGGAGCATAGAGCACCTCTGCACCTGCTGACCTTGGCACCTTTGGACAGCAGGATGGCCTGGGAGCATGAAGGGGCAGAAGGAAGGGAGGAAAGAAGCCCTCGACAAAACACGGATGACAGTTTTGGGGAAGTGGCCATGTCACCAATGTTGGAGTGTCATCTTTGTCTTAGGGAAGCTGTGCATGCAGGGTGAACTGGACAGAGCATCTGGAAGGCTGTGAATAACTCTGTGCCCTATTGTGGGACACAAATAAGGCTCATATGTATTTACATATATAAAATTACCTGTCTCTAAAACTATCTAAGCACGCACATACGCAAACACACTCCACTGTGAGGGAGAATAAGTGTTTGTGCAGGAAGGTTTTCGCTCTTGAGCTTCTTGTTCAGTGCAACATACCAGAGTTTGTTTTGCTGAAGAATTAGTGTCAGAATTGTAGCAGGAGAATTATGAAAATAGGTGGCTTATCAGCCTATTTAATTAGTTACTTCTACCTCTAAGAAAAAGTCCCGAGGCAGTTATTAGCAACTGATACTCAGCAAAGAGGTCTTGTGGGGGATCCCTTGTCATTGTTATGGGAATGCTTCATCTTAGTCTCTAGCATTGCTCAGAAACCAGAGAGCTTTAATACAGCAGTTAAACTAAACCAGAAGGCATCATAATGCCTTTGTGCAAACATATTTGATTCCCTATCTTCATAAAGTGTAAAGCAGCACCAGACTACCTATGCTTTTATCTCGTAGGACAAGCAGACCATGACTGCTCAAATGGGAAAGAAAATGTGTAAGATGCTTGTGATTTAGGACTCAGATATCCTGAGCAGTACACATGAAGTAAATGGAAATAGTTATTTGCTCGTAGCATGACAATGGGGGACACTCAGTGGATCAGTCTGCCAGAGAATTGAAACAAAGTGGGGTACTTTGATGTACAGCATTTAGCTAAACCACTGAGGTGAGTGCCACAGGATAGAGCTGAGGCCAGAGGTGTCAGTGCATTCAGTGAGGAGATTCACAGAGGGGCAGTTTGGTTGTGGTAGTTTAGCAGGATGTTCTGCAGGCAGCTTAAATCCTTGACAGCTGAGGGCATTCTAGAAGAAGGATCACTCCCATTGCTGTCTTTGTGCAAACATCTGCTTTTGGCCACTGTCAGAAAGGTTTGTGAACTAGATCAGCCTCTGGCTTTCCTGATGCATTTTTCATGTAGCACGGGTGAGACTCTAGACTATTAGTTCTCCAGTACCTTTTAAAGCTAGGAAGTAAAATACCTTTTATATCAATCCACTAATTATTTACAGTAGGGAGTTAGGCTAACTTTGCCCATGCAATACTTTATACACTAGAAGTTAACTGCTGTCGCGAGTTGTTATTTCCATTGAGAAGAATGATTCATCTTTCCATGAGTAGTCAACAGATCTCTCAGTGGGAATTAAATTTTAGTCTATGTCACCATTCTGTAGGAGCAAATACATATGGTAACAGGACACTGTGTCTGGATACATGTGTTTTCTGTTGAACTGGGTTGTCTAAGAACTTTTGTCTCAAGTGTTTTGAGCAAATTCAATATTTATTTCTCCATGGTTAGCTTCAGAATGGTAGTCATGAAGGAAAAGGCTTACTCTTACAGAAACGGGTGCACTTCAGAATAGTCTCTCAAATGTGCCTCAGTCCTGATTAGGAAAACCAGCTCTTAGCTGCTATAACTGCTACTGGGGATGGTTTTCCAATCAGTGTTTTACCTGACGTGCGTTTCTGCTGTATTTCTTTCTTCTGTCTGGTGGAAATTTGCCTTACTTTTCTTTAATTGTTCATCAGAATGGTCTATTAGACATGTTACTTACATTGGAAAAGCCTCTTGGGCAAGAGCTAACCATACCAGATATGCCTTCTGCACTACTGTAGCTGTGAAAATTTGGAAAAAATAATCATTTGGAGAACACAATTTCAGGATCTATAAATCCAGCATATCACAAGTTACCTTGCACTTTGTTTGTGTCCCTGTATTGAAATTTATATTTTTATTTTTTGCTTTAGCTGTCTTTTTAATACTCAATATACAAACCTACAAGGGGAATGGAATGGAATTTGGAAATATATGAAGTTCAAATATCACAGTTTTACAAAGAGAATAAATATGCTACTGAACAGCATCTGTATAAAGTTGGGGTAACAGTGTACATATTTTCAAGTATTGTATTTCTTCTGAACAGATGTCTATGAAGGTTAAATCAAAGGGCAGCTTTTTGAGAGGGCTTTGAAACTGTGCCCCATGACAGGTTACAGGACTTTAATCTATTTAGTTTTAAATTTTGGTACAGTATTTGTCCCAAATGCTAGTCTTCAGAAGTCAGGACATTGGCATCCTTAAAATGATTTTCACAACCCAAGCCCAGTGCAGGAGAATCACTTTTCCAAGTGCAGGGTCCTAAGCTTTGTGCAACCACAGAAGTGATGACAGTCAGAGGAACACTGTGAGAATGTTATCGATCATCTTTTTCTTTTGGTGCTTCCTGCAGAACACTATGGTTCAGGCAGCGATTGTGGTAAGAGGCTTTTAAATTGATGTAAAGACCAAGTTGATTTGACATGTTTTTTAACCAAGTGTTTATTAGTTGAAATAATCTTGGGTGGTTTCTGGCATGGTTTATGTTTGAGTGGGAACTTGAATCATTGTCAGAAGTCTGTGAATATTTGAGCATGTTAAGCTGAAATTACCAAATGGAACTGTGGGAGGCTTTTGGCTTGTGTTTATGGAGTATAAACCAAAGCTCCTACCTTGCTGCCTCAAGAGCCACAAAAATGTTAATAGAAGTCAGAGATGCAAGAAAAAATGTATTCCATATAGCCTGTCTACTTGCCAGTATTAGCTTTTTCCTTGAGTTACTTTCCACTATTATTTTTCTATCTAGTTTAAGGTATCACAAGGGATGAGACTTCCTCTACATTCCTGTGGAAATTATTTTGCAGTCCTCATAAGACTTTGTGAATTTTTTTTTCCCCTCATTCATATTTCCTGGTTCTTATATTTCCAGAGCAGAATCTTCACCAAAACTGTCAGGAGTTGCTTTCCTGTTAGCTTTGGCAAAATGATTCAGGCTTCCTTCTTGCTCCTGTCTGCTTTTGTTCAACTGAGTGAACCAGTGAACATTCACATGTCTAACTACAAGTCTTCTAGGATAGGTGATGCTTTCCTGAAGGCTGCTGTGAACGTTTGAAATCAACCTGGGTGTATCAGGTGAAGCGGCTGGAGCTCTTAGAGTTTCTTTTATTGCATTTTCTTTTGTGTGTCTCAGACTGGTTTTTCACACACAGTCTTCCTAATTGGTTTCCCGTGTTTTCCTCTCTTCCACCCCTCTCCCCTTTAACACTAAGGTATTTGTGCACAAGCCTCAGAATAGGCTTATGGAAAGGCCAATTATAGGCACTTAAAGCTAGACTAAGATGAAGTCAATGATTCATCAGTAAGCAAAAGCTAAAATTAATCATGTAACCTGCGTGCAAGATTGGGTAGTTTGTCCCCATTTCATCAAGATAATTTGTCCATAAAGAATATGTTGCTTGTATTTGGACAGTTAGGTGCCCAAGACAAACTAATTTGAATTGTTGTATGAGTCTACAGGAAAATGTGAGCTTTTGCAATTGTTTCAAACCCCAAAATATTTCTGGTCTATTATAAATTAAATGGTTCCCTCTATTTTATCTTTTAATAATGTATAATAACATTAAATACATATTTACTCTAATCATTGTAACTAAATTCATCAGGAACTGCTGTGACAGGACGAGGAACATTCATTTGAATGTTATTTGCTTCATGAACATTTGTTCATTTGATTCATGAGCCAGGTAAAGTGATTAGAAATCGCTTATTTTTTCATTCTGTCTTTGTGTTTTGCTTGGTTTGCTGAGTTAATTTTTTGTGTGTTGACTTGCTTCTCAGCTTTTAGCTTGAACTGCTGTACACAGTGAGGTGCACAGTGGCAGCTGCCTCTTGAAAAGTTGCCATTTGGAAGGAAGCACAGAGGTTGTCCTGCAGACCTGCACGCACATGTATAACATGCATTACATGTGGATACGCCCTGCCTCAGGTGGGAACAGAAGCTGCCAAAGGCATACAGAGACTTTTGTAACACAGAATCAGTTTTGTGAAAGATTTGGTTTTAAACCTCCTTCTTTCCCCAAGCTGAGTTTGTAAATGCTTTCTTAGATCTGTTGTGCATTCTGAAGTGTTACACAGTCTGATAACAGATGAGCTACGTTACTTGCTGCCAAAACCCTGCAAAGTGTAACCAGTATGGAGCCTAGGGAGGTCCCAATGCTGGTCTTATAAAACTATGCCAACCTTACTATTGTAACTAAGTTATGGTTTAAATCACAAAGTCATCACAGTCTTCTTAACACAAGATGCAAACTAGGATCACTGTATATAAAGGGGAAGATGTGTGCAGTACCTGTAAACACACAGTGAAAAAGGAAAGTAAGAAGCTGTGGATATCATTCTTATCACGATATTTGTGCTGCATGATCACAGTCTCTCACCAATCTCATAGCTGAGCATTTTTAAAATGTACTCTGCACTCCTAGTTGCTGTTCTCTCAGAGCCTTTTCTGGTGCCTGAATCAGAGAGATTGTGGTGTGGCATAGAGCTATTCTTGTCTCCTCTCATAGCTCTTACACAATGTGCCGAAAAGCAGAAAAGCAAACAAACTTGGGTTTGGTGATGGAGTAAGTTTGTATCATCTTAAAGCTGCTCAAAGGGAAACCCTGGCCAGTGCAATTCAGTAAACTGATCGCAAGTAAATTTACACCGGGAGTGGAACTTAAAAATAATTAAACAAGTTAACTTTTATACAAGTAAAGCTTGTATGCCAGATACCATTAGCCTGCATCTTTGTGGCTCTGTCTGCCTTCCCACAGCCAATGTAACACAGGTGCAGATTTTGGCTTGTTTAATGGAAATATGGGCATGATTGATACAGATCAAATTTTTGCTGCTGAAAGATTCATTCATGCACTGAGCTCATGCTAGTGGTTGTGTGAATGCTGCTTCCTAAACGACTTTAAAAGGTTTCTGACAGTTAGCCTGACCTAAGACAGCTAGTTTTAAAACATCAGGAAGTTTTGTGAGGATATTGGGGATGGAAGTTTGTCGTGTCATCCTATAACTTAAGTTCTGTGCAAATTCAGAGTACTCTTTGCTGCTTATACAATTTTAGTGCAGCTTTATTGCTCCTACTGAGCAAATGGACACTTTTATTTGCTGAGAGTCAGCCAAGTGGGTCTCTGTGGGAAAATGCTGATAAATGTGACTATTTTAAACCTGGATGTCTCTCTGCTGTTTTTCAAGCACAACGTGTCTCTTTTTTCTGCATATATCATGTTGTCTTGCCTTTCCGTCCCTGATTTGGCCTGGCTGCCACAAAGGTGGTAACACTTCTCGAGTTCTCTTTGCATGCCCTCTTCATGATCTTGCTCATTTTTGCTCACCTGAAAAGCTCAGTCTTTTACTTCCATCTGTTAAGCCCTTTGGGATTGTTCAGCACCCTGAAAAGTCATTATTCTTCCAGTCTTCCTGCAAGACTGCAGTGTCTGCTTTGGTGAGACAGTTAAGGAGTTAAAGGTTTGTGGAGTTTCAAAGAAATGCCGGACAGCTGCTGTAAAGTATCGCTACAAATCCTAGCTGACCTCATTCTTGTCAGACAACAGTGATAATATCCAAAAACGGGTGCAGGACAGGAAGTGTTTCAGGAAGGTATGTGTTTCATGCAAAGACATCAGAAATGTGCTTTCTCCCAGGGCCACTTACCGTAAGATCCATATTAATTTAAATGAAACAGTGGAATTCCAGCATATGTTTACAGAAATATCATTTCAGTCGAGAAAAAACATTGCTTGTTGCTCTAGTGTGCAAATGGCAAAAGCAGTTGAGGTAACCACTGTATGTGTTTAATATAATGATATTGCTGGCTATATGAGCCTACTTTTCAAACGTACGGAGGCTTCATGTAATTTTTGATAGTCTTGTTTAGTATTTTAAGGGGTATCTTTGACTTGAAAAAGTGGTAAAAGAGGAATAGAAATCTACTTACATTTTCCCATTTACTTTACACTCGAAGACTGATTTGATATCTAATGAGCTTTTCACTAATTTAATCAACTGTGTTCCTTAGTAAGCAGAACAAAATCTCATTTTTCCCCTAATGCATTCTCTAACTTAGAATCTAAAAGAATTGGCTTTTGAAAGATTTAACATTTTTTACTAGTCAATCTACTAAGTTATCTGCAAATAGTGTCCTATATGTACAGGTTCCCATTATTCTCATTGTACTGAAAAGTCCAGACACGAGAAAGCTTATATTTTATTTATATTTTTAAGTAGTATCCACGTAAAAGCATGCAAATAAAAATAATTCCTACCAGATCAGAGCTCTTCCGCTGATGGTTAGGGATATTTTCCCTAAATTTCCTCTTAGTTGTCTCCAGAATTGTGCCTCTTATAGCATGAATCTGCAGTAAAAATCAAATGTAAATGATTATTTTTTTTTAACAAGCATATGAAAATATTGCTTGAGAGATTTCTTTAGATTGCAGAGGTCCCTATTTCAACATTAGCTTGATAAATTTTTATAAAATAATTCATTAAGATTAGACTACCTCCAGTAAAGATTCTACCATTTAAAAAGTTGCATATGAATAATATGATTAACTGTAATGAAGTCTAGTGGATGCCTGTAGGAATATTAAAATAAAGCACTGCTATTTAGCCTCTGATCTTTGTTTCTTTTAAAAAATTGTTTCTTCTGTACTTTTTTTTCTGTATTCTTCTATAGTTTAAAAGATATTCATTTATGATGTTAGGGAGTGAACTAATTCTAGCTGCTGGAACTTGTGTAGTAATTTCCTCTTTGGAAATTCACCTGTTTGTGAAGCTGGGTCACTGATCTTGAAGAGCCCTTTGATAAGTGTAGCTCACGGCCAGGGATCATGGGGATGCAGAACGGTACAATAGTAAAGGCTGGGCTTTTTTATAGAGATGTGACCTAGGGCCTCAGGTGAGGTGCATGAGGAGATAAAGGCAGGTGACTGGAGGGAAGACCTGAGTGCAACTGAACTCAGCCCTGCTACATGCCAAGGAAGGAAACAAATATGATCTGTGTTTTTAGAAGATGATCCAAGGATCAAACAGAAAAGAAAGGGAAGGAAAATGGGATTATTTGGATGCAGGAAGGCTTTTTTTTTGTTATTTGCTGGTAGCAACTCATTTAATACACACACACAGTTGTTTCAAACTGAATTATATTTTAGATTTGTTTGCTGTTTCTGGAAGTTATTGCCAAGAGTGAAAAACCGCATAATACATTTCTAGTATTAAACCATCTATTACTGATGGGTAATGACAGTGTAGAGGGAGAAGGCACCAGTTAGTCTGGGTTAGCTCATGTGCTCTGAATAACTCTTCCTTGAACCCTTAGATTTCTAAAGTTCTCCTAAGCTATGTTGATCTCCCACTGCTTTCTGCATGTGATGAATTGTCTCCATGTTGATATCAGGTAATCTAAAGTATTCCCATGATAGTCTTCCTCAAACTTTTTCAGGTAGCGCCTTTTGATCACTTTTCTAGTGGCTATTTTAATAAGATAACAAATATCGGAAAGGCTGCAATAACACCTCTCAACAAAAGAAGCATGTTTGAGTTTTTAAAACTACAGATGCCCTGTGTTGTCACTTACGTTTTACTTATCTTTGCTTTTAAATGCTACAGGCACAAAATTTTGGATCTGTAGTGGCTTTCTTGTTTAAATTCTGAATTTTTGATAGTGAAGCAGGGAATTCATTCTCTAAAGTCAAAAGGGCTAACCTTTGGAGAAAGTTTTTGTAATTACCAAACATTTACTGATTCAGGCACAGGAGGGAGATGAAACCAGAATCCTGTTTTACTAATTGTTGGTTAAAAAAAAAAAAAAATTGTGAGATGCAGTGTAAATATTCACCTTACAAAACTATCTAGCGATGCAAGATAGGAGGAATTATGTCAATCCATCAGTCTGTCTCCTTGGCTTTTTGAGGAGATCTACCACAATAAACTTAATTAATGTGTTTTCTTGTAACAGTGATGTAAAAAATGTGTTATTTAAGGGGTTTTTAGTTTATTTTTCTTCAAAGTATATTGGGTTGGTTTTGACCAATAAATGTGGTGGATTTTGTTTCTGTTCAGTTCATAATTCCAGCCAGTTCTGTGACTGTCCCTTTTTGATCTCAGTGTATTCTGATCTTTCTCCTGTATCTTTAGACATCCAGTTGAAGCATTTACCTCCTCATCAAATGTATAGAAGAATTTGGCACCTGTCTTGGTATTTAGAACGAAACTAAAACCAGGCTGTTGTGTTTGTCCCCATCAAAGGCTCTTTCATGGTGCACACAGAATATCAAGGAATATATTGTCTTACTTCTTAGAAAGCTCTGTTTAAAAATCTGTGGATTTGTTGGTGAAAAGAGTAGGATTTCTGAATTGATTTGGAGGGGTTTTTTAAAATCCAAGGAATTGAGATTTTTGTTCAATTCATGTTTTAACCTTTGTGCTACTGAGCATTTTAAGGTGGATAATTGATATAAGGCCTGGCATGGATGAGTTAAAGGTGTCAGTTTTGTGAGTAGATGCCTGTGAAACGTAGAAATGCTCAAAATCTCAACACTCTGCTCTCTCTTGCGTACTTGGAATGACACCTACATATGCATTAATAACCAAGAGGAAATACTAAAGTATTTGTAGGGTGCATGAAAGTCCTAATAGTGGCAAGGGTAGGTAGTGTTTCCAAAGAGCAAGGCTGTAGTTTAGGGTGGTTAGACATGCCTTCCTTGAATGAATGGGACGAAATACCTAAATCACTCCTCCATCGTCGCCTCTCTCCACACTTACAGCCTGTTTCTTGGAGTAGCAGTTGTACAAACTCTCTTGACCAGTATTTTCTTATGGAATTCTTAAAATCGCTCCAAGAAATTTGCATTGTACCTGTGGCAGTTTGGTAGGGGTTGTTTGTGCTCTGCTTTGGCTCCCTGCCCTTCTTTCAGAGGGCGTCATTTGATTCTTCTGAGCCTGTTTCTGCTCTGCTAAAGGGGGTAGTGATGCTGCCCTGTTTTGATGAGGCATCCTTCTGATCGAGAGGTGAAAGACCAGATAGAGCCTTCTTTTTGCTGATCCCAAGAGAACTTGAATACAAACTGCATGAAGGCCTGAAGTCTCTGAAGGAGATTTAAGGAAATCCTGCAGGGATTTGATTCTGTCTGAGTCATTTGAGCTTGTTTTTTGACCCATTAATAAACCCTTGTCACACTACTGCTGTTGCCTTTTGTTATAGTCATTACATTCCTCTGGAGTCTCTGTAGCCATTGTCTGTTTTGTTTCTTTGGTTTTGTTTTTCTTCACTAGGGATAGATTTTTCAGTTGGCAGAAGGCATAAAATTCAGTTCCCACCACCAGAAAACTCTGTGCATTTCCATGGGGTATATAATAGCTATACAAGCTCCATTGCACGTTCCCTTTGGGAAAGTGCAGCTTCCAGTCTCACTTCAGTAGGTGTGCAGCCTTAGTGGGCTCTGAGTGTTCCTCCTACTTGCCTTTCTGCAGCCTGTACAGGCAAAGGAAGCAGTGCCCCAGAGGAAGGTATAGGAAAGGCCTCTGAGGACCCAGATATGTGCCGTGGGATATTCAGCTTTGCAGAAAGCTCTTCTCACCCTTTCATTTGTGCCTGGAGGCACGCACAGGCTCTCCCAATGGGAGAGATACCTAATGTATTTGAAAGAGTCTCTGTGAGCTTTGGCTTTCTACTGAGTGTGTGTGGGCCATTTGGAACAGACAGCTTTCTCAGAGGGGACAAAGGTCAGTTTAAAATTTTTAGGTGTACTATGTAATGCAAGCTGTTGGCAGATTTGGAAGATACCCTTGAAATCTTTGTCAAGGAAGAGGCCTTTTGTTTCCAAGAGAAAGTTTTGGATGCAGAGTGGGAAGAGGAGTATTTGCTAGATATGTCTGAAATATGTTTGTTTTGAAAGCCACTATTGAATTAGGTGTAAACCGTGAGCCTGGTTTATATTCCTCAGGGCAGGAGAAGATGGAATCTGTTGTTTATCTGAGTGCAGGTTTTCCCCAGGGTGCTCATATACACTACAGAATATTCATTAAGCTGTTGGCATTGTATCTCTAAATCTTTTCTTTGGTTTCAAGTCTTAAATTAAAGAAGGCAAGCCAGATACCCCCACTCCTTCCAAAATAAACCTAAGTTGTGAAACTGTCCTTAACACTTTTGCTGAATGAAGCACAAACACCTACTGTTTTCTGGCAAACCCTGTTTATCAGTGTAGACACTCTTCTGAGAGTTGTTTCACTGTCACCCGCATAGTCTTTACCTGACCTTCAGAAAGACTGATGACAAAGGGAATAGTTGTAAGGCAGATTACTGCCTATTCCAGATTTGGGGTTATCAGTGTTATCCAGTACATGACATTGAACAACTACCAGGGACAAAAAAATGTTTTTGCTTCTCTCAAGTTACTTTTGGCTTTAAAGCAAGAAGCTGGGAAAGGGACATGCCATTTACCTAAGTTTAGAAAATCTTCAAAACATCTTGTTTTAAATTTTAATTAAGAGATTTAGGCCTACTGTCCTGGCATAATGGAGAAGCTTTCCAAACTGGTATGAGAAGATAAGTGCATTTCCTTAGTAATTTTGCATTCCCTAATATTGTGATATATTGTGCTACCATTTTAGCTGTACAGTTGGTCATATTTTGTACACTACTTTTAATATTGCAAAAAGGATACCATTAATAATGAGTAGGAACAAAATGGTTAGCTGGTTTTAACTGAGGTGACACATTCCAGCTATTTCAGCTCAGCTCAAAGACAAAGCAGATTTCAATTTCTAGAACTTTGCTTTAATATGGAAGGTAGACCTGCAACCCTGTGGTTCAAAGTTATGAAGCTAAGAAATTAATTTGGCAGTTCACAGGATTGTTGCTAAGAAAAAATGAGAGGAAAGGGAGGGAAGGAGGAGTGTTCAATGGGAAGGAAGCATCAAGAAAATAGACAGTCTACTTAGGAAGACTTAGAAACAGATGAAGCCATGAGAAAGTGAACAAAATACCATCATAAGGAGTGGGATTGCCACACACTTAGAGCGATTTGAGCACACATTTTCTGTGGGTGCTCTTCTGTGCATTGCTACTGTGAAATGGCTTTTGTGGACTTGAGTTTTACACAGCTGCTGCTACTACCTGCACACCTTGCACGTTGTGGGTGATAATTTTGTTGGTTGAAGAAACTAAAGATAATTTCATACTGCTTTTAAAGTAATCTACAGGGTTTTTTATTTGCTTTAGAGTGAATGGAAGTGATCTGCCCTTCCTTCAAGTGACCATTACTGTTACAGGATGTTTTAGGTGAAATAGCCATATACAATAATGTAAGTTATAGCCACATTTATCAAAGTGACTGCTATCAATTTGGACTGAGTAATAATTTTTGAAAGAAATTCTGAAATTTTCCATTTTTCTCTTGCCCCAGTTATTTCCCCTTATCCCTTTTATATTTAGTGGAGTAACCAAGATACCTGGCTGAGACACGAATCTTGCCTAACAGTACACTTTGTACTCATTGTACAATTGGTTCACAACTGCACACTGTAAAAGATGTTTAAAAACATCTAGACTAACATGGAAATTACGTAACTGTGGTGCAAACTTCAAAAGAAAGCTTGGGGGTTTCCCCCCCGCCCCCTTTGCTTTGTTTAGGTACATGTTTGGGCCAGTTTTTTATCCGTGCACTCTTGCAAGTCCTTCCTATTTGTACTCTTAAGTAACTGGTTCATCAGGAACTTTTAATGAGCTCTGTAATCTCATGGTGGGAAGATACCTTTTTTTGGGTTTTCTTTTTCCTAGTTTCCATGTTCTTTTAGGGTGTGGTTCAAACTAAAATGAAGTTTAGGTTGGTCTTTCCTTTTTTGACCTGCCAAAGTGTTTGTTCTGTTAGCATTGCTCTGCTCCCTGTAAATCAGACATTCTTCTCGGGCTGCGTCAGGTTACTAATGACATGATTAATGCAGGAAGGGTAGAGAAGGATGACGTAGTGGCTCATGCAAAGTTTACCTGAGAATTATCTGTAGCTCTCTACTGTTTAGTGTCTGTGTGAGTCATGGCCTGAAGCTCTGCCATTCCCTGTTCTTCAGCTGGGCAAGATCACACTTACCTCATTCTATGTATGCATTTCTCCCTTTCCTGCCAGATCTGATTAGAAGCACTTTTGTTTTAAACTCTGTTTATGAAACATTAAATACACTTTTTGCAGATAGCTGACCGTAAGGCTAAATGAAAAGTGCCATTAGATATCTGTGATCCAGACAGCTTTAGAAACTTTCTCTGTCCTTACATGAATTCTGATTTTTATCAGCTGAAGTCTTTTTCACGTTCATGGGTTTAACAGTGATAGTGTTGTGACATTAGTGAGCTTTGCAATAGGACCGTGAGTCAGTTGCTGACTTTCAGTAGTCTCCTGTTTCTTCTTGTGCATTTGTACAGACAAAAGCTTACAAAATACAAACAGCAGGTTTGTGTTGCTGTCTCTGGCTTTTGAAACTTCCTTGGGCTGCAGGTGCAAGAGTTTCCATGAAATTTGGTTCACGTATTGGTTCCTTAATGAAGCATTTGGAAAATATATCTTACTGATATGAAAACGTGGGCGTGTCCTGTGATACACTTTGAAGCCTTGGTCATTCCCTTACTGAGGGCTGTCTCAGTGTACCTGCTGACAATATTTGTTCTGCTATTTGTGTATGTGTGTCCTTTAACTGTCGCATGTTCCCAAGTCTCTCCTAGAAGATCAGAATGAAGTCAGTGTAGAAATTTCAAGTAATGCTGATTATTTTTTCAAGATTCCTTTGTTTTCTCTGCAAAACTATCACAAAGTCTTTGGCATCCTTCAGGACTTCAGCTTTCCTCAGCTGAAACTATCACCTTTTCTCTGTGTGAGCTGCTGTCTGAATTATCTTGTGCAAAAAATGCTTAATGTTTAACTGTACAAGAATATGCTGAAAGCAGGCTATCATTTTCCAGCCAGCTCATATCTCGCAACCTGCCAAAGCCTGTATCAGGAACACAATGTGTGGGAAAAAGTTCTAAAATGATAGACGGAAAAATGTCTTGTGGGAAACCTAAAATGCCTTGAGACTCATTCTGTTAATAAAGAATGTTTTTACAAGCACAGCATCATCCCCTTTACTTTTTGACATTTTCAAAAATGAAAGCTTGAGAGCATAACATTTGTGTAGAATGTAAACAACCGTGATAAGTGGAAAAGTGACATTTCTTGGAAATAACATTGCCTTAAGAGAAAAGAATGGTCAAAGTGAATAATTAGCCAGAAAAAAACCCAAAACCCAACCCAACTTAGTTCTAAAGGCTCAACTACTTCTAATAAAGGCTATACTGATGCCTGAGATAAAATTTTATGTGCACTTTGATTACATTTTGCAAACATATCTTAAAGGAAAACAAACATCCTATGATCTGTTAATCTCAAAAGGTGCACCAGACGAGTAAATTCTTATTGTAAACATATCATTAAAGTATCTCAAAGTTCTCTAATGCAGTGTGCACACATTTTACGTACATTGCAGTATGTGCTAATGGAGTTAATGATTATAATTACACAGATGCCTGAATGGGGATGGCAAAAGTTCATGTTCAGCTTAATGTTGTCTGTATTTAATTTTCCTGCTTTTAAAGGAACTGTTTACATAAAAGAGTAACATAGATTTTATTCAGTGAGTCAGTGTTTAGGCAAAAAATAAGCATATTGTTTGACACGTGCCTTTATGTAAGCTGTGTTTCTAGAATCTGTCTTTCAGTTTGAGCAGTGAAATGGTATTTCTGGCTTTTGTTTTCTTCTGGTGAAATAGCCAGTGCCTTGGCTGTAGAACTGATTTTTTGCTTTTTGTCTAAACCCCTCTTTTTTCACACTTTGACTGAGAAAGTTAATCAAACAAGGCTTTAAAATGTCTTTTTTTTTTTTCCAAAATTGAAAGGCACTGAACGAAGTAGAAGTGTAAAAAGTAACTGTTCTGTAAAACTTGTACCTTCACTTGTGCAGGTTTATGAGGCAGGACATCACCACCCTCCAGGTCACCAGGCTGTGGTTGCCTCTTGCTGCACAAGGCAGCAAACAGCCCTGCGGGGAGAGAGCGAGCTCCGTCTGGCTCCTTGGCTCAGGCAAGCCCACAAATCCAGAGGAAACTCTGATTGAGGAAGGACCCAAGAGGCAGGAAACAGATGTTGGCAGCAGTGTCCTGGCTCAGGTAGCCAGATAACAAGTGTAGCCAAAATAACTAAGTGGGTTAAATGGCCATAACTGTAGCTCAGTCTTATTTATTGGGCTACTTAAATCTAGTTTTACCTAAGGAGTAATGTGCCTTTTGCACATTCTTTTCTTTGGCTGGCATTTGTGGTGTGTTGTTGAGCTTCAGAGAGCTTGTCTGATAACACCAAGGTCACCCACCACGTGTTTCTGTGTGCAGTTAGGTACCTTTCTCAAATGATTGCTAGGGCTGTCTTGGTATTTCAGTAGTTACTATTTTCTGTGTGGCCAAAGATCACCATTCATGGGTGGATGCAAAAGGACAACATTAGAGTCTTATAATTCAGAAAAAGTCCTTTGAAGTCTCCAAAACAATGAAGATTTAGTATTTTATTTTTGCTGTGTATGCCTTTCTTCCTGTGGCCTTTGCTGGTACATTAGTTGTACCAGGACCATAGGAAGCCTGCAGCAAACTATTTCGCTTGGGTGTTGGCACCTTATCTTCCAGGGAGAGCGCATAGAAATGCATTTTTCAATCTGCTTTCAGATTTTGGATGTTCCTGGTATCCATTCATTAGTTAAACAATCTCATATTACAAGATACCAGAAGCATATGGGGAATCTCGGGGTTAAAAAATAAAATTAATTCTAAAAACACAAACAAAACCACAAGAAAACAAAAGCTCAAAAAAACCCCAAATAAACAAAACAAAGAAAAACCCCACCCCAAGTAGTACAAGTGGAATTGAAGGAAATTCTGATCTCAGGGGGGTAAGCATGATGCTTAAAGATGTGCCGTGAAGGCATCACATGTCAAAGAGAGGTGGTCCATGCTTGTGGTGCAGTGGAACAGCAGTGCAGATGTCTGTGCCTGGAGCCTTTCTTTTGGCTCCTCTGGCTTTTGAGAAGGGCCTGGACAGTGCCTCTATGGTGGGATTTCTTGCATTTCTTTTGAGACTCTCCCTCTGTCAGGTGTTTCTCAGGAGCAAAGCCTTTGTTCCTGGTTTGTTGGTGGCCTGCCTGTACCTTAAAACCCTTTCAGGGTTGTTGCTGCCTGACTCTGGCTCGCTGTGGGAGCCCTTAGTCTGAGCTCCTCTAGGAACATAGCACCAGGGTAATTCAGAGGGTTTCTCAGTGCCCTCTTGCTCTTTGGTTTAACAACATGAGAAGAGTGAATAACATTACCGTCAGAGATCTTCCTTCGTTCCTGCTCTAAATTTCCTCTTGGGATTTGGTGAGTTTGTCTTGTTTTTAGATAGCCCTGATTTTCCCTCATCTCCCATGATTGCTGCCACCACCATTTTTCCATTTGAGAAGGTGTTTCCAGAGATAACCTCTTAAGCTTCCTGAGTGCAACCCTGTGACATTCTTAATTTGTACATGTTATTTTCTGCCACTTCTCTAGCGTTGGAAATTTCCATTTCCCAAATCTCTTTAGGAGAGGTAGGAAAAAACTCGCTTTGTATGGGTGATAGGTGGTGTGTTTGTCTTTTAAATCTCTATAACAAATACCTTCAATTTCTGAATTTACTAAACCCCCCTTGTGGGTAAATATTGGAATGTGCTGACTGGGGATCTGTTTTAATGTCATATAAAGATTTTTCTCTTGTAGAGAGTCTCCTAAATGCATGAAAAAGATAACAAAAAGTCATAAAATTTAACACTGCTATACTATTCAGAAGCTGGTTCAGAGATCAGGAGAGTTTGTTTTCTTAGTTAAATGCCACTTAGTAATAATGGAATGAATCTATGTAAAAGTGCTGGATCTGATACTTCTCTTATTGACCCGTTGTTCTAGGGTAGAAGGACTTTCATCTCTTTTTCAGACAGTCATTCCCAGTGTTGGGGATGGACCAGCTGAGAAGCGGATTTTGATGATAATATGTTTCAGCAAATTTCATTTAAATGGCTTCCCAGGTACTAGAGAGAGATCTTGGTGTGAGCTTGTGGACCTACTTACATTTTTTCAAATCCCTGTAAGACACAATTCATGGGAAGCCAAACCACATTGGTTCTACTGTTTGTAAAGCTGCTTGCTCTTTTCTGTGGTAGTTTTTTAAAATCAAATGATGTCTGCCTTTGCTAAACTTCTGTTGTGTTGCTAGCTTAGTGTGTATATTCCAGTTGCTAAAATAGAAGAAGCCACAAAGGGCACCAGTGTAATAAACAAGAACAAATAAGGACAGTGTGAAATGCTGTTACTTGCAGATAGTTGACTTAAAATCTGAAATAAAAAATGTTTCTGTTTTTGGTATTTATTTTAGTTTCAACTTTCTTACAACACTACAAACTTCTTTTCTTCCACTGGAATAAATACAAGAGGACTACTGCTCACTGGCAACTATTAAAGAAATGCAAGCAATGAAAGTAAAAAATCCTTCAGATTTGAGAATTACTTTTTATCTAAAAGTAATTATTTTACATTCTAAATGTTAGATCTGTTTTCAATTCTGTGTGCATGCTTCTTATGCAAAATTTTGAAAGCATCATCTTCTGATGAAACTTCAAGTTTCTGATTTTTTGTCTTTTCTCATTTCTGATTACCATGTAATATTATGAAACAATCACCATGATGATTGCTTACTTTAGCTGTAGTTATTTATAGATAACAAGGATTGGGCTTGGAAAGCTATGATTATAAAAGCAATTTAGCCTGGTAGATATCCTTCAAAATCCTCCTGTTTATGTGTAAGTGACAACAGTATGAGATTACATTCAGTTTAAGTTTGTGTCCTGTATTTAAAAGTTACTGAATTTCTGTGGTCCAGCCTCCTCTTTGAAACCTTGAAAATCACCTATTTGAAGCTTGTGTCTGCATGATCCTCACTACAGAATTGCTCCAATTTTCTTTAGAGACCCATCACTTCAGGCAAAGTGTTTTTATATCCCCTTGTCACGCTGCTTCAGGACAGGTTTCCCTCTGGTAAAATGGTTTCCCTTATTACTTATTTGTTTATATTAGTAGTGATTTTCTTCATAAGGTTAATTACTATTTCAAAGAAATTGCAATTTCCTGTTCTGGTGTAACTTGTTTACTTTAGATTTGTTCAGGAATTCTTTCTATTTTGAAGGTGCTATGCTCCAAGGGATGATTTTTAATCTTTCTTACCTTGTCCTCTCTCTTTTCTTCTAATTTTAGGTAAGAATGGCTTTTGCAGTGATTTTTTGTTTTTGAAGAATTTCTACTTGGGTAAAGTATTAATGTCTCTATCTTCCTTAAAAAAATTGTATTCTTTTTCTCTGTATTTAAGGGAGGAGGGAGAATTCTTGGCCAAAGCTAGTGCTGTGCCTTTTAAATACTCTGATACGGTTGCAGGAAAAGAGTTTGACAATTTCAAGTAGGTGTTTGGGTTTCTCTTAACAATTTTCTATATGCAGGGTGATAGTAAAAATGTACAAGCAAGTTATTAACTGTCACCTGTAGTAATTTGGAGAAGTTTGAAATATATTTCCCTTCAATTAAGCAGTGTGCTGCTTCAGATTTCTTGTGGAATACCTGCATGCTCAAAAGCCCTGCCCAAGTATATAATGAAGCTTATGCAGTAAGAGTCCTTCATCTGTCTATACCCAAGAAGAATTTAAAGCTAGATAGTAAAAAAGTAGGGCAGCTAAACGCACTTTGTAAATTAAATGGTAATTCAACAGGGTAATTAACACAAGTTGCAACAGCAGGATTTCAGAGTTGTTTCTTCTTTTTTGAAATAAAAAGGCTTGATATGTCTTTACTGTGTAATAAAGATGTGGGGGCTGTACTTAACTGTGCTTTTCCCTCTGCAGCCATTACTAACTGTAGATTTGGAAGCTTCCTGTTAAAAGGCTGCAATCTCAAGGGAAAAGATCTTTCATTTAGCAAGCCTAGAGACGACTTCTGATTATAGGAGAATTGGTTTATTGTGGAAAGTAATGCAACTATAAATATGACTTCCTGTGCAGTAGACATGTTTGCCAGTTTCTGGAAGCTCAAAAAAGGAGATCTTGTCTGGTTACAATTCACAATCAACCTATGGAAAGGAGTTGGGAACAGCAGTCCATTTCTTTTATCAGGGACACTCTTGGTTCAAACTACTGTAGTTGTGCTTTTTTGTTCTTTTTCCTATACGTATACAGTTTTAATTAATCAGTGAGAGGCCCAGCATGAGGTAATGCTGGAAATCAACAATTTGAATCCTGTGATTCTTAATAGAGAATTAATGGAAACAGAGGTATTGCTATCTCCTTGGTCAGAGAAGTATGTCATTTGGACAGTATCTAAAGGCAAGCTCTGGGCTGCTGTGTGCTTAATATTCCTTTGGGGTTTGTCTGGTTTTAGAAGACCAAAACTAAAACAAGAAGTAGTGTAATTCATACTGGGAAATAATCCTGATCTTTAAAATTCTCTAGCATATGTATTGTCACAACTTAGTCAGAAGGACCCTCTGTAGCCATGTAGTCTGATCCTTTGTGTAATGTAAGGCAAAAATCTCTTGCTTATTATTCAGACAGATTTTACGTGGGTTTCAGCCTCTAATAAAGTCACTGCAAGCTGTGTTAGTTTTAATTTTTCTCAAGTCTGAAATATGCTCCTTCCTTGCCATTCTATCTGAAGAGCCATTAGAGATGTTCTTTAACTAGAAGTTTGAGATGCTGTGTTTCTAGAGACAAAGCTTGTAGTTGCCCAGAAGTGGGTGCATGGTGTTTGTCCTTTTCTTTATGGCTCCCCATGAAACTGGATCCCAGGTGGCAGTGAGGAAGAGGTGGGAAGCAGTGTGACAAGCACAGTAGGGTAGAGAGGTAGTGGCACTGGTGGCATGAGAGTGAGGAAAACGTGAGAAAGCTGGCATCAGTCACTGCTTCAGAGAGGTAAGAAAAACATCAATCTAGGATTTAAAAGGTGGGATTCCTATACTTTTCTCTCTATACTGGCCTTGACTGTGTTCTTATTTTTAGAGTAACCAGACGTAGAAGAGATTCAGGCCTTTAGGCAGTGGTTCTCAGTTGGTGGGAAAAATCTGAGAGGAGAAAGGGGGGAAAGCACTTGAGTTCCGTGTCCTGCACACATTCTTGCTTATGTACTTTCACTTACTGTTGTCCTTTCCTGGCAATCTCTTTTGTTGGTTAAAGAATTACCATATTTGAGAGTTGAGGCTGAGCAAAGCTTTAATTACCCGTCAAGAGTACTGAATTAGTTTCACTCTGTCAGCTACCCACCTCCATATGCTCTTTCCAGTTCTGTCCAACACCATGCAGTGGTATGTACTCCACAAAAGACCATAAACCTGGACATTGTACCCCGTCTCTGGGCCACATCAGCATGCAGTGCATGTATATATACTGCACACACAGCACAAGCCTGGGCCATATGGATAGCCTTGCTACAGTGCAATTTTCTTTTTTCTCTTCTGTGCTTTGTTTGCTGAATGGACAGTAGCTTGGGGGCAGGGAGGAAAGAACAATACACTGTGAAAAAAACTAGATTTCACTTCCTTGAGTTCAGGTTTTGCACCAGTTTTATAGAGTCACTTTATGTCATTCAGTTAAGAAAACAGTTAATAGACCTACATTTTAGTACAGATAGAAACACAACTTTCTTCTGTCCTTTGACTTAAAGGAGCCATGTTCCTAAAAACAAGCTGCCTCCTCTGAAGGTTTTCAATATCATAAAGCTCATAATCTGGGGAAGAAATGAAGTATGCAGTTCAGATTATTTATTTTGAAATATAAATTTAGCTTAAAAAAAAAGAAAAAATGAATTAAGTATAGATGTAGATTACATCACTTGTTCTGCAGTACTTATATTTTCTACAAGGATACCAGTATACTGCCAAAATATGACTCAAAAGATCAATAGCAAACAATCTGTACAAGTTTACACAAGAGAACTGAAGTACTTCATTCCATAAGCATTGTGTTTTAAAAGCACACATTTCAAAAATAGATACTTCTTTGGGAAGGCTGCTTTCTTAATTTTCAGTGTTGCTTTCAGAAGTATGTCCAAATAGTTACAGGGTTGGTTGTTTTTTTTTTCTGAGAAATCTGTTGCTGCACACTGAGGATGTAAGGGAATTGGAATGGCTATGGCTCTGAATGCTCGCAGTTAACAGAGGTCAGTCATAACATTTCTGGCCGCAAAGACAGTCTTAAATTAAAAAAGAAATTTACAAGTTTGATGCATATTTATTGTAACAGAGAATTGAAATAGAGGTCTGAAAGGTACATTCCTATTTAAGGATATGCTGGTCATGGTAGCTGTGGTTGAGGAAGACTCATTTGTCATGTCTAAATAAATATTGCTGTGCTGTGCATTTAATGTTTAATGTGCTTTGATTCCTTTAAAACCCCCTGGATTTTTTAATCTAAAAATCTGTGTGTTAAGAAGTGAATGATGCTTTCTCCATGTCTGAGCTTGGTTAACATTCTACAGAAGAAAGTTACTTGCACAACATAATACTACCCTAATAGACATATCTCTTATTTTTGTATTGTCCTTTTTTGTTGAGAGTGTCAAACATTCTGCTTCTCAGTCATTGTCTTCCCAGTTCTTCTAATCATCTGTATGTTGGTCCATTTATCAAGCCAAATATCAGAAGGGAAAAGGAAGGAGACCTGCCAACTCTTCCCTGTTTTTTAATCTAAGATTGAAAAGTTGCACACAAGTTTCTCAAGCTCTAGGAGGAAAAATGTTCAGTTTAGGAATGAATCCTGTCCCTTTTGTTCAGCTCATGCTTTTTATTAAACTCTTTGGCTCTTGATTTGACATTATCTACCCAGCAACTGATAGTCAGAGTCTCCACAACATTTCCAACAATTCCAGAGGCGTCCTGACCATCTACAGATAGTAATGCTTGATAGCACTGGGGGTTTTTTTATGCTGCAAATGTTGGAGTATGTCATAGCTTTTAGATTTGAGAAAAAGCACACATTTTAGAAAAACAACTGAAAAAAGCAGAAATTGGAAAAATTGGAGTAGGTGGGAAAGAAGGGCAACTGAGGTAGCCAGGGCTTTCAGCTCTGGGTGTATTGCTAAATATTCCTTAATTTTGGCACTTCTCTGTTGAGATTGTGAGAGCAACCTTCGTTATTCTTAGCAGTTACCCCACCACAAACGTTTGTTCTCCTTTTATAGAGGATCTGTCAAAATACTATGACAACTAGGCTGATTTTAGACAAACAGATCCTGGCTCTAAAAAGACAGTAAGTCTGCAAGTCTAACATGGAGGGCAGCCATTGGCACTGGAAGAAATAAGAAACCACAGATTGTTTTCTCATTGGATGAAGAGCTTGAAGCAACGTAAAGTTAATTGAAGAATTCCTTGAAAGTGAAGTCAGCCTAAAATAAAAGCTTAGGGGTCTATAATTTACTAAATGTGAAAGCTTTGTGAGCAGTAGTGAACATAAAAGTTTGAAAAAAACATATTTTAGTAAACATATCTGGCTTGTGTTATGGACTGTCCTGTTTTAATTATTCATCCACATAATGTAGATTTGCAGTATGATCTCTAATTAGGCACAGTTTGATTTATTGAGCTGGCCCCACATAAACCATGATGTCATGCTGTACTGCTCAAAATTACAGCTCTGCTCTTGCAGTTTAAAGACGATTATTTTTAACTTTGGAATGCTTCAGTTTTGTGCATCTTGGCTTTTAGCTTTGTGAACTTAAGATGTGCTCTGCTCCTCTCCTCCTTCCTCTCCCCAGATCAAAGCAATCTGTTGTAATGTAACCAGAGCAGAACCCATTGAAATGGACTTCTGAACACTCTCAGCTTTAATTCTTGTTGGTAAATAAGAAGGAAGGCAAGACTCTTCATGCTTGCTGTCAGGGGCGTTGAGAAATAGGTACAATACGTATTGAACTATGTTTTGCCAGGTGTCCAGATGCCGATGCTATTCCAGAGTGGGAATGCTTCATTTATGTCTCCAAAAGATCTTAGTTTTCTTTTGATGCCATAGTTGAAGAAAGAGAAGAAAAAAAAAAGGGGTGTGGGGGGAAACAGGGAAAAACCCCAGGATCTGCACTGCCTGTTACTGCAGGTAATAATTACTTACTGGGAATGGGAACTCTCACGCACACGAGTTTTTACTCATATGTGTTGCATTTTCTGCTTGTTTCCCATTTGAATAGGAAAATTTGCCTTTTCTTAAACCAAGGTCTGTTTTAAACACAAAAGGAAGGCTTTGTGCAGGAGGGTTTCTGCACTTCCCTACAGAGGAGGTCTCACTTCTGCAGCAATGAGCAACATCCCTTCCTGCCAGCATTCCTGATCTGGACTTGTGGGCAAAGGGACAGCACACACCAGAATGTGGAGGAAAGGAGAACTGAAAGCTAGATTTGAGTATAATCTCTCCTGCCAACCTCATTGAGAACGTTAAGATGAGAACAGCATTTCAGCTCTGTGGGAGTCTTTCTGTGGAGGTGTCAAGACTACTTTAGGCGAGGCCTCCAGAGCCTGACAGCAAACTGGGGAGGGAACAAGAATAAAGGCGCGGAGGTGTCACAGTTATACTGGAGGCACTTAATTACCCATAAATATCAAAGGGTGATAATTGTGTTCAGAAGGCAGTAGCTGTGGCAAAGGAAGGCAGACTCCATTTTCTAACAGAGCAATTTCTGTTTGGGAGGGGAAGGGGACAATATCTTCCTGTGGATTTTAGTGGGAAGACTTCGTGAGCTGCTCTTGGTAGTGATTGCAGTGTGTCAGGCTCATGCAGGTTGAGAACAATGAACGTTGAGTCATTGCAAAGCTGTACTTCTCATGAGGAGCCTTGATTATATAGCAGCTGACTCAGTTTCTATGCTATAAATTGATTACAGCTTAAAAGACTCATAAAAAGTCATGGGATTTCTTAGGGTTTTTTATAAAGATATTCTCAAACGAGTATCACATTTTTAATATAATCAGTTGTTGACTAATACATTGGGTTTTGATGTGTAACTGGTCTTAGTTGTCCTATAACTCTTTCAGTTTGGTTAATAAGGGTTGGAGACAATGTTGCTTCAGGGGAAAAGGGGAAAGGAGTTCATACCCTTTTGGTGCTTCAGTGCCAGTGAATGTAAATGGATGGAAAGTATGTGGAGTTTGCTAACGAATTGTATGTATAGTGGAAAGATTTGATGTCTGAGTTCATCTGCTCTTTTTTGACCTGGCAAAACTGCCAACTGAAACTAAATTTAACCATCTAGAATAAGGTGAAAGCATTAATTCTTTGAACATTTGGGTCTCAGATTTGCATGCAGTTACAGGGGCCTGTGATGAGTTGATTGTAACTTAATATCAGTAAAAAAACAGCCAGAATTTGCTTATGAGCAGACCACCGTAATTGATGAAATGAAATTAAATTAAACAAGTGGTAGGTTTCAGATAATTCCCTTGTAAGATGCTCCTATTTTGCCCTGTATTAATGTGTGTTTGGGGGTTTTTTTATTATCAGTTACAAATCTGTATATAATCTCTTTTCCAGGATGGTAATTAGCATAGTTGAAATCCATCTTGCCCAGAGATCTGAATGAGGTGGCTGTCATGCACTGTGTGTGTCTGGGCACATGCATGCACATGCATTGGTTTTGTCCTCACTTTTAGTGGATCTGTCAATATACTTGGTACAGAAACAGAAAGTCAGACCTTAAGGAATTTATGACTGACAGCAGTTTAATTCTTTTCTGTGGATTAAATGACTGATGTAGGTTTAATTTTTTTTTTTTTTGGCAGCTCTTTTCCTGACACACACTTGCAGAAATTGGTCTTGGAACTTAGAGGAACAGCTTGCCTCTGAGAGTAGTAACAGCTTCTCCATCATTTTGTCTTGTCATTAAAACTGGACATTCATCCACAAGCTGTTTCACAGCTCTGTACTTAAGGACTGAAAACACTCTGTGAGGATCTTTAGCCTGCAATATATGCTGAAGTGATCCTTATGGTCAAAAAGTTAAGAGGGTGATGATGACTGTTATGAGAAACAAACAGGGAGGTGGGACATGAACATGCCTGCTGTGATACCTCTGGAATTGCCAGGAGGTTACCAGATGGGAAGTTAATGACACTTTGCAGTTACCATACTTCCAGTAGCTTCCCTTTCCTTTTGCTCTACAATGTAAAGCTGTTTAGTGTTACATAAAAAGCCAGTCCCTTCAAGAACACGCGCCTGAAATTATTTCCTTGATACTGATGCCGAAACCAACCAGGAATCACAGCATACAAAAGTACTTGAACAGAGAGGTGGAGGGGATCAAATCTGGACACAGGGAGTCTCATGATTGTGGAGTCTTGTGAATGACACAGGGAGGAGCACATCTGGCAGCTGCATAATTTGAACAAGTCCTTGGGCATTGATTAATGGTGTGCTGCTCGCATACAGGAACTTACCACATCTCTTGCGATATTCTGCCCTCTAATACCCCCTTTCTCAGCTGCAATTGTTCTCTGGCCTGTTTTGGTCAGAACAAGCAGGCTCAGAACAACCAAAAAAGCTGAGGGAACTCATCTGTGCTAATTTGTCTTGGGTGGAAATGACTAGAGAATGATCATGCAAGCAGCTAGGCTAGTTTGAGGAATGTTGACCTGTCCTTTGGCTGTGTGTAGGAAAAGGGAGACACACCCTCTGAGGAGAGGTGAGTCCTGTCAGAGGATGCATGCTCACAACCAGTGATGTCTCTGCTCTGTCTGGGGGCTGCAAAGGCAGGTGCACACAGATTATCCTGACTGCTGTGTTGTGGGTTCCTAACTTGAGTTGGTTAGCAGAGAAACTGTGATGCCACAGGTCAGAGTGTGGGCTCTAGGAAAGCTAAGCAGCCTTAGCGCCTGCACATTTAAAGGCAGACTGCTGCACTTGTTGGCAGAGATTAAAAATAGCACAGCTTTGCTTTTGGTGTTTTGTGAGACCACTTCTGATAGGCAGAATGGAAGGTGTGCTTCTCCTTAAATGCAGCTTTTGCCCAAGTAGAACTTTGGCTCATTATTGATTATATCTGGATTTCAGGAGGCAGTGCTTAGATGATTCACATTCATTTATTAAACTTCCAGCACCATCCTGGGAGGCAGGTTTAGAGAGGAGGAAATGGAGATGAGTAACCTAAAGGTGCAAAGGGAATCTGCTTCAGAGCTGAAATTGAACTTTGGCTCTAGGCATCGTGCTTCTAGAAATTCCTACACTACTTGAGTTTCATGTCAACACTGTCCAATTACAGCACTGTAATTTAGAGTAATTTATAAATCTGTATCTGTGGTGGATAAGATTTGCATAAACCACATCCATTAACAATAAAAGGACTGCTATTAAAAAATTAAGTAATAAAAAGATCATACCGTCAGTAGCATGGATAGAGTGGCTAAGAAAGGATATCACTTCTTTATATCTGGCTTCTACCAAGCATTGAGGAGCAGATGTATTGTCAGACCATTGGCCACCTAGTCCTGTATGTCATCTCTATCTGGGACAGCCAGAGAAAGATTACAGGAACAGGACAAGTCTACAGTCATGCCCTTTTTTTGTCAGTCACATCTTGCTGGTTTTGACAAATCTGCTCAAATTCTATTCTGAAATCGGTTTTCAGCTTTGAATTTTGGAAACTGTGCATCATTGTGGTAACATATCCATAGTAATCTGTCTTTTCTTGTGAACTGTATGATCAAGCACACCCAAGCCTCCCTCAAACATATTTTGTAATCACCATCTGCTAATGGTGTGTTGTGATACGTACTTGCATTTGTGAAGTTTCTTTTAAAGCAGGATAAATTCATCTGTCCACCATAGCCTAGAAGACTTGAGAAATGTGGTAAGTATAGTTAGTGTTTGTTCTTTCATCCGTTTTATAGAAGAATTAGTGGTTGTGAAAAATGCCAAAAGACCCTTTCTTGTAGGAATTTGAAGGGAGATAAGGAAGGCCCTTGTAAAATGCAGAAGAGGTCACTGCGTTTTGTGTTTTCTTCCCAGAGCTCTGTAGTTGTCTCCTTGCCATGGGTAGGCTGATCATTTATGCTAGCATCAGGACATGCTTGCACTGAGTGGCTTTTACATTATCATAGGCCATCCAGTCCACTTAGTAATGTTTGAGAAAAGCCTTTTATGGCTTAGTTTTTAGTTCTTGTGTGAGCACTGTTCTTTTAAAACAACATTAAATGGTTTTGATAAAAAATTACAAAAGTGGATAATTAATTAAAATTTTTTCTAAGATTTTAAAAGCAAAGTTGTGATTTTTTTTTTTAGTAGTTGCACTTGATTCTGTATGACCGTGAGGAACAAGGGAAATCAGGAAAACAAATTTCCCCTGGTTTTCATTGCAGGCACATGGGTCAAAGACCCAGCGTGTTGTTCTCGGAAGAAGCCGTTTCATTTTTCCTAATGTGGACATGCAGTACTAAAGCTTGCTGGTTTATGACTGAGCAGTACTAAAATGCTGTTTATTGTCAGTCTCTTCACATCTGAATCATGTTATTCAATCCAGATTTTCTTTGAAACCGCTGTCAGATGTGGCAGTGTGGATGAATGCTCAGAGAGACCAATAGGTGTTAGGCACTCTGATGCTTTTAATTATTTAGGTTAATCATTAATTTCACACGTGGAGAGAAAATACTTATTTCTGTTATCTGTTTAGATTTACATGTTGAATGAAAGGTATAACTGATATTTTGTAAGTAAAAATAATTATGGGGGAGATAGTAGGCTTTTGCTTTGCTTATGCTATGCATTTGGAAACAAGGTAGAGTTGGTTTTATGCATCCCCTTTGTAATCAATGAATGTACTTCTTTGTTTGCTTGAACAAGTACTTCACTAGGAAAGAGTGGCATTTGGTTTCATTGTTCCTTCATCCAAATTTTACCAAGGAGGAGAAGAAAAAAAAAAACCTTTAGGGTTCCTTTCAGGTAGCGATATCCTCTCTTCCTGCACATAAACATCCTGATTTCGCATCTGCAAATAAACACTGACTTATCTTCATTTCTCATGTGCAAATAAAAGGCAAGAGCTTCTCATTCCATCTATCAAATCAAGGGTTAGTATGTGCTTTGTTTCATCCTGACCTGACACACATTGTTCTTATTTCCCTTTTATCCCTTAATTTATAAAGGTGACTGAAACCTAGAGAAAAGACCTTGGTACCTGGGAATTTAACTTTTAGCTATAGGAATGAAATCTGGTACTAGATACTGCCTCTTTCCAAGAACCTTGTCGTGCCTGCAGTTTGCAAAGTATTTCAACAGCTTTTATATGATCCTGTGTATGGATGAGCTTCTGATTTATTTTTCTTGTTTATAGCCATAGTATTTATCAATTATAAGTAATGAGAAATCAAAGAGTTGTACCAGAGAAGCAGGAGCTCCATTTCTGTTTGGAACATGTGCCTAGTCATGATGGTGAAGGTTCTTTTTTCTGCTCTTCTGGGGTTTTTTTAACGCATGGCTGGAACATCCCATATGCTGTAATACTTTCCATTTGCAGAGCCCTCTGTTTGATGATTGCAAGCTGCTCTGTAAACATTTTTTGGTTCGACAGTCATTTTTCAGAGTCTGGAGCCCTCTCCATTTTTGGTGGGAATGTGGCTAAGTGATTTGTTTGGGGTCATGCAGGGTATCAGCTGGAGCATAGTGGTAACATGGATTTGTTAATTTCTTGCTTTTCTGATATCTTTATTGTATTTTTCTCTACATTACATAGTATAGTACAGCATACCTGGAAAATAACTAGAAAAATGTTTTGGGCTGAAAATACAAAGTCTGGAGAATAACTTGAGAGAGTTTGGAATAAGTAATCATTACTTCCTTACACATTTTAAAAATGATGATCATTGAGAATAATAGATAAACTGGACTACACAAACATTCTTATGAACATATTTCTTCTTGCATTATTTTAGATCATACACAGATGCTATATACCGCTTATGTGTAAACTTGAGTTTTGGATAATTTTTAAAATTCCAGAATAGAAAATGTTAAGATAAAACGTTTTGATCTGCGTGGTCTCTCAGTTTGGTGGTTTGGGGGGTTTTTTTGGTGGTTTGGGGGATTTTTTTGTGCATGGGGTTTTTTTGGTGGTTTGGGGCTTTTTTTGTGTGTTCCTCCCTCTTCCCTGCTAGATACAAGTGCAATACTTCCACTGCTGCTAAGTGTAAGCAAATCTTGCATACAACAAATGTGATAGGCAGAGGACATTTTCAGTGGCTGAACACAGAAAATAGTTTCAGTTCTAGGTATGTAAGGAAGGTCTTGGGGAAGAATTTTGGTCGCCCTAATAAAAAGGTGCATTTAATAATGATGGGGTTTCTTCCCTTTTCCCTCTTTCATTCTGGTAGTTTCTGTGAACCATCATTTCTGTTGCTGTTTCAATACTTGTGTTTATGAAAAGATATCATCGCTTCCAATAATATTTTTGTATAGATGACGGTATTCCCTATATATTAAATAACTTGAGAATTTCAGGAAATTCAATCATGTAATCACAGGGGTTTTTCACATTGCTTTTTGTAGGTAGTGTAACTCCTTAAAAAGGAGCTCCTCAAAGGTCTTGAGAGTATTTTACAAAGATGAGTTAAGTGAAACATTAGTTCAGTTACCACTGGTATTCAGTAAGGAAGAGAGCAGATGGGATAGTGGTTTGGGAGGCAGCTGAGGTAACATCTAGGAACATCTGGTGGATGTTTCCTTAGCAGCTGAAGGAACTACACAGATGCTAAATATTTTTTCCCCATATTCTGCCCAACTATTCTTAAAATGTTTGTATGTTTGTGACTAGAAAGGACACCCATCTCCCCCAGTATACACTTATATTTGCATCAGTGAAAATTTGCCTATGAAGCTGAAGAGAATGATATGGAGATTTGAAAATGCTTTACTCAAAATTGCATCAGTGTAATAAGAAAGCTTTTGGCCATTTCTGTCCTGCATCCACCGATAACTGTATGTAAGGGAGTCTGTACTAGCATGTATTAAAACTCTCTGTATTTCACCCTAGGTCACAGGCATTGTTTTACTGACCTACAGCCATCTCTGAGCCATTAATGTACATAGAAACAGTTTCCACTTGGCTGTTACCTGTTCTCAGAAAATTTGAGCTGGTTTTTTCACCGATGTTCTCTACAAGAAAATCTGAAGGTTGATTTTTTTTTTTTCCACGTAACAATGGGTTTTACCAGCTGTTAGATTGATTGCTGAGACTGAAAAAGTAAAAACCAAATAATTTTACTATCTTCCTTTGAGAACTCAACCGCATTAAGGTTATGATAAGAGCTGGGAATGTTACAAAACATTGGGGTTTTTTTTTTTCAGTAGCATCTTATCACAAGTGTTTACTGAAACTTTATCAGTCAGCCATCACACTTGTACAAGTCACATTAACTCATTCCATCAAATCAACAGACTGAGAACAGATGTTCCTGTGAGTTTCGAAGCAGCTGCAAAGCTGCCTGGAATCTCACCAGCACAGTTACATGTCCCACCCTACCAAGTCAGGGCTAATTTACTGTTGGGTGCACACTTTCCGTTCAGAGTGTCATGCTGATGGGCAAGAGCACTGACTGTCTTCAAAGTTTCAAATTTGCTGTGATCTTTCTGGCTTAAATTGGCCATTTAAATTGTTCAGTGTCTAATGCAACCTGTGAAGAGACTGCTGTGGGCTGCCCTGTGGTTAGAGCAGCTAGCAGAGCTCATTCCCAAATATCCTGTCTCTTTTGGTTGGCTTGCATGAAAACTGGTTGGTGGTGCAAGCTAAACATGGGTGGCATAGAGTGGGATGCCCTCTGGTATGACCATGAAGAATTACCAGAGACCACGACAGTGTTATCACCTGAGACATCTTGTTTAGAGTTTTTCCAAGAATGCATAATTTGAAGCCCGTGTTACCACGTCCCTTGGCTATCCCACTTAACAACTGGAAGATAGGCATGTAAATTTATTTGCAATAGGCTTGGCCTTCATGAGCCATGAATGTGCCACTTCATAGATTTAGCTTACCATGATGATTGCAAACGCTGGCTCCAGGCTCCAGCAGGTGCTTACAGCACTGTTTCTGAGCACTGGGGAGTTTTCCTGCCAGCTGAAGGCAGGCTGAGTGGAAGGAGGAGATGCTCTTCTATTTATTAAATGATGCTTTAGATAAATCGGGGTAGTTCTCAGATGTGCTCTTTTTTATTCTTGCTATAAAAATCCATCTAATTCTTCTTGTGGGACTAAGGCAATTCAAAATTCCAAGTTCTTTGTCATGTGTTTTGAACTCAGCATCGCTGAGAAATTTGAGCTACCCCATACTTTCTCCATTGCCCCCAAATGGAGGGAGAATAGGGAAGAAAAGCCCTTACTCTTGGTGGTTGCAGTCTAAAAAGTGTTATGCTACCCTCTGCAATAATTATGTTTCATGAATGTATTCTTTGGTGCGTTTGTTTTCTTTCTACTCTCTTCTGGCGTACATTTTTCTGCTTTATGTTTTCTGACTACTAATTGCAGTATGCTTTAGAAACTGTATTATGGGGAGTTGCTAATTAGTAGAAAAAAACTAAACTTTGATATATTTTGGTGAGTTTCACTTGCCCTCAACTTTAACCACGTAACCAATTTTGGGAGAGAAAAGAGGGAAGCAACCTTCTACCCCATTAATTCTTAATTACAATAATTGAGTTGCTGTATTATTAGGAACGTAACCTAATGGCCACACAGTTAAATATTTACTTGAGAGTTTATTTAGTACAGCTTGGTTTCTTTTCAAGCTACAGATTTCTACATTGCAGCCTTTATTCAACTGTTTGGTCTTCCTAAACTCATAATCGCTGTATCTGTGATGTTAAAGAAACCAGAGTGTGAGGTCAAAATTTCCATTACATAGCCAGAGAGGAATTTCAAGGAACAATGCCAAAATCACTTAAAAAAATAAATTTACAGGAAAGATGACTCATCAATCAACAATTGCTGTTCTAGAAAATAGAATTAGTTATATATGTTTTGAATACAGAGATGGACAAAATGCACCCTGACAGGCAGGGTTAGATCAGGGTGATTTGTTTGTTTGTTTCCAGACATTTTTACCTTGACCTATGCTTCTTTTTCACCCTGAAGGAGGACCTTAAGTAGCACACAGCTTCACATTGCTGGAATCATTGCCTCTCAGAACTACAACTATCTAGCAAAAAGAAAAAGATTTTCTGGTTTCCTGTTGCTTGCACTAATTAGCTAAGCAGCTGAAGGACAAGAGGAATAGCCTCCTCCTGTGCTTAACTGCTCTTGAAACTTAACATGAGGCCACCTGAGAGATCAAAATACAGCCTTTTTTACTTGATGGAGGTGGCAGACTTCTGCTTCAGTATCCTGTAATATGAGTGTGAAAAAGATGTGATAAAAAGCAGTTTCCCCTCTTCTAAAATACTGGATAAATAGCATGCAGGAGTGAAAATGCCTCTGAGAGGAAATGTGTTGAGCTATGGCAGTGTCTCTGGGGGAGTGTGGCAGGCCTGCTGCTTGTGGCTTTTCATATCATGCCTGCTGTTCAGTGGGAAAGGCTCTGGTGCTTCTGGTGTTCCCTGTGCCTTGAGCCTCACGATCTTTTTCCTGTGTTAGCTTTACACGTGAAGAAACTAATGAGTACTGTGACTTCAAGGAGATGGCACTGGAGGTGAATCTGCCACATCCTATGGTTCTTTCTGCAACCCTGTTTGCTTTCTGGTCTGAACAGGGAAGAGAGAAGGAAGTGGTGTAGCCACTCACTGTTCCTCTCTCAGAGGGTAGACTGGATAGTTTGCATGGCTGGATGTTTCTCCCTGACAGAAGACGTAATGATTCTGTAAAGCTTTCCTGCTCATGCTTCATCAGAGCAGCATACCAACTAAAGGTGTGACTTCTGACTTCACTGCTTGTTGGCCTTTGAATACATTTAGTCAATACTGTAGTTATTTGTAAGTAGGAATGCTCATGTTGTACCCTGCAGTACCCTGCAGTATATGTGTTGTTTTTTACAGACTTCCCTTTGGAGTCACATTCTTTCCTGGAATAATAGCGTGGCCGCCTTGACAGTACCTGCTTTTTGAAAAGGGATGTGAGCTGCAAACAAACCCTGTCTGCTATACGTGTTTTACTGCAATTAATTTACTGATGCTTCCCTGTATTACAGTTCTGAAGATGTTAACATATTTAGAGCTGACTTAATTTATTGAAGCAGATAATGTTTACAAGTGTGCAGACTGCCTGTTTTTTCTGGAGCTTAAACCTGTCAGAGAACCATGGGGACATCTTCTTGCTCAGTATTGATGGGTAGAGTGTTACAGGTAAAGGGTTGCACTTCTCACATTCCGTACATTTGAAAATACTTGTGAGAAACAGCTGAAACTCTTCTGGGTAGAGGATGTGTCATTGACCTGCTCCCTGTTTCTCCCCACTGATGTCAGATGTGTTTACAGCACAGCAGTTTGGGGTTCAGTGCATGTTAGCAAACAGCTCAGTGTGGTTAATATGATTAGGGGCAACAGTGATGTAGCTGCAGAGTCCTTTTGAGGGTTAAATGGGACTGCTGCAGAAAATGATGCATTCCTTCACCCCAATCCCTTTTTGCTTAGGTTTCCTTCACAGTTTGGATTTCTGGATATTTGTTTTTAATGTGTTTTTAGTGCAGAGAATTGGATCATGGGTGACATGTTTGAGTGATGGCCTCAATACTTGCAGCTTTCAAAACACAGTATGGGGGCCATCTCTTGGCTTAGCCTCACCCTCAAGGGTGATAAGTAAACGGACCAAAAGAGTTTCTCCCAGTCTTCCTCAAGAAATATTCCCTTTTATCCCTAGAGGCTGGAGAGCCTAGCAACTATCTCTGTGTTTTATTTTCCTTAAGATGCTGTGATACCATGGTGATGAGTTATTAATAAACCTCCAGGCAGATGGAGAGAGCTTTTAACTGAGAATAACCATATATGAACAAATGTCATGATTTGGTCTGCTGGGCAGAGCAGCTGAGCATTTAGCACAAAAATACGACTTAATCTGTGAATAAATCAGAGCAGTCTTTTTGCTTAAATGTCAAAATTACACCATGTTTATGGAAGAGCAAAGGCTTGTAAAGCACTGCATGCATTATTTTAAAATATGAACATAATGAATTAGAGCTGAGATTTTTTTTTTTCAGATTTGTTGCATTTTTGAACATGTTATGAGCTATTATAAGTGCAGTAAGAGTTTCCCATACAGCACAGGGCTCTGCTTCGATGGCACTGACTCAAAATTCTGTAAGTCTTTATACTAATGTGCAGTAATCTCTATAACAGTGACACTAATCCCCTCTTCTAATATGGAACTTGAGTTAAAAAATCTGTGAAATGAAAGCTTTAAAGCAGCTTTTGGGAATTACTAATTTATAAACCCCCCATCTGTCATCCATACCAATAGAAATGTCTTTATAATAACAGAGCAACAGGGTACTCACATTTAGGAAAAGCAGTGAAGCCTTGAGGATTTTGCTTTTTTTCCTTTGTTAATGTGTGAATGGCATTAATTGCATAACAGGAGCAGCAAGAGATGGGTTACAAGTGGTGTGAAATTGTTATATTGCCCTACCCAAACAATGCATCTTTAATCTCTTGTGCAGTTTTACTGTGCTGCACTCAGCCTACATTCTGCTTAAGCTGCTGTTAAGGGTTTGAGGTAATAATGTCTTACATGGCAACACTGCAGGCTTCCTGAAATTCTCACCTATCAGCTGCTCAGATGATGATGGGGAAAAAAGCAGCCATCTCCACGAATGTGGAAAGCTGGACAGAACACTTCTTTTAAATATTTCATTTAACAATTTCAGATGATTGTATTTATTGAGAGAATGGGCCCTTAAAAGTCTCCAACTGCCTTGACTTGCAAAAAGGTTTGTTTCCTATTTTGTGGCCTTGAGCAGGAATTGAACCGTGGCTGTGAAAACCCCCAGGTAAACAGGTAAGATAAACCATTATGTGCATTTGTGATGTCTGTATCAGCCAGTGACTTAGATAATGCTGTGTCCCCTTACACTTTACACACATTGTGAGAGGCATTGTCTGTGGCCAATATTCTATTTCAATATGGTACAGCCCTGTTTGGTAGCTACCCACTACTGGGGTGGGGTAGAGTGGTGTGTGCTCATTGGGTGGACAGCATTTAGGTCATAGCAGTCTTACTATCAATCCCATTGAGTTAAATGCGTCATTCATGCGAGAAATTCTGAAAATGTTATCCATGATAACCATATTTCTCTCCTTTCCTCTTCCCTCTCCACTATGATAATCCATGTTGGTTAAATGGAATTCATGTTCTGAAATTTGCCTTAAAAATACTATAGACAGACCTAAGCACACTGAAGAACTGAGAGCAAAATTTACATGACCTCTCAACTGAGGTATTTGTAAAATATAGGTGAAGTGTCAAGAACTGCTGTGACTTTTTATTCCATATGGGGATATAAGGGATTTTGTAAAGCATTCCAGCAGCATGAGACAATCAACAGTCTTTCTGCTGTGTGCGTGAGGTACTTTTTGTTTTTTTCATGTCAGGAATGCTTCTTCGGAGTAAAAATCTTTCTTTTTTGTTGCTTTGGGGTGGTTTCCGTGTTTGTTGTTGAGTTTGGGAGGTTTTTTTAGCAAACAAAGGAGCAAAACAAGCTGTTCCACTTGTAAAATGCACTAGTATTCTCCAAAGAAAACTTTTTAGTAGAAAGATAATGGAAAAGGGACAGTCTTGATGAAGCAACTGTCAGGGAAGCTAGGGGAGGAAGTGTATTACATGAATTGACACGGGTTTTTTTTGGAGCAACGATGCTCTTTTGCGTTTGAGGTTTCATGAATTCACAGGATAAAATATTTCTTAATAAGCTCATCTCCTTTTACCTATGGGGGATAGTTTTGTCTAGATTTAACCTCAGCTGTAGCCTTGCTGCTTTTGTCTCTGGCTGCATTGTGGTAAAAAAAAATGGGAATGAGCCACTATAACATGAAGTTTTCTTGTCACTATGTCAGGCTGGAGTTCTCACAGGTGTTGGGCTGGGCACTGTCCACTGTGCCAGGCATAGTGTGGAGCTCTGCTTTGTTGCAGCTCCTCTGTCCCTGCTTTACTCTAAAGAACCACACTGGCATGTTGTTGTATCATAGAAAAAGAGAACACATTTCTCTCAGCAGCCAACTAAGCGTAAGTTCAGGGGTTTACAGTGCAGTATTGGGCTGTGCAAAGAAGCTCAGAGAGATGACATGGAGTACAGGACATGGCAGTAAGATACAGACACGTGCAGTGGAACTTAAAGGAGCAGTAAGAGGTAAAAGAGATGCGGGTTAGAGTTGGGGCAGTGGTGTTTCCTGTGGATTTAGGCATAGTATTTTTCTTCTCTTAAAGTAAACTACTTTAAGAGGAGCCATAAACGCAACAAACCAAGGAGCGATTTGAGGTCAGGCATCGTACACGAGAATCAAAGAACTCGGTAGTGGAACAGCATGTGGCTGAGGACTTCTTCCCATCATATCTTAATGATGTGGATTTGGTGTACAGGTGGAGGCAGACACCCACTGGAAAAACAGTTTGTGATAAGATTTGGAATAATTTTTCTTACAACTCATTATTTCTCCAGTTTACAAATTGCTTCACCATATTTGGGTCCTAGACACTTACTGCCTGAGAAGGAGAAATTGTTGCTATTTATAATTTGGAGTTTTATTACGCAGGCTGCTGTGATGTCGTAAGTGCTTCTGTAAGGAAGAATGTAATATGGAGATAATATAAACTGTAAAGTTAATGAAGCAATTGCAGTAGAGATGGCAATGTGTGTCTGCTTTGAAAACCAATGATGGTGTGGTAGAAATTGGTTTACTAAAGGTATCCTGTAGAAGAAGCAGTAATGCTAATGAAGCTTCAGTGCTAGTGCAAATGCACAAATGAATTTTTAAGGTAATCAAGGAAGCAGTGCATTCATTAGTTTGATAGAAACATTAGGCAGTTTTATTGAAGGTGTAGTTTGAAGTGTACTGGACTGATGTTAATTGCATGTATTATGGGGCAAGTATCATTTTGTGTCATAGCCATCTCCTCTATTGCTTACTGCAAAGTTTGTAAAAGCTGCAAGATTGCTTTCTCCTAGGGCTGTTGATTTCTTTTACAAAGAGCAGAAGCTGTACTACCTCGATCTTTTACATGGTGCTGGCGGCCAGCAAATTCCAAATTCAAACCTTTCTTTAATTTTCACCAATATGACATAAATGGACATTGCACATAAAAAGCTGATCCATTGCATATGGCTCCTGGTATAAAGAGTATTACAGTAACAGAAATGCCCTGGTAATAAATTTATGTGAATGGTAACCATGTGTCTCTGAATGCCTCCTGTTTCTCATTCAAGTTAAACGTTGCTCTATCAATACTTGCCAGATATCTTGCACTCTCATGTCTCTGCAATATTTTTAAGCTTTTTGATGCCTTTCAGTTTTTGAAGTTGTCATATTATTTTTAAGATCCTTAAATTAGGTCATAACAAAAATATTTCTAGTTATCTAATCCATTTCGCTGTCTTCAGACCACTTGATGTACTGGAGCTTGTAATAAAGGAGAGAGATTTAAACGGCTTCCTTCAGTATGAGGAGAAAATACTCTGAAAATCACAGGTTTCCTTTAAAAACTAAAGCTTTTTCAACTGACTGCAGTGTGGTGGGAGTGGCTGTGAATGATTAAACTTCCTTGCAGGGGGTAGGATTTGTAGGATGCAGAGCTAGTGAGTCACTATTTCCAATTTTTGGGGAAAAAAAGGGGTGGGGGGGAAAGGATTTCTATAACTGTTGATTACTGTATGTCAAAAGTTGAGTAAGTGTTGTGCCTCATATCAGTTTTCCAGATGCTCTGGTTTGATTCAGGTTGGAATCCAGTAGCCATCCAGTTGTCACTGCTCACAGAAAGAATGGAGCAATTGTGCAGGTTTTTTTTAATCACACCAATTATCATCTCTTGTTAATCTCATGCCCTGCTGGCCAAAACATGAGCACATTTCCCTTAGTGCTTGTGACTGTTCTCTTGTACGTGGTGAGGAGCCTGCTTAGGTGAGTGAGAGCAAACAGTAATTCCCTCATCACTTTTCCTCAAAGCTGCAGTCGCTGAGGGCAGATGATATTCACAGCTTGAAATCCAGGAACAAGCTTTCCAGGCACTGCTTTTGTCCTGGAGTGACTGTCCATCTAATCTCACCCATGCCCTGACTAGCTAACACCTTCTGCTACCAGTTAGGTTGTTCTGCCTTCACTTTCAAGTTGCATTTCTTCAACACAATGGGTAGAGCTCCTAAGTAAAGATCTTGTTAGGAAGCAGTGAACCCAATGAAGCATTTTGTCTGGATCCTGCTTCTTTTGAGATAAGCAGTGCTTTTCTCAAACAAGGCCTGACTGTACTCGACATCTATTAAAAGCACCCGCTAGTTTAAAAACAAAAAAGGTCTTCTGGAATCACGTAGTCTTCTGAAATGTCTCAAAACTATTCAAATGCTGGCAGCCAGCATAAAGCCTTTGCCTGATCCTAATCTCCAGAATGCAAAAGGCATCATTGCCTGGCTATTTTCAGCCAATTCTGTGTACTGCACATCTAAAACTAGAACAAAACCGTCACTGCTCTGCTTTGCTTTCCAACCCCAACTGCTGCAACAGCCCTGTCCTCCTATTTTTTTTTTCTCTCTTCAGATATTTAGAACAAAATCAGGCACTTCAACCCAAGGTGGGTTTTTCTAAGGTTGCGATGTTCTTTGGGCTGGAGAAGCATGAGATTTTTGTTGGAGGCATTTGATTCCTTTATTTCCCAATCTTTTAATCAAATAAACAGTCTGCTGCTTCAATAAGATATTGATTCATATTCATAATTGCCATATACCCATCAAGTTTTCAGAACAAACTTGAATGTGTTCTGGAAGCTTTTGTGGGATTTAATCCCAGACTTGGTGATCTCCCAGGGGCTATACAGCTTCATATTGTCACTTGTCTCTGCCTACCTTCAGCTGGGGTCCTCCATCCCACATTTATGCTTCCTGCTTTGCTTTTCTTACTGTTCAAACTCTAAACTTTGCCGGTCTTTACTTTTATTTGTACTTTTATTGTTTGGTGATGAGTTGTTACTGGCAGCTGTTGCTTGTCCTATGGTTCTTCTCATCCCCTAGGAGAAAGCTGACTACCCTGACATTGCTGGTGGACTACAGAACTATAGATTTTTCTCTGAAACCTAAAAACAAAAAATAACTGAGGTCCCTACAACTTCCTTCTAGAGAAGAAACAAAGGTCACAATAGTTGGGCTGTCATTTGTGCCAGATTTTGTGTCATTTGCTCTGGCACATGATAGGTGAAGGAACCTCTTTACTATATGGGTAGAAAAAGAGGAGAAAAGTCTATTGTAATTCTTTTATTGTTAAGGAAAACTTGGTAAAGGTGCAGGAGCACAGAGGAGAAACACAGGAGTCCTTGAGCATGAGAGAAAAAGAATTTCTAGCTTACAATACACAGATCAGTGGAACTGGGCACAGAAACACAAAAAGTATTGATGAAATGTACATTGAGAGATTTTGAGACAAGCTGGGAAAATGTATGTGAGGATATTATGCTTACTAATATTGCATATTATATGTATACACATACACACAGAACAAATAATACGTGATATATTAAATAAAATTTAAAAAATTGAAGTCTGTTATGCAGTAGTAGAAAACAGAATGGTGTGTGGTTGGAACCACCCGTCTCAAGGATATTTATCTTGTCCTGCCCTCACACATCAGTGTTTGGCAAAGACTGGGAGGGACAAAGAGGACAGTGTATTTTGTGGACAGGGTTCTGAAAAGCTGAATTTGATGATTTGAGCAATATATTGAGACAAAATCAGTTGACCTGTCCACATCGTCTTACATGAATTCAGCCCTTGTATTTCTCTAAAATTATTTGTTGACTTTAGATGTGGATTTGGTCTCATCTCTTTTTTATATAAACTCACAGAATAAAGACATTCTAGGATTGATGTTTCATCCACCTGGTTCAGATTAGACTTGTTACATCACTAAAATAGGATTTTATGGCTTTCCTACTGTAACTGCATTTCAGTGTTTTTAAAAGCTTTTTTTTTTGTTTTTAATTGGACGTGATAATATTTGAGGCAGTATTTTGGCTAATTGTTTAAATCTGCATTTAGACAATTGTTAAAATGAATGCTATTTTTGTTATGTAATATTATAAACCACACATGCCCTATATTCTCTTCTCTAATTAGGAAACAATTAAAATTACAAGGAGTCTACTTCTTGACACCAAATTTTAATGACTTTATGCTTGAATTGTATTATAGCAGCTCAGGGGAATGCTAATGGGACATTTTGATCCCTTCAAAAACTTCTATGAATGCCCATGTAGGAGCTGAAAATAAATATTCTTTCAGTCTAAATGATTATAAACTGCAAGGACTGCTCCGGACTTCGGTTGCCGCATTTCTAACATTCTACAGTGTGTAGTTGTCACAAGGTAGAACAGCACAAAAGTTGACTGACACTTTTTCAGACCCCATAACAGAAAAGATAGGATGTCTGACTTACATAATTGAATAGATCTCTAAAATATTCAGGTTTGGAGACTGAATTCCTATACAGACCAAGCTTTTACATTGGGAAATAAGACTCATCCATGTATTTTATATTTGCCTGTGCACCACAGTATTCACAGCACTCTTTTTAAATTCACTTCAGTTCAACATTTTAATTAAATGTTAAAACACAAATACCTACAGGCCCAAATAATTATCTTTGTGGACTGCTGGTTTTTTTTCCTTTTTAGATGATGGAAACTGCCTGGAGTCCTGAGACAATAGAAAGTTTCAAGACTTCATGTACAAAAGTCAGAGAAGAAATATTGGAGTGTGCCCTCAGGCTGATTATTTCATCCCCTCCCTTTCTTCCTCACAGAACAGATGTATCTCAGACCGTGGTCTGAGCATCCATTGAAGTACTGCAATAGGTTTTTGCCTTTTTGTTGAGGTGCATAGGTTGGACAGGAGTTGGGGTGAAATTGAGGTCATGGTTCAGCCTTCTACCCGCTCTGTGACACTGCCCATACAGAGTCATGATTCATCCTTCCATCAGTTTTGTCTCCCAGTAGCTCTGACAATGTCTGTGTAATAGCTTAGAGCATTAAAACGTTGCTCATGCTCAAAAGCCGCAGGCAGCCTGACTGATCAATTCTCTCCAGGCTTCCGTGGTACAAATTATATCTGTATCATGTTGGGATCTTTAGTTCTCCTGCCTACATCTAATACTCTTTTCTCTTAAAATCTTCAACTGGATCTGATCTCTTCTCAGTGTTGAGGTAGATTGGATTTACCTAAACTACAAGCACAGCAAAAATCAGTACTGGCTTGACCACATTGTTTTAGTTTGTAGGGCAGATGGGATGCAAACTCCATTTTATACACAGTCGTCATTTACCCAGATGTGAAGGTCCACATACTCAATTCCTGACTTTATTAAAGCACTTGGACATGGTAAGACATTAATCAGGGCCTTCATATACATATGGCTGTTTCATGGCCTTGCTGGAGTTAATATCCATCCTGAATTTGTTGAAATAGTTACTGTTATGTAAAGATTTGGTCTTGTACTTGAGCTGAAGCTGGACAAGCTCCAATGAGTGGCTTTCCATGCCCCCAAACCCACAGTGTTAGGCATCATGTAGTTGCTTAGAGGACTGAGTGAACAGAAAGAAGAGATGGCTTCAGGACTCAAGTTCTTTGATCCAGAATTTGTTATGGTACTAATTTGACTTCAAATCATAATCCTGTTTTATTGTCTGGGCGGATATTGTTTTTACCCTAGAAAAAAACAGGGGTTGCAGTAACTATGACAAGGGTTTTAGGTTGGAGGCCTGAGTTCTAATTTGTTTCTGACTGACAAATGAGAAAATGCATGAATGATTTTGTAGCTCAGAGTTGCTGTATTCCTTGTTTTCAGCAACTCCAGAAGCCTTTGCAGCCAAAACTGCTGTTGTCAAACTTCAAGGACTGAATCCAAGAGATGTAGTTTTCAAATTCTTCCCAACTGGAAGCTGTTTTTTCTTTCAAAAAACCTCACATAGGAATGGAGGGTCTCATTTATCCTCCCACAGCATTAAGTTCCCCATACTCTTACACCACATTTTTGCTACTTTGAGAGAGTCACTCTTACCAGGTGGATTACTAACAAGGTTGGTATAGGAGCCAATAAACTGCTCTGTGTTCTGTAGTCACAGCTGGGCTGCTCCCATACCTGACCCTCACAGAGCTATTGCAGTGTGTCTAGACATGTCTTTGGATTGGTGTTAGTTGCGTACATGCAATGGGAGCTCTGCATTCTCCTCCCTCACACTTGCAACATCTTCAGCTTTTTCCTCCTTTCCAACTTCTCTGATTGCATTCATATGAGGACAAAATTCTGTCATTTCATCCTGCATGCTTCCTCAGTATTGGCTGCCAGATAAAAAGCATGTGCTTCCTGTTCATTTGTTGTCTTAGACACTGATTTTGCCTGTTTTAAAGGACTTTAAGGTTTGGCAAGGCTAATATTATAGTGACAGTTGTGTTCTTTCACCACGTTCTTCCTCTTAGCTTGACTGCTTTTTTGTTCCAGGGGAGAGCAATAACCAATTTTCCTTTTTTGCTTTCACTGCTCAGCTTGATGCTAATCTGCCAGCATTTCTTTCTCTGATCTCTTATTGTCTGCCCAGCCTCAGTCTTGCTTCCTTTATTCTGACAGCTGCTCCAGATTCGCCTTCTTTTATGTCCTTCACATATTTGTTTGTGTGTCATCTTTGCTGATGCCTTTGATGTTTGGCATGACCTTACTGAGATCTCTGCTTGAAGGAACTTGCCTTTCTAGTGGCCCAGAAGGCACTGAAGAAGCAAATGAAGGGGAGGAATCATCTGGAACCAATGAGTTCATGGGTTTGTTATCAGTAAATAGTTGTGCTTCTATGTCTTATCCCTTTTCCACTGTATGGGACTGTGCAACTTCTTATGTTTTCATCCTACACCTTGCACGCTCTGTCTGTATCTGCACTGTCAAGAGTGACCAGGTGCCAAAAAGGTCTGGGACTTGTAACTAAATGTTGTCTTTGGTTTAAGCAACTGGTGGATTTTTTTCCCCCATTATGTTACAAACTTGTTTTTAAGGACAAACATACTTGAGATGCCTTTTGCTCTTCCTTTGCAAGATGCAAGTATTTTTTTCCCCCAAAATATGAGGTATTGGATTTTAAAATACTGCATTTTTAGACCAATTGTGGTGTCATTCTGGAATTATAGGGGGGTTTCCAAAATTATATTTTACACAGTGAGGTTAGAATAAGCATCTCTTCACTGTGGTATTTTAAAGAATTGATAGGTAGACTTCTACATGCAATTCAGCATTTCATAATTATATTGTATTGAATTTAGAGTATTGGGTCAAGAAATGGGATTATGAATAAACTGGTGGAGTAACTGTATAGCCCAGCTGCTTTGAAGTAGTGCTCAGTCATTTAATTTCACATGAATTTTTAATAATAAATCCACCCTGTTTATTGTATTAAATTCCACTTGGTGTGGATTCTTAGACCTCTGTGGTCTGTCAGTGGCAGAAGGATTTTGAGACATGAAACTGTTTATTTCTGAACTTTCATTTGCTTTGCACTTTACTCCTTTTAATAATTAAACGATTGTTTAATATCTGAGGTTGAGACTGGAAGCAGTTCTTTTTCATCTGCTTCTCATCAGCACAGTTGAAGTTTCTCAAAAGAAAAGACTTAAGGTCTGAATACCCTAAACTATCCAAATTAGTGTACTTTTTCTTGGTGATAAATAGCACCCTGGAAGGTATCAGTTAATTCAGTCTTAAATCTTTAAGAGGTAATTTTGACAGGGTTCTGTAAGTGTAGAAAGTTCAACAGAGTAACCAGAGAAAGGTTCCTAATGAAATCCTGGCTTTGGTGGTGAAAACGTCTGTCTAGGTTTAATAAAAGCTTGATTACGCTGCATTCATGAGGATTTCTGCAAGTCTGCCCTGATGACATATAAACTTTAAATTAGGCATAGTCAATAAAAGGCCACCTAATACGGTTTCATATTTTGAGAGGTTTCCCCATAATTGCCCCAGCTAGTTAGTCTGTTTTCTAACCATTTTGGAATCTGCATGTGCTGAAAGAAATCATCCTGGGAAAGATGGAACTGGTACAGCTTGTAATGATGTGAAGTGACCTGACAGAGACCTCCCCCCTGCTGCCTCCTTATTTACTGACCTTCCACAAGTGATGAGACAGCAGCCTTCTCCCAGCAGCTGTTTTCTAAATTTGGTCTGACAAATGGTATCATAAAGGTGGCAGGTGAGGTTAAGAGATCTGATCAGAACATACTGATTTAACAGCCACCAAAAGGTACAAAAGACTATAAGGAAAAACAATCAAGTGCTGTCTCTTTATCATTGTATCAGTTTTCTCTGCATGGTCCCTTGTGAAAGCCTTTACTGATGGCTTTCAGCTATGTATCATTATAATACCTCCAATAAGCATTACATAATAGGAAAAATATGCTACATTGAGCAATGAAACTGGTGTTAGCCAGTCCTGTGGCCCATATCAAAATGCTCTCACTAGTATTCCCTGTAACAACACTTCCTCAGATGTAATGGACTACAGCATATCATCAAGTAAGAGTTCATGCATCTACTTTAATGTTTTTTGCATATCCCTGTTACAAGTAATGGCTGTGAGTGCTCAAGGGTAAAAGAATCCATTTTTTTCTCTCACTAATAGTTCAGACAATTTTCAAGCATATCCTTTGCCATTGCTGTGTTTGCATGGCTAAACAGGCAAACACTCTGTGTGTTGGTTCTCTCAGGCACTGAGGAATGGGAGAAAACACAGTGATGATAAAACCACAAAAATTAACTGGAACAACTGGGTAGACAGTAGCAACTGATTTTTATTGTTGGTTCTCTTACTGACAGTTCAGTAGCTTACAAGTTGTCTCCTATTAATGGTGTGGTTTATAAGAGGAAATTTGCAGAATAAGTGCATCTGAAGTGCTCTGAGTAGAGTGGCAAATCCTTATTTCAGAAGTACTTCAGATGTTAGCAGCTTTGAAAAGGGTCTTCTCTTTTTACTGTAGAGTGAGATATCAGTATATATTTGGGCTGGAAATACAAAAATGTCATTAAAATCAGACCTGCTGACTTGATGTGTCAGACCTTCTCCCTAGGATAAGTCATGAATTCAGGTGCTTACCTGAAATGGAGCTCTTGTACTCAACTTCTGTCATAAAATTATTTTTAACTATTTGAATTCTCCTTACTTTAGAACACTGTACTCTCTAAGGTGCTAACTGAAAAAAAAAATCCCTCGGGTATCTTTATTTGGATGGTTATTTCCTGTGTTTGCTTACCAGCATTAAAGCATAGAAGTTACTTTCTGCATGGGATTGAAATGTTGCAAGCTCTCTACAGGTTACAGATTTTCAGTTGTCGTTTTGAAGAGTTTTGAAGACTGCCATTACAGATACAGGTAGGTAGGATATATGTAGGTTTAGAGATCTTTTATCATAAAACTTCAGTATAAAAAGTACAGTGAAAAACGAAGATATTCCAAAGATATTGAGTTATAAAAGGCACATGCTTCTATGTACGAGTGATAGTTTTGGCCAAATGCAACATTATGAAATGAGTATTAATGTAATGGATGATTAGATTTGTCATGTTAATGACACAATGAATTCTAGCACACAGGCATCGTAAAGGGGAAGGTGACTGGTGGCAATGGAATGGACTTTGAAATGCTTGCAGTGAGAGCTGGAGAGGACCATTTTTGGTCATGATTTTTTTTTCTTTTAAATTTTAGGTAATTGTCTGAGTAAACTGGCCCCACAAAATAAATTATGAAGGATCATAACTTATGGAGGATGGAGAAAGGCATTATTCTGTAGCTCCAAACAGGGTCCATCTGGCACTCAAGACCTAAAGAACAGTTGAAAGTTGTACCTGTAGCTGTGCATGGTGTTTGCATATAGTGTGGAATGATTTATTTCAGCTGGCTGAGAAGCTCAGCATCTGCAGACTGCTCATGGGTCATAACCTTCTAAGCATAAGCAGGCACCCATCCTGTGTTCAGGCCTTGCTCTGCTCCTGCCAGGCAGAGGGGTGGGAAGGGCAGCCCATGGGCCTTGAGTGCATCACAGCAGTGGCTGCTGTAAACATTTATGTCTCCTTCAGCCTGCACATAGCAGGACATAACAAAAACCCAGCTACAATCTTGTTTACCCAGTCAGCATGTTCTAAGATATAAATATTTTTATTCTTTTTTTAGGGGGGGATATTTGTCGAGTGCATTTTGGGTTCAGTGGGAAATTTATAGTGTAATGTTTGGTAGCAGTTGTGTATTTTGAGGATGGTGCCATGAGAAACAGGATGCCCAGGCCCTACCATGTTTAAACAACCTTTCTAGGTTTTATTGCCATGCTCATCACCATGAGATGCAAGTGCTTCCCAAGCCCTCTGACCTGCAGAGGCAAGGGCTGGGTAGGTGCTCTGCCTTCTGTTTCTTAGGGATGGAAGTTAGAGGCCTTTTGCTCTGTACCTTGGAAGTTTTCCCTGATACAGCAGGGTTTTTTGTTGCCTGGGTTCTGAGGTAGAATTCCTCAACCACCTTAAAAGTTGTTGGCAAAGTGACCTTGAAGAAAATGGCATCAGGTACTGTACTGGGGGATGACACGGTATTAATGTGTTGCCCTAAACTTCAAATCCTAGGGTGGAATAGGGTGGTGGCTGTGTAAGAAGCAAGTTAACCAACCAGTGGTGTTAAGTGCCTTTGTCCAGGGCATACTGAGGGGCCAGTCAAGATCTTCTGGGTGCTGCTTTGCTAAATACAGTTCAAATTTGAACAGGCTTTGTCCCAGAGGCCTTGTGGACAGTATCAATGGAAGGAAAAATGTGGGGAATGCAAAAGTAGAAGCAACTGTGCTATGTATGTGAAATCAGATTAGTGTTATGATTTTTGTTGTGTTAGCAGGGAAATAGCATGCAAGAAGGAAAGGCTGTTTAGTGAAGAGGAGGAAAACCAGAGAGAGTGATGGCAGAATGGAAAAGAGCAGAGCATGTGGTTAATGGAGCCAAGAATAAAATAATGAAAGAGGGCGTAGAGGTTAGAGGAGGCAGAGAAATACCATGTTTAAGTAAGGAATAAGGGTAAACCTAGTGCTTGTACTACACTGTAGAGTTTGAACAGTACATTCTGACCTGCACTCCTACAATAGCTTCCTCTGAAATGTTGTGTTGGAAAGGATGGATGCTGAACTGTCCAAAGGACAAACAGAACCTGCTGAAAGTAGTTGTGCCCATTTGATGAAAACTTGAGCTTTGGCATGTTTAGTCACTGCATGGGTCTAGAAGCAGCTTTCCTTTTTCTTCCCAACCTCAAATCCTTCACAATCAGAATTCCTATACTGCAGTTACACTGTTAAAAGAAAGCTGCAGACCTCACTTACTGTTCCTGTGTTAGCTGCAAGAATTGGACCCTTCCATAGACACCACTTTCACTGAGACTAGGAACCAGCTACTGTCCTACAGTCTGTTCCATGTCTAGCCCCCCTCACCCCTGGCTTTGGAGTCCAGCCCTTCACAACTTTCTGTCTCTTCTGGGTTAACTTGATCTTCCCATAGGATGAGTCCCAAACTCTCCAGGTCCCTATGTGCCTCCAAACAAGCCCTAGCCTAGGCCTGCATCCCTTCCCAACTTATCCCAGCCTAAGATACATCCCAAGAAGGGGCTTTAGACCTTTTTGTCTCTGCTGAAAGAAGGACTCCCTTCATCAGTCAAAAAAGTAGAAACCTAGGGGACAGAGAAGCAGCACTTGATGTGGAATTTTGATTCAGAAATAGTTGAATGTTTTTCTCTGTGTTCCTGGCACTGTTGCCTCCTACGTAGGATGCTCAGAGATCCTCCATTGTACATGGGCAGCTTTGAAAGTGTGCCCATAAGTATTTGCAAGGAATGGAGAAGGTAAGTTGTAAAAATCTGATGGCCAGTAATATTGATGAGGGTGGGTGAATCTCAGGAAGAAATTTAAGGCTATTTTAATCTTTTTTGTCCTGGTCCCCCCTCACATTTTGGCACCCAGAATTTATAAAATGAACAAAATTAGAGTGGTTTGATTTTTTTATTATTATTATTTTTTATGTGTGTAAGTTGTGCTTCTTCTCTTAATGTCCTGGAAAGACCATCTGCACAGCCTATGTCCTGGTCTCCCACAGCTGTATTTCAGTTGGATAACACCACCATAGCTGGCCATTTCAACCTCCCAACAGTTGTCCTTGCCAGTCTGTTGCACAAAATGGTGTTTTTCACCCTTCAGCAGAAATGGAGACGTGCGTGTTGCAGCACTACAATAAATAGTAAGACAGTTTGTTTTCTTAACCTTTGTCTATCTGTATTTCAAAACTCACAATTTATCTAGTAACTTCATCAGGATTCTGGGATGTTTCTAAGGCAGCGTAAGCAGAGATACCACATAGCTGAGGTGGTTGAGAGTGTGTGACTAATGGATATGAGAAGATCCACCATGATTGGGGTTTTAACTCCCAGATTTCCAATGGGAACTTTATGAACTGAAAGCTGCCATCACCTTCCAGGCTGTGTCCTTGCCCTTGGTGTGCTGGGACCTCTCTGACTCGGGGCTCAGCACACACCCCACTATGTCCTCTTCCAGCCAGTTCCTGGTTTTCCTCCCTCAGCTGTGTGCCTGCTTCAGCTCAGGTGCTTCTGTCCCACAGTGACAGACACAGCAGAGAGCTGCAGCACAGGTCTGTAACTTGGGATATCTATTAAATCTTTGCAAAGGAACAAACTGCAGATTTAAAAGTGAATTACAACTACCCATTACAATGGGTGCTATGACAGAACACATTTTTATTTTTGCTTTTATTAGCCCCAAATGGATTTAGTAATGTTTCCTTTCTGTTTTTATTTTGGTGGTTCTTTTTTTATCTTGTCTATGCAAGATTACTACATTCTATGAATATATAAATTCAGCCTACAAAACTGAACGTGTACACATATCAGCAGTGGGAGAGTTGGGGTTTTTTGAGTTGGATGTGTGAGTTGGGTTTAAAGTATCCTGTCTTCTGGTCTTGAAGACATTTGGGATGGCATTCTTTCTTCCTCTGTGCATATTCTGTTCAGCAGGTTGACAGTCTGATATTGATTAGGGCTTTTAGATGCAACAGGAGTAGAGCTAATAAGAAAATAATGAGTTGGTGTGTATTTCTGTGCTGTGCTGCTCCCTACTGAATTGTCTGACTACCAAATACATTAAGGAGTTAACAACTGAGAGGTGTTCTCCAGGAAGGGTGCTGATGGAGCCTTGTAGTTTTACAGCTGAAGAGCAGGGGTTTAGAACCAGCTATGCCAGCATAAGTTTCTCTCTTTATTCTTAACATAAACTATGATAATAATTATCATAAATTATCATAAATTAGTTATGCTAAGGTGATACTCAGCAAAAGGCAGCTAGCAGTGAGCCCAGCAGGGTCTTTAGATGGTTAATGTCAGGGTAAAGAGGAGGAAAGGTGATTTTCCAGTTAATGCTGCATGTTCCACGGGCCCTTTCTGTGCAGCAAACAATCCCAAGGTCATAGTTATCTGTCAGTAATTTACCACATTTGGATTCCCAAAACAAAATGCAATGTTTAGTTGAGCTTTGAATGGCAAACAGTTCCTTATGGAGCTTAATTGCTTTGTTTACATGTAGCTAGTTACTTATCATGTGGGAAGAACAATAGGCTGAGTGCCTCGCTTAACCCATGATCAGAATGAGATAAAACACGGAAGACAGTGAGGCTGTATTTCTTAAACAGACCACAGGTCAGATGCAGCCTCCTTGGCTGCTTGTCTCGTAGAAAACCTGCTGCCTGGCATACCCTTTGTCTCTACAGCAGCTGTGTGACTTTGCCATATGTCCTCACTGTCTGATGTTCAGCTAAAAGCAAGTGGTGTTTCTTGGGTCTCTCTATTTCACATGGACCAGGCACCTTCCTGAGAGCTGTATGACTCACTGACCATTCCTGGCACAGTGCACGCAGTGAACATCAGACCATCACACCAGGCTTTGACCTCAGGTTACCCCACAGCTTAACCTGGACCATGCCCAGTTTGCAACAGAGGCAGCTGGCTTTTCTTCTCCCTATAAGGAGGCAGGGCAGGTCCTTGGGGAAGCGTGAGCCTCGATTTCTCAATCGGCCACACCTGTCTTGTGGGATGAGGAGCAAAATGGAGTTTACTTCACTTAAGCCAGATCTCTGCCAGTCAGTCATGCCTGCTACCGACAGGAGACCTTTTAACAAGGGGGCTTCAGCCATGCCAGAACGCTTTCCTTGTTGTCACGCAGTCCTCCAACCACAGGCAGTACCCCATGATCCAGCATGACAGGAGTGCGTGACCCAACACGTGCTTTCCCTGCCCAGAAGTTGAGAAGTTCATTGTCAGGTCTGCCAGACTAATAGAGACAAAAGAAATTTTTTGGTGGGGACTGCAGCTCTCACACCCTCAAGGAGTCCCTTGCGTCTTGGGGGAGCATGGGGCTCACGCCAGGTCTCCCTGCATAACTGAGTTTTCCTGAGCTCTGAGCAGAGAAGACATTCCAGAGATTTTTATCTGTTTGCTTCTCCATTTCACTGGTGGCTTTTCCCCTCATAACGTCTGAATTAGAAGTCAGAAAGTTTGCTGAGAAAGACTGCTAGTTTGTTCCTCAGGTAGTTTCTTTTGGCAGAAGGGAATTCTCCATTACACCTGCTTGTACCAAAGGAGTAAGGTAGATGTCCTCCATCAATTTGCCTGAAGTTAAGTAAGCTTCAGCCTTGTGAATAGCAGACATGGATACCAGCTGTGTGAGCCTTGCTGCCAACCCTGCAAACTGGAGAACAAGTTGCTAACATCTCTTATTTTGTAAATCTATGTGCAACTGGGAATGAGAGGCCTTTGAAAATATGCACAGAAAGTTTAAGTGCAGGAGAGGAACCTGTAAACCAAAAATCTTCATTATCTTACTTTTTCCATGAGTGAATTATTAACTGGCACAGTTGTGTGCTCAAATCTTAGGTACAGTTTACAGCTGTCACTTGCACTTGAAGGGGTGTAAATGGAGGCTGATATCCTTTATAGCAGTCTATCTCCACAGCTGTTCCTCTTCCCTCCATCGGCAATCTCACTTGCAGAGGTGATGCAAGGCAGAAATATTTCCTATTTGTGTATGTTTGTGGTACAGGGGAACCAAATCATGCAAATAACTCAACAAGACCGCAATGACAATGGTATTCTAGAGAATACTACAAGTTGTCATTACCTTCCCAAGCCTTTAGACTATGAAAATAAACTTTAAAAGTCTACTGAAGATTTAAGCACTAAGAGCTCCTTCCCTTCCACCATCACCTAAATATAATATGAGCTGCTTCTAGAGCTGGAGGCCATAAGGCTACCACTCGTTTTGAGCTTATACAAGCATTTACAGCTACCATATAAATTGAAAGGTTAGCATGTCTGCTCTTGCCTTGTCATTCTTCTCCTTGTGTAACACAGAGCCCAGTAGTCATTACAAAAAGGAAAACCTTCAGAAATATGTCTTTGAGGAGGAAAACTCTGCACAAGGATCAGTTATATTCCTCGCAAGAATTCAACATCTGAGTCAGGGGTTCCCAGAGACTGACCTGGAAAGCTGCTAAGTATGTGACCCTCAGGAAAATTTTCAAATTGTGGCTGTTCTGCACTGTCCTGCTGGGTTTTTTTCTAATTTTTGGTCATGCAGCCCCTATCCTGATGTCCCACCCATCAGGTTGCCCTCCATGAACAGAACTCTGGGAACTCCTGAGGTCATCATCCAAGAAAACCTTTATTTTGGAATACAGACTGAAAAAGATAATCTATTTTGTTAAGTGTTTCCACACCTCTGTAAACATGCAGTCTCCTCGTCTGGATGACCTCATGCATATATTCATCAAAGTTCTTACTTTGCTTTGAGATGACATTTGCAGCAAAACAGTAATATATGCAATATAAGAAGGTTTTGGGTGAGATCCAGTACAAGCATCTCATGGTGAAATCATTCTTAATATTATTTAACAGCTACCTGGTGTCTGATCCAGAAAACTGATCACAACTCCACCTTTCTTTAGACACTTAAGTGAATGGCACATGTGAGCCTTGGATATTATGTGAATGTAGGACAAGGAGGACACAATTTGTCTCTCACGTTGTCACGCACATTCCTCCTCCATTTTTTTGACAGTGGATTGTTGATAGAATGATAGCTGCTAAACAGGTTTGAGCTCATCAGCACTCCTTACCAAAGAGACCTTGTTTGGAAACTCTCACCTCTCTCACTGGAAGTAGAGGGAAGGAAAATTGGAAGTCTCTGGCTTAACGAAAACCATTTGGTGCTATAGAAGTTAAGTGAAGATCAGCTAACCTGCTGGAGCATCACAGGCTGGAGACCTGAATGTTCTGGCAGATGCCGTCATTTTGGCAATGGAGCAGCTGGCAGTCCTGCAAAATCCTCATGGTCTTTATCACGTAGTAGGAAGTGGCATTGCTGCCCTGGGTGCAAACATCCTAAAAAAGAAGTAATTAGCCAATGACTCCACAGAAATAAATGGTTGGACACAGTTGACACCACAAGTGTTGGAGTGCAAGGTCACAATATGAGTACTGTAGAAGGAGTATCGGTGTTCCCAGTGACAGATGTAATATCTACCAATGATTATGTCTCACAAAACAAAAAAACCCAATGCCAAACCCAGCAGTCTTACAGAGTCATTGCTTTTCAGCTTCCAAAACTCTTCTGGAGAGTTTTTGCGAATGGATGGTCTAAAACCCAGGCTGATTAAATATCTGCTCTGTCTCCTGTCACCTTGGAAACAGGGAATGCCTACTGTGAAAATGATCTGAAGGATTCAGGACAGAAATTCAGATGTTCACGTACAACAGACTTTTCCCCTTTTTTGTTGCTCAGAACAATAATACAAGAGTCCACAGCAAGGTCTGCATTTCCAGCTATGTGCACAGTGTAACAAGTTCATTGAGGTGTCTATGGCAGGCAACACTTCATGGTAAATGATGCACTGGAACTTGGAGTGCCCATGTGTCTACTGCTGAAAGTAGGGATAAAAGCTTACTTTCACATTCCATAATGCAGAGCATGCACCCACGCGGTTTTAGCTCCTTATTTACTGTACCCAGTTTATTGTGGGCCATTGTAACTATCTATGTTATATGTCTGTTCTTGCTTGCACCCCTGGGAGATAATGAGATTGTGTAGTGATTATATTGACAGCAGGGTTTCTTTTCCAAATTCCTTTGCTTCTGTTCTGTTCTTCATGCAGCCCACTGAAATAATCTCTTTCTGTACTGCAGAGTTCTTCCAAGAGATTTTTCTTTTTTGTTGGGTACATCCATAAAAAACAAGGAATTCTACCTTGCAGTTTTGTTCCCTCAAAACATGTCTACATCCACCCATTGAAGTCATCTCACTTTTGTCCCTAATCTGTATTAATATCTCCAGGCAACCAAGAAACTGGCCTTTCATCTGTCTTGAACTCTTGAGAATTGCTCAACAGTTGCACAAAATTGTTTTTCCTCCTCCTGCTGTGAAGATAGTACCAAATTAGGAGTGTCTAATGGGCCAGGCTTTTCCCATTTGCCAGGGGCTGTGATCTCGTGGCCTAAAGATGGAGAGATGTTCCTTGCTGTGCTTGACATGGAGGCCTGAAAGCCCTTTGCTCCTTTAGGCATTTTAGGGTTCTCAGTGTCTTACAGGGACTTTATTTCCCAACGTTCCTGACACTTAACTCCGTGTGGTCAGGTAAATATTATGGGGTGTGCACAGCTGAAGAGTACAAAGAGCCCAAGAAATGGAGCTAACATTAGGCCTGATTTTCTTGCTCCTTTGTCAGAGGCCCTTATGGATTTAACAGTTTGTGATAACTAAAATGTTGCCCTTCTAATCCTGTTTTTTCACTGAATGTTTCAAGAGAGATGCCAGGATTACCACCTTGGGTTTGGTTTGGGGATTATAGTCTCAATGCTTGTGATTACAATAAAGAAGGATCCTCAACTTCAGGTCACTGCTTGATGTCCCTTTATCCTGGAAATTAAGTTATGCTGATTTAAATGTCTGCATCCGTTGTCTTTCCAAGATGCACAGCTTGGTTTTAAAGATAAACGCTTGCCATTTTGGGACAGGCTGTATGCTAGGTTTAAGTTCACTTAGCAAAGCTTTTTTATTGGAGCAGCTCATGTAACTTGTTAACATGCAAGAAAATATTAAGCTCTCACTTCCTCCACTCCCATTTCCTGTTTGGATGTTGAAAGGAAGCCCTGATTGCTAATTTGTGATTAGCCAGCAACCCAGAGTGAACTTAATCCTGTAGGTTGGTGTGGTGCTTGCCTATGCAGATATGGCCCCACTCCAGAGTGGGTCTGCTGCAGCTCACGTTTCATGGGGAGAGCTGTAAGCAATCTGCTCTTCTTTCCGTGAGTTCATGGCCTGCCTTCTGAGAGCAGAGGCAATGCCCGGCCTGCCAGAGCTTGGGAGGTGACACTAAAATGTTGGATGCTGCCGGAGAGAAGGGACACATGAGGGTGTTTCTCCAGTCTTGCTTGCCCAGGAGGTGGCACTGTGCAATAGTGGGATTTTTACCTGCAGCGTTTGTCGTGTGACCCGGCTGTGATTGTTTGAGACGTGACAGATGAGTGAAGTTCCTTAGTCAGTAAAAACAGTGACTTGTAGTTCTTTTAGGATGCCTCAGCTCTCTGCTGTGTGAAATGCATCGTACTATCTGCTTTGCACTCCTGCATTAGGGAACTGACCTTCATACAGTCAGGATCAGAACTGGGTTTGTGGGTGAAATTGTTCTGGCCACGAAAGAAGTGGTGATGTCTTTGGAGCACCTTTAATTCCAAGGCTTTTGTGCAAGTCCTTTGTGTCCCCCTTGATATTTCCCAGACATATTTACAAAGCAACCAAAACAAAGAGGTATATATATGTAGTATGTGCTAGAAAATTAGAAAGCTTTGAGGAGTCTCTGTGAGATCTCTGTCCTGCATGCATTGTGCTATGCACCTGTTAGAGTACTGGTTGCTCTAATTTAGTGCTTGTATATAAAACACACAGAGCTTTTTTAAGGGATCTGTAACCCCACCTGCAAGTGCCTGACCTGATTTGTGCTGTCAAATGCAGGCCAACACAGCTGAGATAAATCTAGAAAATCTTCCAGGTCTTTTGTTTTTAGAATGGTGATAAGCTGAGACCATTTTCATTTCTCTCTCCAATAACAGCCAGAAATTCAGAGCACATACAGATCTCTGGGTAATTCTGATCTTGGAATGGATATACTACTTTACAAAATCTTAGGCAAGCTTGTTAACCTTCTTATTTTAATTCTCAGAAAGGTGAAAAGGGGTGATGCTTTCTTAACACAAGCAATACAAGAACATATTTGTAACACAGCATAAAAAATATGTTCACAATATACCTCGGAGCTAGAAATGTTACATGAAAGCTAAATACTTTTGTTATTATTAATTGAATCTTGAGTGGCCTATACATCTATAACAAAGGCCTCTTAGCAAACATGTCCTTTCAAATAGCCTGACCCTTTCCACTTTTTCAGAGACATTAATAGTTTCCTGGCTCAGTGTTTTAGGAAATGTCGTCATAGTCTGGAGGAACCAATAAAAACATAAGTCACCTATTTTGTCTGATCATTTTACGCCAGGATATTTGAGGCTGGAAGCTGTGGAGGGGTAGGAGGGGACTGCTTCGTTTGTGTGGGTGGAAGATGCAGAGGTTTTAATACTGCTTTAGTATAACTTTACATAGTAGGACTCTAGGACTGTGTGAAAAACAGTAATTTTTTGAGTTCATAGAGGCTCTAGATAGTTTTTGTAACTATTTAACTAGTTTTCCCCCTTCCTCTGCCATTTATTGCTTCAGTGCCTGATGAAAGGAATGGTATCTTTGGGGAAGAGTTTTCTGTTGGTTTTAGGCTTACATTGTCCTTCAGTAAAGGGGTAATAGCTCATAAGAAATGGCATTGCCTTAAAACAAATGTTAGTAGCTGATTATGGCAATATTGGTGGGACAATAGCTTATTTGGTATGGTCAGAGCAGACCATTTCCTACAAGCAAAAAATGCAATTACTTGAATTAAGGAGCTACTACTCTATGAAGTCTCAGTACAAAGCATCATTACACGACATCATGAAAAGCAAACCGTGGGTGTCTGTAGCAGGCATCCAGTGACACTTGGTTCTCCATTATAAATGCCAGCATTTACAGTGGGCCAAAGCCTGCCATCCTTCCATGGTTTTGATTCTCACCTTTCTGAGGCAAAACTTCCAGCAAGGATGTTAGTCCTGACTAGGATCTCTTGGCTGTGGAGAGCAGACAGGTATTGCAGTTTTTCCTCTGCTGTGGTGTTGTCTGCTGCAGCCTTCTCACAGCCCCTCAGAGGTAACATCTCTGTTACCGTTAATTTACGCTTGGCTGCATGGAGCTGGGAAAGACAGTTCTGACCCCATTTATCCTCTGCCTCTTCGCAGAGCATCCTCCAGAGAGGACCAAATCTTTTGCCCGTTTTTGGGAAGTCGTGCTCTGTGTTTTCCCTTCTGTGTTCCATCAGCGTTGGAGACAGTGTAGTGTTTGTCAGCAGTGTAGAGAAACTGAAGGATAACACTTACTTCATCCTGCATAGTTATCTTTACAGAAATGAGCTGCAGCACCAAAAGAGACAGCCACCACCACTGCAAGCTGCACCATAATGCATTGTGTGGACTCTTCTCACCTGCCCCCCAAAGTAGAACAATCAAACATGATTTCTGTTCAGCTTCTGCTGTAGCCTCAAACGGAGCCATGTGCAGCTGCCAGTGGTTCACTAAGAGTTCAAACCATGTTCGGGCTGCAGTTCAGAGTCTGTAAACCCCCATTAAAATGTGCTTCAGGATTTCAGAAAGATGCAAAAGGGTGGCATGGCTACCAAGATACCATGATTAGAGTCCAGTCCAAAGGGGAAAATGTTGCTGATCTACTGCATTTGTGTTTTATGAATCCAACAAGTCCTGACATCAAGACTTATACAAGAAGCCAACAAATGAACCCCACAAATGAACCTTTTTGTTAATTCTTGCCAGACATCTGCCCTTTATGTTTTTGGAGGCTTTTCTCTCCACCTTTCAATTTAATGTGCTGAATGCTGTTTCTTATTTTTTTCCCACCCAAGCTGAGTATGCATCAGCCCTGTGGCAAAGAGATTGTGTCCTGTTACCTTCCACTCATGATAGCCAGTAGGAGATGTTGCCTCAACAGAGGCATCCCCTTTGTACCTGTCAGTATGGCTTATTGGTTTTGTGTATATTTTAGCAGGTGAGGCCTAGACTTGTTACTGTGAACTATGCCATGAGATGCCCCTTTCCAATTCCTTCTTAAACTGGAGCTGGATCTGTGTATGGAGGTATCCCTGGAGTGTCAGTGTCTCGGAGCACTTGGTGATACCAGGGTTGTTGCTCGGTCCCAAAGCACAACATGCAGTCAACAGCCAAATTGAGGTAATTTCTTTCCCAAGTAACACCCTTGGAGTCTTGAAGAAACGTGCGTTGAGCAGGATGTGTAGGTGAAGGGGTGAGTACAACATTGTTATTGTTGTTGCCTGTTCCCACAACAAATTCAGAACAAAGTGCCCATGTCAGATGCTCCTACCAGCTACTCAGGGGCTTCAGAGTAGACAAGTCTCTCTTTCTGACTGCTGTCTTCCATGCTTGGATTTCATCTCAGTCATCAGGGGGTGTAGGCCCTGATGGGAGAAGTGTAGCTTTTTCTCTCATCCCTGTTTCTTGGTTTTTCAGGTTCTAGGGAAGGCAGAGCTCTTCTCAGTTACATCCTTAGTTCAGTCATTTGCAAATGGGAACTTCTTAATTTAATTGGTGTGTGGTTAAACTGTAGTGAGCTGTGCATGTATCTGTTCTGAAATAAACACCTCTCTCATCCAGCAGAGGAAGTGTGACCTCAGGAAGAACCTGATTTAAAAACCAGACTATCATTTTAATCCTCAGCTTGCACCCTGCTCCCCTCAGGGCTTTGTGATGATGGCTGGAATTTCTTCATTGACTGTAGGATTTTTTTCAATAAACAGTGAAATTCCCCCAAACCAGAAACTATCCCATCCTACCCAAAGAGATTTAGTGAAAGTGAAACTGCAGAGAAGATGGAGGCAAACTATTTCTTACATTTTTCTCTTATTCCTGTATCCTACCATAGGACTTGGCCATAGCAGTCGTGTGAAAATGCGTAACCTGTTTTGTAAAGCTGAATACCCCGTGGTCTCTGTATTTACAGCAGATACAAGGAAAAGGTTTTGTCTTCAGGCATGTCTGTGCAAGGCCTAGAACACTTTTGGCTCTACATAAGATATAATAATAATAAGGCCAAAACCTCTCTGCCAGCTAGTGAAATGAAAATGCTGTACTTCACAGTTATGTCATTGGAGAATTATATTTCATTAGAGCTGATATTAAAAACCCTGATGTCAGTTGTGAAATGTGGCTGACTTCAAATTTGCAAAACACATAGGAAATTTTTTCGTAATGTGTTGTCACTTTAGAAGTCTGGCAGTCCTTTAGGTTCACTCATAAAACTTTAAGCTCTCAGAAGGGGAAAACCCCAAGGCTATTTCCCCTAAGCTTTAAAAGCTTTGCTTTTACTAGCAAATGTCATTTTTATAAAGTATATGCAAGTAATGTTCTGGATGCTTCAAACAGCAGCAGCTCTTAGGACTTTCAGATTGGAGAACTGGATTAAGTAATCATGAGAAGTAAGTTATTCTAGATGTTTAAATGGGAGCCCTTAGAAAGTCAGTGAACAGGGTAGAGAATAGTGGTCCAAACTGTTTCTGGTTATTAAATGCAAAAACACGCCTGTTGTTTTGCTGTTTTGCCTTCCCATTTGGTGGCTCACAGGCTTGTGTTACTGGGAAGGACTGTGTGCACAGCAGTTGTGTTGAGTTGGTTCCAGCAGGTCACTGAGCTGCAGAACAGTTTCCACATTCCTTTTCACAAATTTATGAAGTCCTTGTAAATCAGACTTTTGTCTTAGTCACAGTAAAGACGTGAGGGGTATATGTGAGTATATGTATTAGCTCTTATTTTTGCTTGCTAGACAATATTTCAATGTCCAGTGCAGTATGTAAGATTGTTTCTGTTATTCAGTTATATTTATTGTAGGAGATGGTAAATGATACTTGATTCTAGGCAGGATTTTCTGGTTTGGGCTTTTGCTCAGATGTGGAGAACTTGTGAACACACATACATTGTCATTTGCTAATGGAAAAATATATTATGGTTAAACAAGCAAATCCAAACTGTTTGTGGCTTGAAAATATGAAAATGATTAGATATGTGTCCCTTTCTGCTTGGATACATCCAACTCCACACTGTTCTCCTTATTGAATACTACAGTGGGCAATAGCCATTGTCTTCTACATCCACTCAGAAACTGTGTTGGTGCTGTACCACCAAATAAGACTGACAGTGGCACAGTTCACATTTGGGAGCTTTTTCCCTGCACACTGATTGTAATCTCCTTTCTCCGCATTGATTTTTCACCAGATTTTTAAGAGTTTACTATTTTCAGGACTTCTCTCTCTCTTGAAATCTGCCAGCAGTGATAAGGGACGATATCTGATAGACAATTGTAAAACATCCTGTGCAAGATTTTCTGTAGGAAGGAGTCTCCAATCAACCTGGTACAACCTTTCTTACAGGTCTATCCAATTGTGTATAGCATTTCTTAAAAATCCACTGCAGTTAATGGCATTAAAGTCATGAATCTTGGTAATGTGAAAGCTGTTCAGTGGACAGACAGGGCTGAAATGCCAGTTAATCCCTGGCTGGGCAGATGCAGCTGTTCCTTTTTGAATTTGTCAGCCTACTTGTGTGAGCAGGTCATTGTCTCTTTGGTGAGACAAAGGAGTGGGATGCTTGTGTGTAAGAGTTAGATCAGCCTGTGGGATCAGGGTCTGGTTAAGGGAGTTTGTTTTTATCAGCACATTCTGAGGCGAGTGGAAACTGGATGGCTTGGATTAGGAAAAGTCCCTGAAGTGTGCATATGTTCAGCTTGTTGGCTTCATGTACTTGGGGACTGTAAAATCAGTGACAAAACCACCTTTTCTCTTTTTTTCTTTCTTGATCTGTTTTGGTTTTTTCTTGTTGTTGATTTATTTTTAAATTTTGGTAAAAATAGTGAAGGCATTGAAACACTTTCTGGAAACAGAACACATTCCCAGCTTTTATGGATATGTGGTCAGCCGGCTCTTGCTCGTTCCCTTATAAGCAATATTCTTAACGGGAAGATGTTGCTACTATTTCAGGTCAGTGTGTGTGTTTTCTTTTACAGTTGCCATGGCACTGGTAAGACAGATATGTTCTGTAGTTGTTTGTCTTGTTATAAGATGTGAATTTTATTTTCAGCACTGTATTTGCAGCATAATAGCGTGTGCAGTAATGTTCCATACCTCACCAAAGTTGCCTGTGTTGGAGTTCCTGCGCTCTATTTTTTCTTGTCATACAGTCTGTTTTACCTGCCCACCTTTGGTGCACTAGAGTCAGTAGCTCCCACGTACAGCCTTTGAATTTTGGGTTTCTATAGCCTAGTGGATACTTAAGGTTAGAGACATTATGTCATGGTTGCAATCTTACATAAACACAAACCAGAGAGCCTAATCAAGTAGTTTTTTATACAGCTCAATAAACTTGGCTGAGCTACAGCTTATCTTCTGAGGAGGCGCCCAGTATTGATTTAAAGACTTCAGGTGATGGAGAATCTAACTAAGATTAGCTGTAAGTTATAGCTACTAAATTTTACTGAGCTGTGTCAGTATTCAAAAATGTAGCTTTACTTAAAATAAAGTGCAGCAAAACAACAGCAGCAGCAGCAGCCATGGCCAAAATCTACCATCTCTCCTTTGTTTTCCTCATGTTTGCTCTTTTTTAGTGAGATTTTCATCACAGTGATTGGAATGAAATCTCTCAGTACTCCAGCTTTTACTTTTTGCTGTTACAGAAATAATTTTAGCAGAGTCAGTAGGGTTTTCAAAGTAAATTTCACAGTTTGAAGTGTGTTGGCCTAACTAGAAACGAGTCAAGCCCAAGACACACTGACACTGGCTTTGAGCCCCAGTTTTTCCCTGCTGCGAGTTCTTGTTACTTTGATGACACCTGTCGTTGGTTCACTGCGAATCAGCTTTACTGACTGACATGAGTCTGTTTATCACACAGGGAACTGGAGTGAGGTGTCTGCAAGTGTCACAGGGCTGTCTTACTGTTACCCCTACGCGTGGCATTCAGGTGGAATGTAGTACTGAAGAAAGCCAGAATTTTTATGTTGCTGTGTTGTGGTTAGCCAGATCAAGAAAAGCAAAGCTGTTTTGTCTTTACATCTCTTTGGCCTTGCCTTTTTGGTTTGTTTTATCTGTTTGCTTGTGGGGGTTTTCTTCAGGTTTTTTTGTTTGTTTTTTTAAAATAGCTGAAAATGTGGATCAGCTTTGGAGCAAATAGTGAAAGGGAAGAAGCTACCAAAACAAACTTGTCTGATGCTGAGTTATGAGAGAGGAGTAGACGTGTTCATCAAGTTCATTAGCAGTGCATGCAAGAAAAATGTAGAAGCATTTTCTGCTGTTGCAGAATGCTGGGTTTGAGAATAACAGAAATTCAAACTTTTCAGTGACACCAGTGACACAGCCAGAGGCTGGTTCAGGGGTGGCACCAGTTGTATATCTTTTTCACAGGGTATCTAAAATTTAATCAGGGGAGAGGGCTACACAAAACACCCACCTGTCTGTTTAGTTAAATTTGCTCCTTGTTGGACTGTGTTTAGGAGCTTCTGAATTAACAGTAGTTAAAAACGGTATTGCTGCTTTCAGCTGTTTCCTTAACCTTGCTAAACTGAAGTCACCCCTTAGTAGATACAAGGGCAAAGAAATGCTTTGCCAACCAAAGCTATTTACAGAAGAGGGAGCTCGTGTTTTCTGTCACACCTTTTTGCATCAGTATGCCCTCATGGGTTGTTTTCTTTTAAGGTTCCATGAGATGAACAGAAGACACTCTTTTCCCTATATATGTATACACGAGTTAAGTTTCTAAACTTGAGGCATTGGTTTTCTGAGCATCAATATGATCAGCTCTCATTCAAGTTAGTAGAAACTTGACTGAGAGTAAGAATTGACCAAACTCAAGTTACAGGGGCAGCAGGCAGGTTGGTATCCTCTTTTTGGGTGACCCATTTCTCATCACAGATGTAATCTGAAGAGTGTTGCCATTGTTTTGTTCTTAATTCATATGCAGTTTATAAGCCAGTTTTTGTACCTGATAAGAACATGTGGTCTTGAAACATTTTAAATTTGCCAGGATTTGGGGTTTATTACTGCTGTAAAAGGCTTTCATAACAGCCTTCCTTCAGCTGGTTTTCTGTATTTATTTTATGCTTATTATTTTGAAATTGATATGCACCACTGCCATTTCCTGACAAATTATGAAATGGGCTTTCAATTAATCAATATTCTATTTTTGTTGAGAGGGATCCTTCTTAACTGTCTCCATTTTCTTTTCTTGGCATATACATCTTCTTTCCATGATACATATTTATATTAAGTGGTATAAAAACCAAGAACTCAACTTCTTCAAGGGATATATTACAAACTCTGAGTGTAAATCAGTGCAATTTTCTGATGTCAATTAGGAGGTTGAATAAGTTTCCAGTTTAAGAAACAAGGTGGAAAGGTGGTCTGAAGACACTTGGGGCTGTGTCTTTCCAGGAGCCACCGGTCACATGGGATAACCAGGTGCAACACTTTACCTGGGCCTTGTGGGGCTTACACAGTTCAGTGCTGCTGCTGCTTTTTGCTATGCACAGCTCAGTGTCCCTGTATTCCCAAAACTTGCCTTCCAAACTGTATCTTAAACAAAACACCTTGCTTGATCCTAATGCTATAGATGGCATTAAGGACTGTGATGTAACTTTTTCGCAGAATCTGTAGTCAATGGTGGAAGCCAAAAGAGCATCAGAGTGAAAAATGTTTTGGCTCCTTAACTTAAATGCTAACGTCAACTCAGCTGAGCTCCCAGATTCCCATTTGGCAAAAGACAGATTACATAAGCAGCAGTAATTTTCCCCATGCTTGGAAAGAATTGGTTGAAATGCTTAGCAACTCCCCACAAGTGACCGGGCTGCTGCCTGCAGTGCTCGGTCAGAAAGCAAAAATACGTTTTGGCAGGACTGTGGTCAGCCAGGCCAGCTCTGCCTGCATGGGCCAGGGAGGCCTGTATGCTGTGCTGGCTGCCGCTCCTCCTCTTCTCCCAAGGGGATGTGCTGGACTGGCTGAAAGCATCCCATGTGCCAAAGCCAGCGTGGGAGCTCTAGGTTGGGCCAGCCTGAAGGTACCCACAGTTAGGGTGAATGTTGAATGAGGTTTATGGAGTTCTTTGCCTGATAGTAAACTAAAAGTTTTAAAAAAATCGCAGACAAATGCTCAATGGATCTCCTTCTGAAGAGAGGGGGACTGACATTTGGAAAATACACCTTTGCATTTGTTTGGAATTTATTTTCATGCTCTCCGTGAGGATTGTTTAGTCTGATCTCAGTGCCTCTGTTTGTGCTTCTAGTACAGATGCCTTTCATTCTTCCTCTAAATTATACCAAATGCTCAGTAGGAAGAGCAGATATTCACCAGTTACAGAAAAATAAATTAATTGAAAAGAAATCAATTTTCAATTTTTCAATTGCCCAGGGGGTGGGGCAGGGCATTTTAGTTGCAAGGTCACTCTTGCACGAGACAATCTGGTACATTTTGTGAGCACAGACAAAGGCAGTCAGGGGATCCCAACTGGTACCCTGTGCTGGGCTCCTCCCAGGCCATCACCAGGGCCATCAGCCCACCAGTCCCACCTCCAGAGGCCCAGAGGAGCACAGGGGCACAATGACAGGCAGAAAACTAACTAAAGACACAAAGGAAGGGACACCATGTCTTGAGTCCTTTCCAGGACTGTCTGAGGAGAGCCTCAGCCCCACTGTCCAGATCTAAAACCCATCAAGATGAGTCAATGCAAGAGCACTTTTTGCACATATCTGGATATGTGTGTGACAGTCTGTGCCAGCAGCTGGAGTGGGCTCGTTTGTCCAGGTGCCAGCAGCTGGGAGAACTGGGATCCAAAGGTGGTTACTGGGCAGACTCTGTGAGCCCAGCAGCTGAAGGAATCTGTATTGCCTGTGTGTGTGTGTATAAATATATACATACATGCATATAAGGATACATGTATACATATCAAACAGACATATTCTGACTGGCAGACCCCTTCCTGTTCAGGCAAGGAGGAGCTGCATGTTCCTTACTGAGAACACATTTTTGGCCCTGCTGCTGGTTGCACCTGGGAGTGTGGGGCTGTGCAGCCTCAGTTCTTCTGACAGCATTGTCAGATCAGCCCCATTCCACTTATTCTCCTAATGAGAGACACCTAAAATCGAGTAGATCAGGTACATGCAAACTGAAATTTTTTAGAAACTGGTAACCGTGTGTGGTTTTAGACTTTGTACAGTACCAGGTGAGCAGCAAGAGCTTGAGCTAGTGGCATGGATAGGCAGTGAAGGAAATGATATGGCCAAACTGACTTTCTTGAGCATTGACAAGCAGTGACATCTAATTGTGCTTCCTTGAAGCCTTTTCACTCTCCTATGAAAGGATGGCCTTTAGAAACCTTTTCATGCCCCTGTGCCTTAGCGTTTTGACTGTTCCTCAGTCAAATAATGCTGTAATCAGTGTCCAAAACACTTGGGTAAGAGGATTAGTAACACTACATCACAACTTTCATCTCTTGAAGGACATGATCATAAAATGCATTGCAAAAGATGCAAATAAAATCTGACCATAAATTCCAAAGTTTGTTTAAAAAAGAAAATCTTAAAAAAATGAGCTGATTATTTTGCAGCTGGATGCTATCACCTCTTTCTTTTAACATTGGTCACTTTGGCTTGTTAGAATTTGCCTAGTGGCTTGGTTTTATTCACCACTACTCTTGAAAAACCATCTGTTAATCACAGTTACTTTCCTTTGAATTTTAAAATCTTGCTCGTTTAGATGACCCATATATCATGCACTTTTAAAAGTTAAAATTAAAAGCAGTTCCCTTGTCCCAAAACAGGTTTCTAGCTTGACTTTTCCTCCATTTGAAAAGCTTGTGGCAGTTCAATTAGGAAAAAGATGGAAGAAACAGACTTGTGTGGAGAAAATAAAACTAATTACTCAGGTATCACCAAAGGGGAAATCTGGTGAGGCAGATACAATCTAAACTGGGATTTGAACAAGCTAGCAGCTGCAGAAGATGGATCAGTTTCTATGTTTTAGTGCAAATAAATGGCCAAGGCTGAAGTTTTATGTCTTTAGCAGAAGACAGCAGCCTGAAGAGCTCAGTGGAGGAGGTAATATGGAAGAAGAATGGCTTTCATCCTTACTTTAGGAGAAGGAAGCAGTAAATCTGCAGCATTGATTTTAATGCCGTGTGAGGTGAATTCACCCATGCTTGCTTGCTGAGATCACATGAGATGACTAAGTATGTTTTATGATAACATACATTTTTGAGGGCTTTGTGTAAGCTCCTATATAAGAATCCTTTAGTGCACGTCTGTCTGTTTAGTACTGTCCTATCAGGTGCTGAAGTTAAATTTGGCTCCTGCTTTTGAAAGGTTTTGATGGATTGCCTGGAATCTGTGAGCCATGACCTCTAGAAAAGTGTTACTTTGAAGCCTGTTTTTACATTGATACTTAAACCATTAAATTTGGTAACTGCAGCAGCATTTGTTTTTATTCTAGCAATGGAAGCTGGATTTAGAACATTGTTTTTACAGCAATTAAGAAATCCCTTGAGGAGGAGCCCTACAACATCTTATTTAAAGGGTTAACTCCTTGTTATGTTAGTCAGCTCTCGTTTAACTCTGATGATTATGTGGGTTTTGGATTAGCAAGACCACAGTTGCTCCCAGCACCTTCTGGTTGTGGAAGATGTAAGTGCAGAGTAAGGACTCATCTAATGACACTGCCCACTGCTCCTTGAAACCTTCACTGCTTCTCACAGAAATCTGGCCACTTGGGTTTTTTCAAAGGATAATGTGGTATGTGTGTGCTCTGTCTTAATTTTATACATGGTTAGCTTGATTTATGTTGTAGTCTTTTCTGGTCATCTTTTCCCAGTTTGCCTGCATAATAAAGAATTGAGTTGAAACACTTCTGCACTTCACTTACCACTGACTAGTACCAAAATTAAACCGTGCAGTACATCTGATTGGGGCAAGTTGGCTTTTGGTTTTTTCATATTCTACCTGAAGTGTTTTGCCTTCAGTGTGTTAAAATACGAGAAATTATAAAATCAGTAGCAGTCAGTTGGTTTGTTTGTAGTATACAATTGATGTTAGTTGTCTCTCCACAAAACAGAAAGCTTGACTGACTTTGAAATAAATTACCCCAGTTTTCAGGGCCAATGACCAAAATCAAGGAATTCTGTTTTCTTCTGGAAAAGCCATAGAAAGAAACATTTAAATGAAACAGCTAAATTAAATATTAGCATCTTTTGGAAGCAAATAACTATTCAAAATGTGCAATAAGATCTGCAGTTATGGTTACAAGATTATCTAACTAACTTTCATTTATATTTTGCTGATGCATATAAGGCCTGTTGAGGCAAGTACAGCCATGTGCAGAAATTTAGGAACTTCTTTAATTTCCTATTTGACTTTCTTGTTTTGGTCATTTTGATTTTGGGGGGGTTTTGGGTCTGTTTTTTTTAAAAAGCCTGTTAAATATCAGTGTTTTCTCTGAGGAGTTAAGAAATAATGGTCAAGTTATACGTGAAGATCTAGAATGCTACTTTACCTTTATTGGGGAAAAGATTGACTTACCTATTTAGAGGAAAAAACTATCCAGCTGACCACAGAATTTGTGAATTCACTTTCTTTGAGAGAACTTTGCTATATGTGATGGATTTTATATGTGGTATGTTGTTTTATGATGCTAAGATCTGCTTGTAAATTACCAAGAGTGTGGGAAGGTGGAATACTTTGTAAGAAATACCAAAGGATGTGAAATTTTAATTTTGGAAGAAAAGTTTCAACATGAGGTGCTTGTGAAAATGTAGCAAAAAGCTTTACCATAGTATATGTATTGAGGAAGTCTAATGTCAGATTCCTTCAGTGGTTTTTAATAGATAAGTGTCTGTGACTAGAAAGTAAGTTTTGAATTCTACAAAATCAGTAGGAAGTTTGACATTGAATTCCTTGTGACTAAGATTTGGCTTATGGTGTTTATGGCACTCAGGCTGGATTCCTTTCTCAGTCACACTGGTGAAGCTCAAAGCCGTTTGCTGGTCACTGCTTGTTACCCACAGCGGTGGGTTACTGTGCAGAAAAACCCTCCAAATAGATGAAGCATTTAATAAGGAAAGCTTTGGAAAGATTGGCTCTGCTGGGGGCCAGTCTCAGGCCATCTCATCAGACAGAGACAGGCGAGGCATTCCTTAACCTAGCACAGCAATACAGAGAACTTCATTGATCAAAACCAGCTTTTCAAGCTTCAACCAGGAATTGCTTAAGCATAAGTACAAAATATGCTTCAATTTTGTCTGCTTTCCCTTTTTTTGTGGATCAGCAATGAAGTATTAGTTCAGATGTTTCTAGGAAGATCCAGCTTTGTTTCAGATGTTTGTTGTGAGTCTGCGCTGTCCACTCAGACAGGTCTCCGTGGGCAGAAGTAGATGGAGCTTCTCTCATTGTGGAAATGTTCCAAGTTGGTCCAACACAAAGCCCTTTCCAACCTAAATGATTCCTTGATTCTATGGCATTTTGTCAACGTGATAGCCAAAGCAAGCCAAGTGGTTAATAATTCATCCCTTCTGCTTTTGGCATTAACTAAGAGAATGCAATTGATAGACACATTAATTATTCTGTTACATTCTTTCCAAAAGAAAAATTCCCAAATTACAGTAATTTCATGGAAGTATTGCAGCAATGCTTTTTAATCAGACATCTTAATGGCAAAAGGATGAAAATTACTATCTGTATTGGGAATGCATAACAGACCACCAAACATCAAGAAATATCCATAATAGGAATTTTGGTTTATAGTCTTTTTAGTTTGAAGCCAGGAGATCTAACAATCCTGTTACACAACATACTTACACACTTTGCTGAGTTTTGATCATTAGCCTTCCCATGCTGTTTGAAAGAAAGGAAGTAAAAAGCCCCTGACACTAGTTTTGTTGACCCTCTTCCAACCTGCTAACAGCTCTTGTGATATTTTTATTGTTTAAGGAAAAAAATATGAAAATTGTCTTGCAAGAGCGTGGGATCCCGGCTATTCTGCAAAAGATAAAAATTGTGAATATTTTATAGGATGTGAATTGCCAGGGCTAGAGGCTGTGAAATTTGCACTCTAGTTTTTCAAACACAGCTTCAGACAGTTGCCAGTGAAATACTTTGAGAAATGTGCTTTACCTAGAGTTGTAAATGAATCTCACAAGGCTCTAAATAACCTGTGTCATAGAGTCCCTGTGGTTACATGTGAGAATACTTCGCAATGCTGTGTTCAATCTACTACATGACTGGCAGAGCTTCAGAAATACAGTGCTTTGGAAAATCCCATTAAATATTTTCCCATGCTTCAGTTGACTCTTAAAAGTCTTCTAAAACACAAAAGAAATTATTAGTCACTGCAAGAACATGTAATGGATCTAACTGCTGTATTGCTTAATTTTTCAGATTTATTGTATTTAGCCATAAGCATATGTATTGGCACTATTTGAAGACTTCAGTCAGGATTGCTTTGCACTAACAGAAAAATTCCTATTTAAGTCAAAGGTGCAGTAAAGATCCCCAATAGGCTGGCTGAGCTAATAATGTAGAGGTGTGAGAGAGTTGTGAATGATCAGGATCATTCACAAAGGCTGGGAAAAGTTGGTGGATACAGGATGAGAGACTAAGGAGTAAAAAAGAGCCAGTTTTATACTAGATTACACAGTGATGCAGAGTGGTACAATTACAGATGCTAGACCTTCCTTTACTACTTTTGGGGTGTTCCTCCCATGACTTCATCATCCTTCCTGACAGAATGGATGGCAATTTACTTCCTTTACAATATCAGTTTCATCCTGGAGCTTTTTAACTGGATGAACCAACTAAGATGTTGCAGTAGAAAAAGAGTTGTGAAATACCACATAATTTGAGTTTTTGAAACATAAATGAGACATTTGCCTACCTGGATCTGAATGCACATGCCTGCCTGCATGATCTGGAAGTCCTGACATGGTGATGCAAGATGTTTTCAGCCTACAATTTATTTAGGTAAATGCTGCTTCCTTAGGAAGGCAATTTATTGGTTTTGTGTGACAAGCAGGTCAGAGCTGTGTACTGTTTTAGACATAGTGAGCATTGTCTCTTTGTCACCTCTGAATGAAAGACAGAAAAAACCCACCACAGGTTAACCTATAGGCTTTTTCCCCCCACCTCTTGTTTCTTCATGGCTAACAGAGGTGGGGGATCTCTACAGCTGTTGCCAAGGAGTGATCAGAGGGTGTTACTGTGAGCCAGCTGGGATGAGCTCCTCTTTACATGTAAAGTCAAGTCAATCTGCAAACTCCACCATCTTGTTTTACTGCAAAGGCATCTTAAGGAGCTGGAGTTCAAAGGCAAGTTAAAAGCAGAGTGAAACAGCCCTGTTACAAGTAAATGTTAGCTATACACAAGATTGTTACAGACTATATGAATATATTTTTCCTCATTTGTAGTTTGAATGGAGTAAATATTCAAACGAGGTTTGGCCTCAAAATTGAGCAGTAAAACAAAACCCATCAAACTATACATCCTTGTCTCTTTTAAGACAAACATCCATTTTTCTGAGGTTTTGTTTATAATGTGCTTTAAACTGCTTGCTACATTTCCATGGGAATTTAATTTGGTTTGGATTAAATTTTTCAGATGGAGGGACTATCTTACTCCTCTGAATTAAACATTGCATAACAAAACTGAGTTGCTCAGGGCTTATGTACTGAGTAATAGCTGTACTGTTGCTTTTTTCCTACATAATTATACTCACTGTCTTTGCCAGTGGCTATAGAAAAGTTTAGTCCATTTATTTAGATTTCATCTTTGAGATGTCTCATATTCCTAATGACTGCATGATTTGTGACTCCACATTCCTCACCACCACGCCAATAAAAGAAGTGTCATTTCTGGTTTGGGATGAAACTGTTGCTTCCAAATGGTTTTATATAGACCCCCCACATATATCAAAAGAGCTGAAGGAATTCTTTAGACAATCAAGGGTAGGATCTTGTGAATTTCCTTTTAATTTAAAAATGTGTGCCCACTTTGCATCATTTCCTTTTACTGGACTGTACAAGCATAGCCGAAAACTGGGGGGAGTATTGAACTTCTCACTATCTGCTGAAGTTATAAAAAAAAATCCAAATCTGTAAATTATTTAGAGGAGAAACTACAGAACAGAGTATAATCTGCCAGATTATTATACATAGGTGCTTGGGAGTGTTGTAAACACATAATGTTGGATTAATATTAAGGGCCACCTGAGAAGGAAAGCTGCTGGAGTTTTATCCCTTAGTGTCCCTGAGCATGGAGAATCCTGCTGGCACTCCTGATCCCTGACAATATAAGATCAATATATCACTGGCCATGTGAGATCAGCTCATCACAGGAATTTGTCCTCATAGGCTGGCTAATCTTTTAAATTTGGTAAACCAAACAACTGCAAGTCTGAACTCTGTTTGGTAGAGAAAAAGCATATTTTCTGTAAAGTGTATCCTAGAAAACACGGAAGAGACTAATTGCTCAATTTTCTATCCATACGTGGGGATTAACAGTGTTTCCTTAGTCCCAAGCATTGACTGTGCTCAGTAGTGCTTGGGGATTAACTTCTGTGGAGAACAGACAATAAGAGGGGCTTTGGATCCTTACCTGAAAAATGCATAATTTTGAGCTATTTTGCATCTGGAGGGAAGAAAGTTCCAAATTTTGAGGTCAACCATGTTAACAAACCTCTGCAGATTTATTTTTAGTTCACTGAATGAAAGTCAGATTTGGCTGGTGAAGAATGTGTTTCCTTCTGCTAAGTGTGTTAGCTGATACTTTATTACAGAATGAAGTGTTTTCTTTCCCATTTTTCTTGCAACTGGCAAAGTGTAAAACTTCCAGTTTGCACTTGGCCTTTAGAGAAGACTTTCCCCTACTTTCTCCTCAAATTTCTGTATGTAGCTTGTCAGTAGCTTTTATGGTATTGTGGAAAAGTCACTGTTACTGTGAAGAAATGGAAAAATTGCTAATTCTTGTATAGATTCAGAGTAGCAGATGTTTGCTATTGTCTTCTCAAGAATGAAATTTAATTGCTACATGCTACTAGACTTTAGGATCGTCAAGGGAACATTATCTCACTATAAAAATAATTAAAACCTTCTTTCAGGATAATGCACGTGTGGCTAATATAAATGTTGGCCACAGGCATTACATCTGGGGATTTTATGATTTAAGGTATTTCTTGAGTGCCATGTTGTGATCTCACGTCTGTGGGCATAATTTCATTGAGTTAAGTTGAAATTGTTCTGTTCTCATCTGTGAGATCACAGTTCCTGCAACCTAATTCCTAATATTTTTATCATGTTCTATACCCATCTCTTAGGACATGGGAACATGTAAATGGAGCAGCTTTTGAGTACACTGAGTTTTCACAATGGTGCTTTGAGCTGGTTTTACTTCAGTTATACGTAGAATTATAAAGCCAGGGGGGCAGAGCAGCAAGTGGGCTTGGGATTCCCTATTCTCCTGCAGAACCTAGTGTAATGTTTATGGTTTTTAATGTGTGGTCTCAAAGCCAAGAGGTTCTCTGTGCTCTGGTGGTGTACCTGTCACTTGAGATTCATGTGTCCTATCTGCTTTTGGATAGAATTCCAGATTTTTATCAATCAGGTGTTTCCAGCACCAGGATAATACACAGATGTCAGTATAGTACAGCCTGGCTACATCAAGGGAATGGTTTTTTATTAGCTGGGTGTGAGACTTCAGCTGCATTAGATGGAATTGACCAAAAGCTGTTTTTCTTAATCTTTCTATGGTCCTAAAAAGCATGATTTTTTGATACTGGAAAAAAACTAATTTTTTTTTTTGCCAAACACTGGGGTCTATTGTGAAAGACTGAGTAGAGGCATGTCCAGTTTTCTAGAATTGTGATTGATAAGTACATTAAAAAGTGCATGCAGCTCCGAGTTGCAGACATTATATAAGCACTGAGTATTGTACTTTTAAAATAATTTCTTCTTTAGTTGTTAATTTGCCTCTAAGGGAAGAAAACACAAAAATGTTGAGCTCAGAGTATTGAGTATTCAGTATTCCTCAACTGCTCAGAACAAATTGCAACATACTGGGGTGGGGAATGTGTGAGGAAGAAATATTTAGGGGACATCACTGTGAACCTGTTTAACCCAAGCAAAAGTCTTTTCCTTGAAATAATTGCTCTGTGATGTTCTCCTGGTATCACTGTTCTGGTTTGACTCGATCTCAAGACCAGTTTGGTGGTAGGGGACCAATTGACCAATACAGGACTTGTATTGTTTTCAGGGCAGTCCACATCAGCTTGTCACGGAGTATATGAATGGAGAACAATGCCAGCTGCCTTCCTCTGTGGGACCTAATGCTGCAGCTCAGGCAGCTGAGGTGCCTGTGATTTAAGGCCTAGAGGTACTTGTCTTTGAGGTCATCATAGCAGAAAAAAAGTGAAAAGATTGGAATAAAAGAACATGGCTTGCTGCACTGATAGGCATGAAATTCTGAGCCCATCATATGTATCTTCTGCTTTTTTTCCTATTGTTGGTGTTTCTCAAACCTTTTATTTCCCAGTTAGTTTCCCCTGAATGTCTGTAGCATGTTAGAACAGAAGGATAACCTTCAGTGTTAGAGAATGTTTAAATGTATACTTTATACAGTAAATTTCTTTCATGTACTAAGTGGGAAACTCGGGTGAGACTCATCTGCATGGGACAGACCTCAAAGTGGACAAAAGCTGAAATGTTTTGACAGCTCACACAGCTTTTTCTCAGCAGAGCATGCAAGTAGGATGGGGAGTACTTTCAGAAGTACTCATCAGGAGCTTGAGTTTCTGCCCACTGAAATGTGTTGTTTGTATTGGAGGTTTTTGTTGCTGGTTTTTTCCTACTGACTTCTCTGGGAGTGGATCTGAACCAAACTAATTCTTACTTTTCTCATGTAGTGGCCATGTTTCTTGAAGAACACTGGATACCTGCATCTCTAGTTCTCTCTATACCTTCACAGGTGGGTGTGGGTGTGTGTGTGTGCACTACAGGTGTGGATTTTCTTGTGGACTGTTCCTCCTGTGCTCCCTCATAGGATCAAAGTACTTCTTTAACCCCAGCATGATTTGTGTCTGGGGCTTGTGTTTTAAATTTCTCTGAATAATAAGTGGTTTTAATTCCTGCTGAATGTTGTTTACTTCCTGCCTATGAATGGTAAAACCTCAATGTCTGTTTTTCATATACTGTTTCAGGAACCTTACGCGATCCTAGATGGAATGCCCTAGGGAACAGCAGATGAGGTCAGCCCTGCTGCTTACTTATCTTGGGATTCAGCCCTTCCGCTCCTGTTCTTCAATAGTAACATTCTTGGTTCTAAGCCACTATTGAAAGGTGAAGATCCCATGGAGAACCCATACAGTTCACCTGGAGCTGATGGTGTTGCTGTGGGGGGAAGGCCTTATTTCAGAGGGGCAGCCATTGTCCTTGGGGGCATTTGGTAACTTCTTGCACTCTGAAGTAAGGGTGAAGAATTATTTCCTTTGATGCAGATCAGATGGAATTTCAAGTATATTCACCTCTCTCGGGCTGTGTATTAACCTGTATCTCCGTCCTTGATCAATAGCATCTTGACAGAGCTGAAGGGTGACGTGCAGTACTTTGAAGAGCATAATGGCTGAGCAAGCTCTGAGAGAGGAGGGCACTCAGCCACTCTTTGAAGTGATTGCTCATGTTTCTGTGCAAGATCTGCTTTTTCTGATCAGTAACTTTTGAAATTTTTTCTTATGTGGTGACTTCATTGTTCTCCATTTATTGCACATCTTAACTCTATTTTAAAAGAACTTGAGCTGATGCCAGCATCAACATGTCTGAGCAGTTTTGATGCAACTTAGGTAGCTTTAGACCTGAGGTCATATGAAAAATGTTGCTTTGGGGACTAAAGTCTTAAATATTATACCAGCAGGAGTTTCCGTAGAGATTTCAAGAGAACTGGGCAAGTAATTCTCTCGAGTTGACTGCAATAGCTTTTGTTATCTGCTTTATAAACTTTGGGATTAAATATAGTGGGTTTTTTGGAACAAGTATATTGGGGATGGACTTGACATGGAAGTTAACATTTTGCAGAATATTGATTCAGCACAATGCTGAATAACAGACTGCTTAAATTACATTATGACTAGGAGAATATGTTCTGATTCCATTTGCAATTAAAAATACTAAAGGCAATAAAAAAAACACAGTCTCTTTTTCCAGCTAATCCCCATGTCTGTACTCCCCTATTTTTTCTCTTGAATACTTTTTTTATGGCTGTTGGCAAATTTCAGATACCAGTTGGAAGGAAGTAACTGACTTTGTTTTAGAAGTGATCCTGTGCAGTATCTTGTCTGCAGAAAACTGGCTCCCTCTGTAATGGCAGAGCTCATAGTTTGTTAGCACATCCAGTAAGAACAGTCGTGCCTCCAAAAGCTTTGCTCTTCATTAAGTGTTTGAAAGACCTGCTCCCAGCCTAGATGAGTGAGAAGCAGCCTTGCTTGGAACAGACTCACATCCACAGCTTCCTCCAAACAGCCAGCTGTAAATGCCATGGGTACCTCTCAAAGTGTCTGGCCTTTCTGGATGGGCAAGTCAAAGGAATTGTTTCCCTGTGCTATGTTGGCTGCACACATTCCTGTGCCTTGGGGCCTCACCTCACTCTGGACCTGGATTTCAAAGAAGTATAAAAATCAGGAAGTCTAATGTGTCATGAAAAACCACTTCTGGATACAAAAAATATCTAACTTCATGTTCTTGTGCAGTGTTCAGCATAGTCCAGTCCCCAGTGGAATGTTTTCATCATCCACACGTTGCTATTGCTTTAGCTTTTTAATGTCTTGCACAGGGGGATAAGGTGGAGGCAGTGATGCTGTGTTTGGATTGACTGTGGTAATGAAAAGCATGTCCTGAACACTTCTTTTAGAGTGTCACTGTTGTGTTGTGGTTGGCTGCCAACAAGTTTGCTCGACACAGTCAGGTAAGGTGTAAATGACATCAGCTCCTTTGGTGTTTTCCCCTGAAGGGAATGGCTGAGCTGTTCAGGCACTCTCAGCTGGGACACCCCTAGCTGCACATTAGCTCTGCTAAGGCACCATTGGGAGAATGTTGATGGACTGCAGTCAGGGATCATTGTGTAATGTAGGTAGGAATGATAATCTCTCTCAGTCCAAAAAATGCAAGTGCAATTGAGTCCACTTGTTAAGCCAAAATCCGTTGCTCTCTGTGCTGATTCACAGTGGGAGCTGACATGAAATATCAAGGAGGGATTAGCGTGCACAGCATGCTGTGGTTAAGAGCTTGTGCCACTTGGTCAAACCACGGCATGAAACTGTGGTGAGTGTTGAGTTGCTAACGTCTCCTCAGGTTACTCGACTTGGGTTTGTGTGCAAACAGAGCAAGGTGGCTGATTGGCAGGCTGGCTTCAGAGCCAGGGGTTTTAGAGCACTGCTGAAGAATAGGCTTGAAATACCACCACTTCCAGTCCCTCACTAACAGGAGCAACTACACTGAAGCCTAACTGAGAAGGGAGAACTGGTCTGGATTTAAATTGATGTTTTAAACATACTTTGCTGCTTTTTTGTCTCATATAGATTCCCATGTACTGGTGAGCTAACAAGGCCTCCCCTGTGCTAAGAGAAGTTCAGGTGTTTTGTTGAGCTTCCCACTCAGAAGTTTCATGTTGCTCTGCTGGAGTCCATGCATGGAGGGTTTTTTAAAGAAAAAGATCGCATTTGTCTATGTCAGACATCAACCTTTTCAAAACCTCATATTACTGGGTAGAGGTGTTCTCCCATTCTCTTGCCTCACACATGTGCCTTTCTGGGCCACTTTTTCTCACATCAGGGATGTGACTTGCTCAGGAGTTCCCTGTAGCCCACATTCACTGACAATATCATGACACAGTGCTGGCAGAGCAATTTTGCTGAAATGGTTTTCCCATTGCATGCTGTGGAAGAGGCACTGTGCCCATGCTGGTGGTGGCAGACATGCCAGAAGTCCAGCACCACAGAATATTCTGAGTTGGAAGGGACCCACAAGGATCATCGAGCCCAGCTCTTAAGTGAGTGGCCCAAACAGGGAGCGAACCCACAACCTGGGTGTTCTTAGCACCACGCTCTGACCAACTGAGTTGATCTGTGAGAACTGGCAAGAAATGCACATTCATCCCAAATTCCTAAAAGGAGAAGTGTTTCTTGACTTGGGGAGTGTGAAAGCAACAGAAAGCCAGGGACGAGAGATTAAACTGAGATCCTTGCCTGATTGCCTATTACAAGTTTCACAGATGTGTAGGAACTGTTGTATTTTGGTCCCTTCTCTAGACCTCAGGTGCCAGATCTTTGTCTCTGTTGCAGGTCCCAGCCGCAGATGAAGGCAAACAAATCAAACTGTGCTTAAGTAACCAGATCAAAACAATGCAGGAGATTACGGTGAGGGATCTGCTCCTAAAGCTTTTTCTTGTGCTGGAGTCTTTGTGGAGGGAAGGATGCAATTGTGCTAGTGCATTATTGCTGAATAGCTGAACTCCCCCTCCCTGTTGCTGGCTCTCAAATACTTTGTTATTGCCAATTCACTGACCTCTCCTTTGCTGATTGCGCAATACCAGGTTGAAGGTCTGTCATGTCATCACCTGGGAAACTAGAAAATAAATGGAATAAATCCCATTAAAATATTTATAGGTAGGGATTGAGCAGAGAGGGTTAGAATAGACAGAGATATCTTTAGTGCAATCATAAAGCTTTTTAAATATAATTTTTAAAACAGAGATGTACGAATTCTATCAGTGTTTGCAATTTCTACTTGTGAAAAATAACATTCAGAATTTCGTGGGGGGAAGAAAGGAAGCTATCTGTGGGGTGAAGAGAAGATTGTGGTATTAGGTAGCAAGATTTGATGCAGTTGGGGTAGGTGGACAGAGCTGTATGAAGTCCACAGCTCTCCGTCTATACTGTGTTCAGTTTCTGGGAGGATGAAGGTTCAAGGGAAGATGTGTCAAAGCTCAGTTCTTACTCATTGCTGAGACCCTCTGGGCAGTGCAGCCACATGTCTGAGTCTCCTGTCCTCCGTTCTGTGCTGCCTGAACTGTCACCACTGCTGCTGTTGCAGACAACGTATGTGATATGTGCCTGCCCAGGTCTGAACTCCTCAAGAGTTTGCATGTCTGGTCTGGCACAACTGTTTTACCCTGGAAATTCATGCGTCCTTTTGTACTGAGGCTACATCCTCACATAGTAAACTGTGGTGGGAAATAGCTTCCCCTTGCATTATTATGCCAGCAGGGAAGTTTTATGTTGCATGATAAGGTCTGTACAAGCGCCGCCTTCCTGCTGTGGTTTTTGCTGGCCGAAAAGGTCACTGCCTGCTTCCTACCATCACCTGCAGATCTCCCAGGTCAGTGCTGGCTTTTGCTCTGTGATTGCCCTGGATCATCACAAGCAGGGTGAGCAGTAAACAGCCTGAGTAAAGGGCCAGTGCCAGGCTGGTTTGTGCAGCTGAACTGGGCATGGACAGCTAAAGGGGCATGACTTGAATGAGGGTGATGATGGGCTCAATCTTCCCCTTTGCCTCTTATTTAAGCAGTCACAGCCAGTGCTGACCAGGGATGTGTGATCAAAATATTCATAATAGATATCTGTGCTCTGAAATACAGACCCTGAGAAAGTAAACTTAGCTACTCCGAGACAGATACATTGGTTCTGCCCTGGTCCTTATTTCGGAATGGATGGTGTTCTGTATTTGAATGTACATGCATGCAAAGTGTTTGAAAAGAGGCTTAGAAACAGACAGGATCCCTTACCACACCCTGTCACTGACTTTTTTTCTGTTTAATTTGGAAAATACAAAATCTGCTTTTATAAAGATCCTTGCTGTGCTAGCAATTGTGTGTCACCCACCAGTTTGCTCCCTTCTGATCCAATGCTGGGAAACATTTCTTAGAAGAAAGAATCAAATAAATCATTCAAATGACTATGTTCTGCAGTGCCTGCCTCTCCAGATGAGTAGTTTTCTGAGCACTGGGGTTGAACATGCCTACTTGCCTATAAATTTGTGTCCAGTGGTTGACTGTGAGTCTCAGTGGAAGCTTTTCCCATGGTTGAGGAATTTGCTGGGATGCTCTCTTCTCTCTGGGATCGCACATGCCAGCCTCGCCTTTCTCAAAGATAATTATAGAATTGCCTTCCTGCCTGTTTTCACAAAACTTGTAAGAACTTGCAGGAATTTGCTTTCTCCAGCTTTTTGTCGAACCTTGGCTCAATGGCTGTGGGCCAAGAAAAAACTCTGGGATCAACACACAGACATAGACATACACACAGAGATATTGTGGTTGTCATATAAAGATTTTGATTCCCTAAGAAGCAAAGAACAGGGGATGTGCAGTGGGAACTGCATTGTGGGCCCTGTGTGGGACAAGGAGTCACCAAGAGTGTCCTGAGAAATGGGGATATTGCACATACAAAGCAGGGGGTAGGAGGAGTACAGCAGCCTCTCTTTCCCTGCCTGCTTGAGCTTCCCTGCCTATGTGCCACCAACACTATAGGGGATGCTTGGTGGCTTTCTTTTTCTTCTGTGATGTAACTTGTAACCCAAATTCAGCCCAGTGGGCACTTGGAGAAACAGTCTTACAATTAGTAAGGGACAGGGAGGATTTACCCTATTTAACCACAAAGAGTTTTCAGAAATAAGAGAAATATGGTAATATTTCTAGTAACCCTAAGAGAAATGTGGTAACTGCAAGCATAAAGACACGGGATTTTAGATGAACAAAGGGTATTCGAAGGTATGTTTCCCAGTCTGGTGGTAATTCACTCCATGAAAATAACGAGCAGTTACATGTAACGCTTCCCGAGTGTGGGAAAAGCATAGTTCAGTCTTGCATATTCAGCATGTGAAAAATAACTGGATGTAGAGACACCATAAATAAGCAGAAAAGCCACACGTGGGCTTGCAGATGTTTTACTGCATCAGTAAGATTTGCATACTGTTCCTGGCATTGCCATTTAACTTGGCATGTGATTTGGGAAAAATCATCTTCCCATTCTGTGCTCTGGCATATCTGCTTTCACTAGAGACTATGGCTGCCCTCTGAAATCTCACTCTACTTGAAGAGAAGTTGGCTTTATTTTCTGATAAGCTTTGTGGTATTTTTTCCAGTATATATACAGAAGGTGCTGGGAAAAGGACTGTAATTTGTAGTTTCAGGACATAGTTTGAGCATCCTGGGTTTTAGTAGAGTCTCAGTCTCAGACTTAAATGAAGAACTAAGGGTTTAACACTTAGGGTTTTAGCTCATGGTGTAGGGTGAGTTGGAGCACCAAATAAGAGAGATATAGAGGTAAATCTGAGAAAGTAGGAGAAGAGTCAGGTGTGGAAGTGCAGTGGTGTTTCCCAGAAGCAGCCTGACTGTCAGCACAATGGCTCGTGTCATGCTGCTAAGAAACAGCATCTCAGGGTCTGAAATGGAGCTCGAGTTTACAGGAAGGCCTTAGATGGCTTTCACCTTGAGTGTGGGATCTGCTTTCATGATGAAATTCAGGTGTATGGCAGTTACAGGATGAGAGGTTTATGGGTGTGTGATAATTTACTCTGCTCTTTACTGATAGGCTCACCTCCCTTTGTGCAAATGAACCTTAAAGGGAGGACCATATAACCGTGTTAGCAATTGCTTTAGCTGACAGAAGTAATAGTGTGCTTTCGTATATCTTCAGCTGCTTAACAGTTCTTGTGAGAAATTCCACTTCTCAGGCTAAAACTTCCCTGCATATACCAGCATTTGTTTATTTTTGGCTTTTCTGAGAATAGAAGGTTTCAGCCACGCTTCAGTAATGAGAGAAGAATGAAATGAGATTTTCTTTGTCCCCAGAAATGTTGGTTTTAAACATCCTTTCAGCTGTGTGGATGAAACTGTAAAATCAGGATGTGACAGTGATGCTCCAGAATTCTCCAGGGGCCTTTGAGCTTGACTTCATGGTTTCATGCAGCTTTTTGTGGCTGATACAGAGCTGATGAAGCAGACTTTTCCAGTTCATTTTTTCTGAAGCACACAACTAAGGAAAGATTGACTACAGAAGCATCTGCAGCTAATTTACCAGAGTAGTCCAGTGAAGGATATTGCTGCAAATTGCTACAGAGACCTGGCATGGTTGGTGGCCAGGCCAGAGAAGAACCTTTTGTGTGGCTGTCAGAATCAAGGTGCTTCAGTCTCTTGTGCTCTTACTTGAACTAAAGGAGAGGCAGCACTTTTCTAGAGTCGTCTAGTGGTCTGAAATGGCAGATAATTTATCAACAGTGGGGTGTTGTTTCTCGTTCACCTTTTCCTTGGTCATCCCCAGGAAGTTTTTTGATCAAGGAAAGATAATTAGCGGAGCAGAGTATTTTGCCAACCACATTAATGTTGACATGACAACTGAGTCCTCAGCATTTTCCTCAAGCACCTCAGGGTCTAAATGGACAGTTGAAAATGGTTTTCTGGTAAAAGTCATGTCCAAACTGGTGAGGAGAGGAGAGTGCAGAGAGTAGCTGATGTCTGAAGAGAAGTGTGAGGGTTGGTTTTTGTTTTAATTTTGTTCGTAAGCTCTTTCCAAGAAAAGACCTGGCTGCCATTGCTGCTCTGATTTTTCTTCTTATCTCATTCTTTCCCTTCTGCTGGCCCATGTTTGAGTGATGGGATGTGACCCCTCTTGCATTATTCCTGTCTCGTTTCACAATTCTGGGTTCCTCATATGTCTCTCTATTTCCTTCCTTAATTTTTGCCATGATGTTTAGAAAAAAAACAAAACCAAAATTCTTTGATGGCACCACATGGGCAAAAAAATGTCTGGAGGATCATGTCATTCAGTCTACACAATGCTTGGATCTCAGCCATTCTCTGAGTTCATTGCTTACATGACCTCTAAATATTTATTTTTGAAATGGGTTTATAAATTGCTATGATTGATTAAAAGACTCCTGAAAAATGTGACTTCTTCTAAACACATGCAGAGTGGTGGTTGGTTTTAACAAAACAAGACAACAAAAAAAGCAAACAACTTGTTTAAGTGAAGTATCAGATCTATGCAAAACTATATTTTGTTTTATTCTTTAAATCTTGTGGGTAGAAGCTGAACAGCCAATATGTATTCAGAAGAACCATAGCCTTGGCAGCAACTCTGATCTCATATATCAACATTTCTAACTTGAGAGATGCAACCATAATTTTCTTTCAACAGCCACATTTTGGGGGTTTTATTTTCTTTTGGTTTTTAGTGTATTCCCCTTGTGCTTTTGCTTGGACAAATACTGTGTCTTACGTGATTAAAATCAAACTCTCTGACTAGTGTATATTCAAATTGCTTTGTCCTGTATAAACAGGCCGATCTTGGCTCCAACTCTACATTAGTGTGTAAGACATCAGATTCTTAAGACCGCTGGTTAATTGGAAATCAGTTAATGGGAACTAATTGTCATTGCCTTGTGATGAAGGCTTAGTGAAAGTATTTTAATACAAATACATAGGTGACTATAAGGGTCATACCCAGATATGAGCGTGGGGAAGCCTATAGGCTAAAGCTAATTTGATGAGATATAAATGCTTATCCAGCCTTCCTTTGCTGCAATGATAAACAGTCAAAACACCTTCATACATAGTTGCCAGGTAAATATATGAGAGTTGGTTTGTAAATATATGAGAGTTGGAGTTTGAGTATGGATGTATAATGTTTCAATTTTCTGTGTGGAAATCTTTATTTTTTCAAGTACTTCATACCAGAGCTTGTGCTACAAAACTTATCAGCCTGCTGCAAGAGGTATAAAGAGCCCTGTCAAACATAGATTTATGACAGATTTTTATTTGCCGTGGCTGAAATTATGTGGCGAGTATGGCAATGTAAAAAGTGCAGTATTTGAGGAGCTAAATGGCTCAATCTGCTAATTTTGCTTTCTAAACAGTACCTGAGAGTACAGATGACTTGCTTTGCCAAAAACAAGCTTTAGGAAAAGTAAATGTGACATCTTGTTTTGATGGTGTAAGTGGGTGAGGGTAATACTATTCAGCCAGAGTGTTTCATTATAATTACCAATTTAAAAAAGAAAATAACACTTGAGAACATGTTATTACACTAACGTGATCCAAATCCAGCTTTCATTGGAGAGCCCAACTGTGTAAAATGGCCATGATTTTAGAAGTTAATACTCCCTTACCACACAGTGCGTCCACACACAATGGCAATAACATCTCTATAATGGGGCATTTCTGTTGCTTTAACCACCACTTACTGCACTCTTACTGGTCATTAGTTCTATAGATTAATGACACAAACATGGATTTATTAGTGTTGTAAACCTGTGGGAAACAGTGAGTCAAATTAGTGTCTTTTTCATTATAACAACTGATGTTTATTAGACCTGAACATGGTGTGTCACCTTCTACAGTAAAAATGGCTGCTTGTGAGCCATTTCAGGTTGCTTGAATGATCTTTCATCACTTGGTTGTAACATTTCCAATGGTAGAAAACTTTTCCACTTGCTAGCAAAGTCTCAGTTCCTGATTTAGGGGATCAAAAACTGTTTGGAAATCACTTTTTACCCCAGAGTGAAATGTTTTTATTTAAAAATAGTGCTTCCTCACATGTAATGTTGACACTGTAGAGACCCCTGAGTTCCTTGAGAGGATAAGATACGCAGGATCTTAATGTGACTGTTCATAAACCAACTCACTTCTGGACTGCAGCCTGAAATGCAAAACTGGTCAAAGAAACAAGTTTCTGATGCAAAATTAGCTACAGTACTTAGTGCTCTTTGGATTTTAAGGAGTTGATCTACCTGTCAAGCCGTGGTTTTGTATTTTACCAGTCTTTGCCATGTCTACACAACCATGAGAACATCTCTGAGATGGTAAGAGACTTCAAAAGCTCTGAAAGTCAGTAAAAATCCATTTCTTCCTTCTTGTTGTGTAATTTGCCATCCAGTTGATTATAGTCACTTCTAAGAAGGGCTGATCAATATGAATCTTACCTGCTATCCCTTATAAACCAGTTCTTAAGTTCAAGGTCAAAGGTTGTTTCTCTATTTTGTTGTCTTTCAGTAGCAATGAACTATGTTATTTACAACATTAGCAACTGTGTGGCATCTCTTGGCTGTAATGCTCCACAGCTGATGAAAATAACCATAGAAATTGTGGAACCTTAGAACCAAGAACATGAAGGACCTCTAAGAGGTAAATTTTAAGGAATTGTTGAGTACAGTAGGTTTTTTAGTGTCCATTCCTGTGCTCTGAGAGGTGTGCTGCCCTGTCTTCCACTGGCTGCAAAATCTGGGCATCTCCTTCTGCTGGTCTGATAAAGACAGTCCTTGCCTAACCCATCCCAAAAACCCTCACATGGATGGGCTGTTGGGACCAGGTCCTTGTGTGAGAGAAAGTGGCACAGTCATTCTGTAGCAGAAGACAAAGAAGGGAGTGTGTTGCTCCTGAGCATGCAGAGACATGGAGGGGCTTATGAATCCCAGGCAGTTGCTTTGATAGTGCATAGGGAAAAGGAGATGGGAAGGATTCTGAATCCTTAAGAAATATTTCTTCTTGATACATGCTGAGATTCTATTTCCTTGTGCTGAGCTGGAGACAGCTGGTATTCCTCCAGACACTGAGGAAGCTGGGCGTCAGCACTGTCTGCTTCAGATAAGATTAATAATGTATAGATTCATGGGGAATGGAGCCTAATCTGTTGGGATGCCACAGCAAGCACTCCTAGTGAGGAGGAGCAGCTGCCTGCTTCGGGCCTCCTGAGAGCAACGAGAGGAACCATCTGAGACAGATAGGGATTGGCTCCTGTTTGTTCTGCAGGCGACTTGCTCACACCTTCTAGCAGGCTGTGTTGAATGCAGCAGAGATCTGTGGATGTGTGATCATGTCCAAATCCTGGCTCTGTACACTTCAAAACTCTCTTAGAAAAATGACCCCACAACTGAACACAAGAATACAGCAGAAGGAACTTTGTGCCACCCTTGTATAGCAGATTACAAGTGAGCGTAATAAAATACATGCTAACACAAGTCTTGACCAGCAGATGAGAACAGCAGCAGTTTTTTGAATTAAAATCCTCTGCAGTCACTTCTGCTTCCCATTTTCGATTTGGAAGTTGAGAATTGTTTGATCTCATGAATGCTTTCTGTGCTGTACACAGATTGGAGGCTTTTGACCTATCTCTTTTACACCTTTTTTATCAGTCAGAATATTGTTCAGAGCCATGGAGTGATAAGGCTTTGTAGGCTCAAGCTTTCTTGGGCTCCCTTCTGAGGTCCTGGCTAGGATCTGCCAAAGCTTGCAGTTTTGAAGCAGCTTTTAGGGTCAGCCTGAGGTGAAGTGCACCATGCTGTTTACCTTTCCACATCCTTGGATGCAATTAAAAGATATGGCATGAGTGAAGAATAGAAAATTAGTAGGGGAATTCTAGATCACTGGAGGCTGCAGCATGTGAGTGCTGGTACTTTCACACGTTCCTAGTGCAGTCCTGGTGCTTAACCTGAGGCATGGAGAGCAATAGCAGCTGTTCCTTTCCTGCTGGCTGGAACACGGTGTAAGTGGCGGTGTACCCAGTGGGTGTTAAATACATCACTCAAGCTCTTCTGAAACCTGAACTAAATACTCTGTTGGTTGCCCAGTGTGGAAAAAAAAAAAAGAAGAATTAAAATGACTGAGGCTTGCAAACCTGTCCAGAGACTGCCTCTCCAAATAAAAAAGTCAGGCTTTGTGCCCTGTTCTGTGGTAATTGATGCTTTTTCCTTTCTTTTTTTTTTTTTTTTTTTTTTTTTTTGAGGTTTGCAGTCCAAGCTCTTCAAGCATTGGTTTCACAAACAGTTACTGCTAGGCATGAATGACTGGTTTCCAGCCTGGAGTAACTTTACATGCTCCAGAGGATGCCACTGCCTTTACCCAATTCTGTGATTATTTACTGTAACAAATTATTACCGTGATGGTTGGGGTAATGATAACTGTAAAATAGAATATCTGTGGTACTCTTGGGTTAGCAGAAGCAAACAGAAAATAATGAACTAGATGCCTTGCTAGAGATGTGAGCATTGGTCTGTACCTCACCTGTTGTCAAAGGAAATCCATTATCATTCTCTTAAATCACATTTACTTCATTGCTTCTGCACAGAAGTGAGATGTGCTTTTTTATCCTGCACAGAACAGTTTCACCCTGGAAAACTAATCTAATTCATGTTTTATTTTATTTGTGTTGGGTTTTGTCAGCTTTATGGTTACGCTGGGGTAAGGGACATGAATTTAATTCTCTTTCTTTCCCCCAGCCTCTTCAGTGCCTGTCTTTTCAAAAGATTTAGGTAACAACAATGAACAGCTGGCAGAGTTGGGCTGCATTTGGCCTGGTGGTATAGCAGGGAGGGCTTGGTACCCCTTCACAGGGTGGGAGCTGCCAGGAGCAAGTGTTTCCACCCCCGTATGACAGTGCCTCTAGCAGGGAGCAAGGAACCGTGACTGTCCAGACACTGAGCAGGGGTGCAGCAGCTCACCCTGTTGAGAAGGGGAGAGGGTTAGGTTTTGTAGAAAACAAAGCATTTTCTGCATGACAACAAGGAGAAGTGTTCTGGCTCAGAACCAGAGCCCCACATCTCCTGCACTCATTCCCTTTCCTGCCACCACTGCTACTGGCTTCAGTGGTGTGTGCTGGCTGCTCTTCTCTTGGGTTTTGCCCTTTCTGCTTGAATACTGTCCTCAGGGTTTTTCCTGGTCCTTTCACATTGTCTGGATCTTTTTCTGGTTTTTACATCCTTCCTGGAGGAAGGTTTGGTATCTACTTCTGCTGCTGGATGGGGACAGTGTACAGGCACCTCTGCAGGTTACATTTAACTGATGCTGGGGACTGCAGTGTCTCAGAAGAAACAGGGAGAGTACTGGGCAGTTTAACATTTTCATTTCCATACAGTAGCAAAACACTGGTGAATTCATGGTGCAGAGAAGAATGCACAGGAAAATGTATGTGCTTTCTGAATTTAAAGATATAAATGACATCATCTTGTGGGTCTTATGATATATTAGCTCAAAACTTGCTTATTTCGGGATCTGGTTCTTCCTTTGCCTTGTATTTCTGTGTATGTTTTGTGAGGCTTTAAGCATGACTCCCTTAAGCCTGGATTATACAGAAAATGTATATAGCACTGCACCATGTGTTGAGCCCTGAACATCCTGATTTTATCTTGTCATGTTACCTCGTATTATTATGGTAGTTCACTGCTGAGCTTTTTAACCAAATGCTACTGTGGCTCATCTTTATTATAATAGAAACCTATTTTAAATTAGAATACTTTATCAATACAAAAAAAACCCTTCTTTTGTAATTAGGAATGTCTTTGTGCTTTTAATTAATACAAGTATTGAAGAGGTATTTGGTTTCTGATGCTATATTTGGCATTCTACAGCCACATGATTTTAGTGATATATAGTTGAAATGCCTTTTGAAAGCCTCTATAATAAAAAATATAAAAGAAATTAGATTACCTCTGAGACTTAAAAAAACTGTTGAAGAATTTATTAGAGCAATGTTAATATATGCTGTAAAACGAGTCACGTTAGTCTGCAAAATTGATCTGGGATATCTGGGGATTCAGTGTGCTGTACTACTTGGATTAATTAAAATGTAGTCAGCTGAAACCTTCACTATAATCAAAATTGTTCCCCAGGGTTATACCTTCATTACAGTCCTGGTGTAGCCTTCCAGTCCTGACCATTGCTGAGCTAAGTAATTCGTTCAGTTTAAAAAAAACCCCAAAAACAAAAGGATAAAATGACCATGACAGTACTTAGGTTTATTGTTTGGGGTTTCTTATTGCTATGCTGGTCTCTGTTTGATATCATTAATTATGTATAGCTGTTCTTTATGCTGCCAAAGACTAACAATGAGAGATAAAGTATCTGTAATATGAGGGTTATGCTGTTTCCCATATTGTAAGACGTGGAGTATTTTACAATTGCTGTTTTCTGTAACTTTGGCTAAGGCACCGATCTCCTTCAGCAGATGTACTGCCTATCTCGTCCCTGTTGTGCTGTGGGTAGTGTTCTGCTGCACAGGGTTTCCTTATCAGCAGTCCTGCAGTAAATCAACAGGGAGGAGACTGCATTTCCCAACAAGGTCTCGAAGGAAGAATTCGCATCATGTGAATTGGTACAGGATACCAGAGGACATCTGCCTTATGAGGCTGTCTGCAGAGTTCAGACTTCAGGAGCTAGATAAAGCACTGCTTCTGTGTCTCCCACACTGTGTATATTCTGACCCCAGCTTTGCAGAGCCTGTCAGCAGTTTGTCCTTGAGCTGGATGCAGTAGTGAAACCCTCTGGATATGGCTAACCCTTATCATTCTCTTGTGTCATGTCAGGGCGCTCTCCCAGAAGCTGCTGAATAGCAAAGACATGACAAAGAATCCTTTGATTGTGGCTGTCAATACTGGAACCTGGAGGTAGTAACTCAGAATCAAAATGCATCCTACTGAGCTGTGGCTCTGACAGAGTGAGCCCCAAGTTTGTTCTTTGTATTAATGATCTAAATGCAACTGGTTTGGATTCTCAAAAATACTTTTGAAAACACTCATGCTTTTTTGAGGGTTGAAGAAAGGGATTTCATGTCCTTTCTGTCAGAATATAATAAACAACTATTATATTCTCCTATAGCACTTCCAGAATCCCACAGAACTTTACACATGTTATTTAGGCTCCAACACACCCCATTAAGGGGCATTTCTACTTTTTTTCCTCTTTTCTGCAGTAAGACGAACTGAGATGGAAGAAGTGCTAGTGGTTTGGTGAAGGCTAAGCAGTCCCCCTGAGATGAGTCCCTCTCAATGCATACTCCCAAGCTCTTTAGTATAACAAAGCACATACATGCACCTGGCTTCCATCCAAATAAATCCTCTAGAATTCCCTCCTCTGACCATGTGCACTGGGCATTTGCACAAAGGAAACACAGTGTATCAACTCATGTATGTAGTACATCATCAACAATTGTGAAATATAGTATTGACTGCTTAGTACATATCACAGCTTTGCCGTTTTAATAATAAAAATGTCTTCAATGTTAACAGCTCTGTTTAAGTGACATGTCACAGGAAAGGACCGTAGAGAAGAGTCTAGCTTGCCTTCTGCAGTGACCGCTCCATACCCTGCACTGTTTGATGAAGCCTGGCATTTCTTCCTTTTGTTTCAGTGTCAAGGAGCAAGCTTGATGGGAAACCTGCCTTATACATTTATGACAGGGCAGTCTAAAATGGAGGAATATCTATGCTCCCAAAGAGATTTGTGAAATTCTTGGCCCACGTAAGGAGCCAATCTCTGGGAAGACTCAATAAACCTATAATTAGACTACATGCTCTCCACCTCAGACAGCTGGAAGTCAGATGAAAGTTAGTGTGAGGGGGAACAAAGGCTCTGGTTTTCCCCCTTCAAGAGCCTCAAGTTGCAAAAAAGGTCATATAATTTCAACCTCTTGGTGTCTACTTGTCTGTGTCGAAAAACTCCATCACAGTCTGGTTGTCTCTCCTTCTGAGTGGGTTGGTGCTGGTGAGTGGGTGAATGTACAGCAGGGAATGTGCAGCCCCTGGGCTTGGCTCAGTGAGAGGAGCTGCACAGTGACAGCAGGTGCTCGAGCACACAAGCCCTGACACATCATCTCAACCCTTCATTTTTCTCATATACTGACAAGCTCATCCTGTACACTCTCACTTTCTTCCCAAGTGGGACTTCCTTGCCTTCCCCCTCTTTTAGGCAGGTGTTGTGAGAGAGGACACACATTAAGTTGTATTGGATGACATCTCTAAGCGTTGTGTTAGCAGAAGAAAACGCAGTGACAGGAAGAGTGGCTGCTGCTCATTTGCTATTTAAATTGAGTGTTCTTAAAGACAGACAAGATGATGTAAAATGCCTATTTTTACTGTACTTTATGCATGGTTTTTAAATTGTTTCTTTAGGGAGGGTATCTAAATTATTTGACATCCATTTAGAGATTTTTTTCCTTTTCACCCTTCATTCTTTATTCACCTGCAACATTATTAGTGGTTAAGAAAAGTGCATGAGGACTATGCTAAAATACAACCATGTTGTAAATACTGATTTTTATTTTTTTGCAATGTTATTTGCATGCTAGGGCTTGGACGCTGTTCTCCTGTTGAAGTGAATGCCGCAGATCAGATTGGTATACTAAAAAGCTGGTTATGAGTGAAAAGGGGGGAAGTTCACCTCCAAGGATTTCTTCTAAGAGGATTGTGTTTCATTTTATGTAAAATCGTAATTTACAGTTTTGCAGGTGTCTGTATGCACTTTCTGATGTTTGAGACAGAAGAACTCAAGTGTTGTTGGATTACTTTCTGTGGCATTTTAACATCAGTGGTGGTTACTATGAATTTGCTGCAACTGAAAGAATTTAGGCTTGTGTAACAGAAGATAAGAAATTTGTGTTAGTTTTGTATAATCCCAGTTTTTCCTGCATAGCTTGATGCCACATTGTATAGGTGGGATTGTCGCTGGAAATTGTTTTAAAGTTGACAACCTTCATCTTCTCACATGAATGGGTTGTATACCCATCCTGAATAATCACCAAAGTAAGGATTGAGACCCAGAAAACTGTACTGAGTGGGACCACAAAGATGTCTGGGCAAGAAGTGGGGCACTGAGTGTAGCAGACCGTGGTCTGCTTGCAGTTTTCCTGAGTTTAGAGCTGGCTCTTGCATCTGCCAAGCAGCGTGGCACTGCAGGCCTGAAGAGTACTTCAGTGTTCCAGTGGATTTCTTGTTCTGTGCCTTACTGTGCTTAGTTGTGAGCATGAAGATTTTTTGTGCTTTTGAGTAGACAACAGTAAATTTACCAGAGTTAAAAGTAACATTCTGTAATGCAAAATGTGAAAAGCAGCGTTGGAGATCTTTCTGGCAGTCCCAACACTTGTATCAGACTGAAGGAAAATGCAGATGATGAATCTATTCCTCACCTCAGGGTAGACTGTTTTCTGCAACAAGATATCGCTCTACCAGTGCTGCACAGAGAGCAAAATACAGCAGGGCACCCTATGGAAAGGTTGTGTTGTTGGGTTTTTTCCTTCCATCTCTCAAAAATAGGATTTGTGAAAGCAGGTCAGACAAAGGTTGGGGCTATGTGGCTGCTTGTGAGTATGCACTTTGATTTCTTTCCCTGTCCTGGCTACGAGTAACTGTCGGGGAAAGTTCTGTTTAGCAGAATGACTGTAATTATTTCATTAACTGTTTGCTTAACTATAGCTTTGTGATTTTTCTGTGTCTGTAAGTATCTCTCTTTCCTATACAGTATGTATTGGCATATCATCTTCCATCCCTTCCTGCAAAGTATATTCAGAAGCTGTGGCAATAGTCACTACAGGTTTTGAAAGAAAATTTCAGTGCAGGATTTAAGGCAGAGTTCCTTCAGCAGTTGTAGCATCCTGTTTTCATACCAGATGCTGTGTTCCTCCCTTATGCAGGTATATACACAGAGCTGTACCCAAGTACTCATAGACTGACTCCAGGTGCCACCTTTACCCTTCTCATACTCTTCCAAGTCCCCTTTTGGGTGTCCCTGCCTGAATGCTGGCTGCAGCACCAGCTGTGCATTGATGGTGGTGGATGGAGGTGGGTCTTGGGACCCACAGGTTGACTGCAGAGCCGTGTAGCATTGGTGCTGTAGCACCCGACAGGACTTCTTGCTAAAGGTCCTTGTTTCAATATGAGTTGAGGTATGCTTTGACTCTCCCCAAATCCCAGCTTGTGTCTGTCTGTTCAGCTTGGCAGGGAGGGAGGAAAATCCCAGGGTTGTTTGTTGTTTGGTTGCACCAGAAGCCCCAAGGCAGAACATAAATACAGTGAGGAGAGCAGGGGATCTGACTGCTGGTGGGACTTATCCCCCTGGCGCTGTTTGGATTTACCCATCTGGCTCTGGCCCTGCTTACACCTGTCAGCTGAGGGGGACAGTGCCAAAGCAAGGAGTCAGTGAATGTCCCCTTGGAGCTTTGCCTGGGCAGCTGGCAGCATACATCATCAGCCAAGCTTTCCCTTCCTCCTCCTCCACAGCCTTGGATGTGTCACTCAATATATATGGCCGTGCCCTCCCACCACAAGGGAGGAAGGTGGGTTTCAGCCTCATCAGCCCCTCTAATAGAAATGAAGGGTTTCAGTCTTTCTTTCGTACATGAGAGGAGAAAAAAATAAATTTCCTCCGTTTTTTTTTTTCCCTTCTGTGGTGGTCTCCACTAGAATGGACATATTGTGCCCATTGAAGACCACACCTTAGCAAGACAAAGCTAGTTCATGGTGAGGGATTTTTTTAATGGAGTTTTATGAGGAGAGAATAGGAAGAGGAAGATGCTACCAAGTAGGATTGGCCCTAGAAAGAGGTTAGAAGCAGATTGAGGTTTGTCTGCCTTAGAATATGAGGCCTGTTCACTCAGATGTGCTTCTCTCTAGCTTATTCTGGTAATGCCATGCTCATATTCATCATCATACTGCCATTTTCCAAAGCTGTCATCCTTTCATCCCTATGTCAACAAACCTCCCACCAGTTTGGGTGACAGACACATTTGAGGCTCAGCTCGTGTGGGGAAGGTGTGATGACCCTCCCTTGAAAACAAGCCAGTCCCTGTCTGTCACTGTGATGCAGCAGTGCTCCTGTCCATCTGCCAGGGGGGTCTTTGGGAATGCTGCATTAGTAAGCTCAGTCACATCACTACTGCTTTTTTTTTAAGCCAACCCTACATCCCTGATGTCTTTAATATTGATGGGGGAGTAAGTAATGTTTTCCCACATGCAAATGGAGAATAGTACCACATAGTGTCACAAAAACTAAGCTGATTCATTAAGCAATAACTTTAGGCAAAACCTGAACATTTAAAATTTATAAAGATGTATTTTTCCCCTTTTCTATCAGTGTGTAACAAGTGTTTATAACAGATTATTTGAATCTTAGACTGCCCTAGATGCTTTTATACTCTGAAGCCTTTTACTTGCAGATGAATTTGATAAATGCATTTGCAGTACTTCAGTAACCCTCCATTAACAGCCTCTTATTCAAGCTCTTGCAGTATAAACCTTCTGGATGAATCTGAATTATCACATGCAACACAGCCCAAGTTGGTTCCATGGCATGCTACCATAATTTTCATTTGCTAGAGAGTCTTAGGACTGCTAGGAAGGTATTTTGTGTGTAATGGATGGTTTTTATTGCATCTTTCCAGTAAACTAAACACTCGAGACTCCAAGCATAAGTTACTAAGCAAAATCAGAAGCAAAGAATGATGAGATGATCTTACACACAGTTGAGAGTAAGCAAAAACAGAAGTTTTTTCAGCAGTTAAGACTTTTGCCAACTTAGGATTTTTTACAGCCTGATGCATGGCATTATTTAACCAGCAGCTATATTAAAAAAAGACAACCTGAAATAAGTATAGGAACTTACCCAGTCACCTTAGCTGAACTCCCAGTGACTTGGTGACCTCTCTTGCTCTTTGCTTACTTTTAATTCAGAATCTATATAAATGCCTTTCTTCAGTTGCTTCTGCTAAGACTTTTATGTAGTGATTATGTTGTGAAGAACATTTTGGTTCTGTCCCATCAGTGTTTGGACCTTTGGATCAAGTGGATCATTCTACCCAATTTTTTCAGGTTACCATTCCTGTGTGCTTGCTGTGGTCCTGTTGCATTAGAAAGTGTGTGGTGTGCCAGTGCTAAATCCATGGCTCCAGAGTGTCTTTACATGACAACATTCTCCTCATGCTGGATCCACACTACAGTATCATGATGCCCATGTGACCTGAAGTGTGTTAGGATCTCCTTACAGACAGGTATGCAATGATGTATTCTGTCCAGGGTTTTTTTCCCTTAAGAATCACGACAGTTTAAAATGGTGCTGAGGAAAATTGTTGAGCCACATGTGTTTTTAAAAGGAGAAGCAATGCTGAACCTGTGTATAGCACACAGTGGGAAGGAAACCAAATACAATATGATCTCTAATACTGCCTGTACTCTGGAGCTGAGCAACTTCTTTGGGACTATAAAGGGATTTGAGCACGTGTTCTTTTTTTTTTTTTTTTTTTTTTTGCTTATATCTGTGCCATTTGCAGCAAGCCCTATATCACAAACTTGATGCCATGCTCACTCATAATGTACAAAATAATGTGGGCTAAAACATCACTCAGCACATCTAAATGCATGCCTGTATATGTAATCAGTGTGCATACAGCCACACGTTTGGGGTTCTCTCATTTTCAAAATGAAACAGTGTTTTGGCATGGCTTTTTACAGTAATTTGAGCAGGTAAAAATCAGATAGTGTATATTCTATTGCACATGCTGATATCCTTTTATTTTCCCATTTCCTGTAGTCATAATGAGAATTGATATTTTTACGTGAAGAAATTCATTATCCAAAAATACCCTTAATGCTGCATGCAGAACTAGAGTAACAGAAAAAGCATATCTGATCCAAGTCATCAATTCCTCTGTAATTACAATGACAATACAAAAATGAAGTAACCTTACCTTATCTCAGGAGAGTCTTTTTGCTCTGTCCCAGGCAGTTTCCTCTCCTTATTCAACTGAAAAGGGAAAATCCACTTAAAGAAAGAAAGATAAGGACTAGAAGAGTGAGGGATTTAAGGAGTTCTCATCTGAACTGCTGATCCACTTGTTTTTAGCAAATTGCAAAAAGCCTCGATCCAGCAGTAGCTCAGAGCGACTTTCCTATCCTCGTGTGTTCTGTGGGCTGAGAATCTGCAAGAATAAACCTGAGACGGTGCTGCAAGAGAGAGACAGCGGGGGGGACCTTGGCACGGAGTTGGACCAAACTCTAAATATAGCCCAACCCACTTTCTGTGCAATTCTCTTCATACTCTGAAGGCAGATGACCTTGTCGGAAAACTGACCTCCCAGTATGTCCCTCTCTTAGTAGAGAGGATCTAAGGGAACAGGACTGCAGCATAAAGGGACAGAGAAGCAATCCACCATCTGCTTGCAGGAAATGAATTTAGGTATGAGCTCTTTTTTTCCTGGTAGTTAGAACTGATTGACTCATAATGTGCTTTATTTGATCATTTAAACAAATGAGCTGCATGTCAGTTCACAAAAGGCCTGTACAGATGAGAGATTGCATTCTAATTGTTAAGTAGAGAGCACTGACATAGATGACAAGCCCGATGCCTTTCCTCCTCTCAAAACCCTTAATGCATCAGAGTGTGCAGTATTTCCTTAAATGCTTCTGACTATAAAAAGTGATCCCTCCTTTCATTTGCTCTTATAATAAGTAAGACTTTTTGGAAAAGCGAGTTAAATCCACAAATGTATATTCTAGTACTGTATACATTTGAGATACTAGGATAGCTTGAAAGGGGATGAGAACATGCAATATCAGAGATCAAACTGCAGAGAAATGTGTCGTATATGCAGGGGAGGCAGAAGCAAAGAGTAAGAGGCATAGAAACATAACTCTTGTGCCTTAGATAGGGAACCGGTTTTCAACAGATGTTTTATAATCCGGGGAATTTGCCACTCTAACTCTATGTGGCAACATGTCAGGGTATTTTGTTCTTAGCCTGAAGGAGTGTTTAACTTGATATGAGTCAACCTGATACTCTGTCAAATGGGACCTGATACTTCTATGTCATATGAAAGCTTCTAAATAAAAAAAAAGCTGCAGAAATCAGAGCAGCTCAAAATGTCAACTCTCTCATGTTGTGTGTAAAGATGTGTAGGAGAGTTGGGATAAAAGACTGTCTGCAGTATTGTTCTTCACTGGGATGTATTTGGTGGTGACATCTATCTGAGTGTTTGCTACATTGTATGCGTGCATGCAGTTTTCCATACTCAGAGAAAACCTGAGCAAAATCAGGACTGTGATAACTGCATCCAACAGATGTGTCTGCAAAATAGCCATGAGCCAAAAAGGTGGGAATGGTACCAGTAGTCAGTAAAGTAGCAATGTGTATCCATGAGCAATAATTTGTGCTGTTAAGTTTTTGTGAAGTGTGCTATATATCCTTTTTAATTGCAGCCTACTATTTTTGGCAAGTTCCACTGTGTAATTTTATCATGATCTATAGACTTGAAGTGCACAGGATCAGCCAGACTCTCTGTGTTACCCTCACAGCAAGAACTACAGCTGTGAGCCACAGCTGCTTCCCAATATAGAGAACAGTAAAAAAGCACGAATCACTGGCAGTATTAAGGGAGACATCACATCTGGGACCTTCCTACGTTCCTGGCTAAAACTTGCTTGTAGTCAGACCTAGGCTAGACCCCACCCATTATGTAGTTTTATGGATTTATCCAAGTTCATCTTTTCTCCCAGTTTACGTATTTCTTCCCCATTAACAGAAATAAATGTTTGTCAGAAGTCAATATTATAACAAACGAAGAATGCTGGTGTTTGATTTTGAAGAGAGGACCTGAAAAAGGAACAAGTCCACTTCCAGGTGTATATTGAATAACACTAGCACTGTGTAAGTAGTGAAATTCTGAATGTACAGGTCACCAACATAATTAAAGATGGATAGCACTGTGCTCCTGGGTGGTACCCTCATGAGAGCCACACCAACCCTACCAATTCCAGCTCCTCAGTGCCACTGCCAATTCTACCCCTCTCTCTAGTGCCAGGATATTGAATTCACCACAGATCCCTTCATTCAGACCACAAAGGTGATGAGGATAAAGGAGGGAATATATACTCCTCCCCAGCATGAGGAGTATACTTTTTACCCTCTTTTTCACCAGCTTTTCACCCTCTGCAGCAGACAGCAGCTTCCATACATAATAGATGGGTAGTTCTTAGAAAAATAAGGAATCACAGTGCTTGGTGGGTCTTAAAGCACAGGAATAGTCATACTTTGCCAGGAACTGTGATGTGCACTTCTCCCATAGGAATATTGTGGAGAAGGAATGATTCTTGCTCATACAGATAATACACTGGTTGGCTTTGGACAGGGAGTTAATCTTTGGGGAGGCTTTTATAGAGTGGTGCTGTTCGTGTGTACAGGGCTCTAAATGTTGTGTGACCAACCCCAGTGATGCAAACTTCCTGGAAGAAGGGGAAAAGGCTGTAAGAGTGGTTGTATGTGTTTGTCAAGATGGATGGAAAAGTGGTTTTTTTGACAGCTGTATACACTCAAGTTTTCTTTAGGATGACTTTAATTTTTCTGTCTGCACCATGAAGAGGAAAATGCAGTAGAGGGTCAGGCCCTAGTTTGTGCCTAGCTTTTCCTGAGCTCTTAACTTGTGTTTTACTTATGATTCTGAATGGTTTTTCTGCTTATTTGTTGACAGTTTTTAACTGCCCAGCTTTCTTTGGTAGCATTTCCTCTGGAATGAGTTGGATCTGATTTTTCCAGAGCCCAGGCAGTTTGCTCTCCCACATGGCCTATGTTGGGGTTGAGACTTATTTCAAGCCAGGCTTGTGGGATTCTCCCTCAACACAGTTAAACATTCTGTAACTAGTATGTGTGAACTAATTTTTCTTTTGATTAACCCCAAATTCCTAGACATTTGTAGTTGTTTAAATATACCATGGAGCATTTACAAGGTGAGATTGTGAACCATAATGGCTCAGATAGTTTCCAACGTGGTCAACTGTATCCTGGCTTGCCCTGTTCCTCTGCTTTTCAGAGTTGGACAGCGTTGTCTTAGGAGCATAAACTGTTGCACAGTATTGCTGGCACCCTTTTGAGTGGTTTCTAAACTGACTATGGTGTGCAATGTGTGGCATCTATCAGGAAGAGAAGCTCTTTTTACAAGGTTAATGTTTATGATGTTCATCCAGCCGATTTGAAAACAGCCAAAACCCCATGCTACTTAAACAAAGCAGGCTCCCACTTCCCCGTCTCTCTAGAAATATGCGTTTGAATTTAATTTGGAGTTACAAGGAGATTATTGGAAGTTACAGCATGAAGGATAGTTTTTGAGAGCACAAAAGAAAAAGAGTGGACTGAAGTGATTTGTGGGTGTTATCTCAGCCTTCACTACTGATACCATTGGTGAAGCATACAAACAACAGAACTGATTTGTATGCTGTGCTGAAATGTTCTTGTGTCTTTAGGCTCTGGTTGCTCTTTTTTGGCAGGCTCATAATGAAGAAATTAAATTGGATGACAAACAGTAAAAGGACCTGTCATGTTCCTATCGTGTCAAATCTTTGTGTTTGTCCTTTGCTTACCATGGGTTTTAAAACTCCAGTGACTAAATGCATACTGAGTTCTCTCTGCTTACCTTGGTGATGCTTTTTTTCACTGTCTGAGGCAGCAGTAGGATGTCAAATTCAACCTTTACCTAGCAGGTGAAAAAGTTATTTTTGTTAGCAGGGGGTGGCCTACTACTTTTTACCTCTGATCAGTCACGTTCTGTGGCTTTTCTACCATCTTTCTGTCTTACAGGCAAAGTATAACACTGAAAAAGTCAAATTATGAATAGGGCAAGGTTACAGCTACACTACAAGCTGGGCCTAACCTTGATCATATAAAGTTTGTTCTTCTGTGCTTACATGTGTACAACAGAGGATTTCCTCTGGTCTTATTCTCTGATATGCCCTTTATTTTGTCTTTTAATTCACTCCCAGTCATCAAGTCGTGTCAAAAATTAGTTTGGAAGTACCTATTTTGAATATTTAAGGAAAAGTGTTTAAAAAAAAGGAGATGTAGTTGTTAGCAATGTATTGTGGGGGATCCTTTGCATCACAGATAGTTATGTCTGTGAGCTAAACATTTTTTATCATATCAGAGTATAGTGAAAATTAACTTGATAGTATTCCATTAAGATCTGTTCTTTTTTGCTTGAATGGACAGTGATTTTAATTTAAATTATCCATTAGGGTAAAGAAGAGGAACTTAAACTGAATATCCTGTCACAGGATTTATCAGGCAAAAATAGTTGTTTGGGCTAGATGTGCCTTTTGAACTGCCCCAGGAAGGGGTTTGCGTTTTTAGAAGAATGTTGGCTTTGACTTTGTAGTACAAGCTTTTTCCACTACTTAGAAATTATTACAGGGAATTGCTACAGACTGGCTTGGCACAGGCTTAGGCTGGCTGGAGTGTGAAGTTTATGCCATCTGAATGTTACCTATGGGGACAAAGTTGAAGCTCGCATGATTCTTTGACAGGACTGTCTGTTTGTGCTGAGTTGCACATTGTCTGCCCTTCAGGTGTGCCTCACAAGCACGCTTGGAAATACCTTTTTTCAAATACCTTGGGAGGTAAAGTCTGCAGTTCAAGGCATCCTCGCAGATACCAAACTTCGTGTTGTGCTGGAATGTGCCTGTTTTGGGAAAGGACTCCTTGGTTCGTAGAGACTGGAAGGCAAAATTGCCCAGACCGTGGGGACTGTGGATGGTTTGGGATGATGGAGCACTGGCACCACGTGTAATTCCTACAGAGGTTGTCTCAGCCCAAGCAGAGAGGCAGCTCTGTTCTCTGTTGCAGTAGGCTGGTAAAGTCAGAGCAATGGTTACTAACTGGTAATAACCTGCAACAGAGCTTTCTGTGCAGCTTTGTGCTTCCTAGTGACAATAACAGGTACCTGTGCATTCACAGTGTTCCCTCTTTAGTTCTAAATGGTCAAAATACCCAAATATTTTAAGGCCTTATGAATGAAGGCACTTCATTTGATTCATGTGCCCATTTTGCAAAAGCTAAACTGCAAAAATTGCGTTAAGTTTTCCATTAAGCTGTAATATTCTGTCTTTTGATAAAATTAAATACTATTTTTTTCATTTCTTGTGAGTATGTGTTCTTGTATTGATTTCTAAGACTACACCTTGTCTTACTCTACTGTTTTAAATGATTTAGCTAATCCTTATTCAATGAGGTAAGGAGATGTTTTGTTGTTTGGGGATTTTTTCTGTAATGTGTCACCTAGATTTCTCAGTTGTGCCACTCACTGCACTTGATGTATGCCTGTGATGGGGAGAATTACTTATTTTTCTTGAGTTGCCAGGGGACCCTTTCTAATTTAGCCAGAGCAATTTGAGAAAATAAAAGGGTGCTGACACTGTTGTAGCTATTTTTAATGCAATGGTTATGTGGTGATCTTCCCCAAGGACAGATTACTTTTGTGTCTAACATTTTTATCTCATTTATTAGAAATTTCTAAAGTATTGCCATGGTAAATAGCCAGCAGCTGGTCTGAAGAACCATATCAATAATAAAATTTCCGTTCTTAGCCATTCCATGGTCTAGAAGTCCCCAAAAGAGCTTCATAACTATTGCTTGGCCAGTTGGCTTTACACCATGGGCTCCAGGGTATCTGAGCTATTATTAGGCTCCTCAACCTAATAATCAAAGCTGTCCACTGCCTACAGAGAAGGAACTTAGAGAGGATTGACCTGGTAGACATGAAAGAGATCTTCCTTTTGGGGTTAGCTGTGCTGGTGACACACAGCTGAGTAATTTGGGATTTGTCCAGGAGGCAGTTTGGGCTGCTGTGAACTGCTGCATTCTGTACCTCCTTCTCCCACTGCTATGCAGAACCTTTCCCTTTTGTCAGGGAAGTATGTTAATCCTTTTTTTTTTTCAGTCAACTCACCCACCAGCCAGGCCTGTTGCATTTAAAAGAGCTCATCTGTTGTTTGGGTACTGGTGGGCAGCGTGGCAGAACCCGCCTGAGCCCCGTGTTCTCTGCTGCCTCGAGCAGTGGTACCGTAGGGGTGTGTTAAAACACTGTCATTGCCACTTTTAGCCCAGCTACTGTGATCAGCACAACTTTGCTGGCAACAGGAGCCCTCTCAGCTGAGCAAGGATGAACAGGGGCTTGGGAGCCAATTTTGCTGACAGCTGTTTCATTTTACAGAAATTTAATTGACCTTGCACTGTGTGTACCTGATGGGACATGCAGGAGAAATGCAGTGAGAAAAGCTGTAAGTGGTGCATTGACCTTGAGATTACTTAATCTGATTCACTGAAGGTTGAGGCCAGTTTTTAATAGCAAAACTGAGAATAACAAGGAAGTGTCAGAATTATTTTTTTTTTTCCTCTGACCTCATCTCTGCCCCTCTTCTCTCTTCCTCCCAAAGAAAAATGGCAATTAAGACAAGTCTCAAGGTGGTCCCAACACACTTGGCGTTTTAATTGGCATCAAATATGTTTCAATCTACTGAATTTAGAGGTGGGAGTCCTGAGAAATATTTTCCCCCGGCATTAATGTACACAGCTCAGTACTATTTAATCAGCCAGTAAATAGAAATGCCACTTGAAAAGCAGTCTGAAATTAATCCATCACAACACACCCAAACTGAGTGAACTGTGCCCACCTACAGAATAATGACAAGCACATAATTTCCTGTAACATATCTGAAACTAGAAAGAGAGCATAACAAATATGAAACCTGTTTCGACAGCATACAGAGCTTTTTATTAAAAAGTAGAAAACAGAGGCTTTATTTAAAATCTGGTTTCAGATATGAGACAATTTTAGAGCAGAGAATGATGGAAATCGGGAAAGGGAAAGGTAAGGGGGCATAATAAATTTTGTGCAACCTTTGTTTTCATGTAATTCTAGTTTAGTACTGATACATAGCCCTGATGAGAGCATATGAGAAAAAGCAGGGATTTCTGACCCATTATGTGTCTGATTGCAGGCAGATACTTCAAATAAAAGTTGAGGGATTCTGCCTTGTGGGCATGTAAAACAGGTTCCCTCCAGATTTTGTCACAGAGATTAATTTAGTGGTAAGAAATGAACTTGTCCTGTACTGGCCTCTGTCACTGGGAGCCTTTTGGACACCAAATAGATGCCTGATCTCACTTAGCTTCCAGATCAAAAAAACCCCAAAACAAAGCAAAAAAACACCTAGTGGAAATTATTCTCTCACTTATCTTTGGGTATTTAGAACATATTTCTGTTCCAAGCTTTCTTTTTAATTACATGTTGGTTGTTCCTACATTATGAAGAATTTTAAGAACCTTGCCTCCTTTCTCTCTCAAAAAGCTCCTTTTGTTTTCTTCATATTCTCATCTTGTAACAAGCTTCCCATGACTGCCATAATTTCTGAGCTGCCTTTATTTCAGTCATATGCTGGCTTGAACCACAAGTTGCATTTCCCAAAGAATTTTAGGATTATTTTCAGTCATAACTTTTTCAGTCAGCCTTGGTTCTCACAGGAGTTAATTATTTATGTTGTGGTCACTGTAACTCCTATGTTAATTTCAGAGTAGAAAAGAGACATGTGAAGGTCAGAAGTCCAAGTAATGGGGAATCAGCCTAGCAAATGCAAATTTGTATGCACTAGCTGTTTTGTATGAACAAAATTGCATTTACATCAAAGCACGTGTCATTACATCCTATATCACTAAGGTCTTGTTTGCCTTTAAAAATACTATAGTAAATAATGAAAAAGTACTCTTTGTGAATATATTAGTTAATAAAGGTAATTATTAAAGGAAACCTGTTAAATTATCTAAATATCTCTGTACTTTTTTATGTGAATGTGTATAAACATGCAGATGTGTGTATATTAATGTGTGTTTACATGTATATAATTAGTACCCATATTGGTGTACTTAGACATACATGCCTATGTTAATATTAAATTTGTGAGTTAGAAACTGAGCACTGGATGATTTTAAGCAGTGATTGATATGAATGACAAAGTCTGTTTGTGTGTATGTGCATGTGAAGCAGAAATGGCTTTTTCCACTTTTGCATGGTTCAAAATAAGATCAAATATAAATACTTCATGACTGGGAAGCCTGTTAGTGTGTGCCATGCTGCTGATGTAATACCAAAGCAAAACACATGGAGAGTTGTGGAATTCCCGTTTATTTTTCTACGTTGAGAGCATTTTGTGACTGTTCTGATGCCTTTGATGACCTTGTGGTTGTGTAAATGCCATAAGTCTCAGGAAAGCAGAGGCAGAGAATTGCTGTGCTCAACAGCATCACCCTCCAAGAAGTGTGTCCTGTCAGCGCCTGCCTGCCCGCTCCTTTGCACCTCAAGCCAGATGAAAGTCAGCTTTGTATTAATCAATTAGGTTCTGCATTTGCACCAGGTTATTATTAAGGAAGGATTTGTGAATTCTCCTGTTCTGGCAGAGAAGAGTCTCCTGGGAAGCTCAACACCTCAAAGCAGAGCAAACAGTGCTGGTCTGTTACAGACATATTTGTGATCTGTGAGCTTCTGCATTTATTTGCATCAAGTTATGATTTATTTTGTGAATAACCCTGCTGACATCAAGGTAACTATTTGGAGAGAAAGGTACATGGCTTAATGTGAGCATGGTTGGCAGAGTCTGGCCTGTAGTACTTTGATGCCTTCAACAAAATGCTCCTGTCATCACAGGAGCTGACATGGTGTCACAAACAATTACAGGTTGAGATGAGCTTGCTGTACTGACTGGGACGTGAGCAATTGTTTCTGGAAGAGATATAAAGTTCTCCACTGTATGAAATAAAAATGCTCAGGTACTGCAGAAAGATGCTCAAATTGGAACTGTTTTCACTGATGTTTGTTGAGTCTGAGTCTGTGCCCTCTTCTCTCACTTCTTGCTGAGAGCAGAGGACGTTGCACCATGAAGTGCTGTCCAAAACTCAAATGAGCAGTGAACAGGTGGTGCATTGTCAGGCTATTTCAGATCATGGAAACCATTTGCCCAGTTTTAGATTGCTATTGCTAGCAGCGTGTCTTTTAGTTGTGAGAAAGAGAAGAGGTTATTTAAAACTTACATGACTCCTGTTTGCCTTTCAGAGCATGCCAAGTGGGATTTCAGAAGGAATGCTTGCAGATCACAGGCAGCTTCCCCTGAATCTATTTGATGCAATTCTCATTTATTTTCAATGTGAAACATTGGAAAGGGCTCACACAGCAGTTCAGTTCATTGAGACATGCACAAATTCATTTTGGAGTGGGTTTGGGGCTCAAGCACAGTGAGGAAGAGGGATGAAGAGGCAGTTCTGATTTCTGTGATGTACTTCATTTATATTACCTCTCCATGGCCTGCTTCAGTGCAGTGTGTGCAAGATCCCAGGGGTGTGGAGCTGGTGTGTGTTAAAGCTGGTCACACTTTCAGTATCTCTGAAGTTGGGGCAAATGAGACAGGAGTCAGTGATGGGTCCTTAAGTACAGAAGCTGCCCTTCCAAAATATAGCACAATAAATTTGCCAGAGGAAAGGTGATACACAGGGAAACAAGCCCATGGTGATGACCAGTGGTAACACTGAATTACCAAGACACCTTTTAAACTTTCTGGGCTATGCTGAATGATGTGATTTTTCAGGTTCTTCTAATGAAGTGTTGTATCTGAGATTCCAAAGTGGCTGGAGGACATAAGTGGTCAGTGACTTCGGAGGGATATAGGCAGGAAAGATCTGCTGCTGTGCAGGGACAGCCATGTGGTACAGGAACACTTGGACATCCTCAGGAGTACGGTATTTGGCCTGTAACGTAAGGAAAAACTTGGTCTCGCATACTTTGAGCTTTCTTTGTTCCCCTGTTCACCTGCTGCCGTGTGTTGGGCTGTACAGGACTAGGCACAGAATTTCTGCCTGAGCTCTGGCACTCGTGTGGCCACAGTCCATTCAGCTCTGATGTGAGGCTGTGCCTGCAGAGAGAATGAAGCAGATAGGCCAGCTGAGCTGTAATGTTCACTTGCTGCACACATTCCTGCATTTGCTCTAGAGCTGGAAAGCAAGGGCTCTTCTTAGTGAATTCCTATTTTAAGATTTCAGAATATGTCTTCATCCTATGTTGAGATGGCAAAGTGCTGTCATTTCTTCCATGGCGTTTATTTTGGTCTTAATTAAGTTCATTAACATACTTATCTACCCTCTTCACTTAGAAGTCTCTTAGTTATACTGAACAGAAAACAAATTCTCTTCTCAGTTGCTGCTCTCTTTCTAAAGCTCTTGTGGTTTGCCAAGAATCTAATCTATTATCAAGTAAGATTTCATGACAAATGGCATCCAACCTTCTAAAACATTCACTGATTTTCTTTACTCTCTTTCAACTTCATAAACTTTCTTGAACTCCTAACAGCTGCCAGAACCCAGCTTTAGGGTGCTGAATGTTACACAGGTTTTTCAAGGTGGGAAAAAGGGTGAAGATTATGAGATGGTATCTTTCCAGGAATAAATATGTACCCATTTTGCTACCCATTCTGTCACATTAGGATTTTCAAAGCCACTGCCTTATTGCCACATAATATATAATGTTGCATTTGTGGATTAATAAAGATCTTTCCTCCCACCCCTTTCATCCTTTCACTTACCTTTTTTCAGTAGGTAGCTGTTTCAACATGGAATTTGTAAATACCAGCTGTAACTGATTTTCTCTCTCTCGTGTTCTCAGTTTGCTCACAACTAGTGATTGCACTGATATAGTTATATCATCTATACTTGGGGTGATGCTTAAGAAATCCTTCTGTTCCTCTCTTTTCAAAATAAATAACCTAATCTTGAAGCTGTAAATTTACAGCTTTAGAATACAGGAGATTGCAATAATGACTGAATACCTGTTGGGCAGAAATATTCCAATTACAGAAGTTGAATTAATTCAGTTTGATGGATGATAATGCTTCTGGCACGAATCAGGGAAGTAACTTGGTCCCCAGCAGAAATGTCTGTGTTTGAATACATCTAAAGCACTATTATAACACTATTAGAAGGAGCTGTTGCTGCGCATTTATTTTTTCCCCAAAGTCTCTCTGTAGATAAAAGAGATGAAGAAGAGAATGAGTAGAGACATCTGAATTTAAATAGTTGTCTTTTAAAACATGAGTGTGTTTTAGTCTTGTGGACATTCTGCTCAAACTTTGGGACTGGTGCCTTTGTCTAATTATTACTGAAGTAAGAGACACAAAATGTACTTGAAGGAAACTTGTGCATATATTTTTATACAGCAGGACATTATACCCGTCTTGTAATTTTTCCTCTTTAATGTGTGTCAGTAAGGCATTTGGGAGCTTGGAATGGGCATCTTGTGCATTTTTGTATGTGTTTGCTTGGATTTTTTTTTCCTTCATCTTCAAGACTTGTTTTAGTAGGAGGAAATAACTTTATTTTGAAAGAAGTAGCAGCAAACTTAGCAAGAAAAATGTATTTTTTACAGCTGTATTTATTGCCAATCATGAGACTGTATTATTGTGACAACCTTTCAGCAGGAGATTTTATTTTATCCTATTTTGGAATGCAAAGATGGATAGATGGATTTGAAAAACAGTAACAAGAACTCTTCTTTTTTTCTGATTAGATCCTTCAGATGATGAAGCTACTGAAAAAGCAAGTGATAACAGGACAGCAACACGTCAAGATTCAGATTCCAAACCTGCTGTGAAAAAGAAAAGAAAGCAGGTTTGTAAATTAAGCAATTGTTTAGCACAAAGATGATAATGCATAGGGAAACAATCTCCTTTTTTCAGTAAAGGGACAGTTTTCTTCACTCTATCTGATCTGTTCATGTAACAAATTTTTTTTAAATTTTGTTGCCTTATTTCATCACATTCAAGTACATTTCAGTAATAACTTCACACTTGTTTTGTGTGAGTTGAGATTGCCAGGCCTGTCCTACAAAGTGACTGTCTAGTGGTTACAAGCCTGGATGGTGCTACTGAGTATCCTCCCCTGCAATCTTTTCCTTTCCCTGCACACACAAAGTCTGGAATGCTGTATTTATATGTTGTATAATGTCCAAATGAAAAAGAATTTATGTCTACATGGATTGATGTTTTCTTACCCTTGCACTGCTAAAAACTTCATTTAATGCCAATAGGAACTGTGTTGTTCAGCATTACATGGAGTATGCCAGGGAACAGGCAGCATCACCCCAGTTTGAGAAAAAAAGTCGTCTAGAGGTCAGCTGATTTTCAGAAGTTTCTTGTTGGAAGGTAAATTTGTTCTGCCCTCCTCATACCACCCAGGAGAATCGACTGAGTGGCTGTCGGAGAGCTAAAATTACATTGGGAGCTATCTCTCCTTGAGGTTATGGATATTAATTTTGACCCCTAGGTCAATAGTAAATTCACTCTGTAATGCCTAGGCAATTGCCCAAGTGAAAGCCATTTGCAGGGATGTTCTTTTTTTGTAACAGAGAAGTGTAAACAGCATGGTAGCAATTACTATGCTTTTGGATGTCTTTCTAAAGAGACCAAAGGTGAAGTGATCAAAATATCTGAATTAGATCAATGTTTTGATTAGGAAGGAGGACCAAGCAATACAGGAGAAAGCTGTGTTGCCTTTGTACATGCTTTACCAGGGGGTCAGATGCTGAGGAGTGAGAATTCTAATGGAGCCACTTTTTATCACCATTTTCACTTAGGCATTTAGAAGTAGGTTAAGACACTTTGTTTGGAAGGGTTGCTTGACCCTTTTTATGAGAACATTAGAAAGGATAGCCAACACAAGTTACTTGCCAAGGTGGCCTGGGATTGGTCAGCTGTAGCAGAGCACCTGCCACAGGTCCTTCTGTCATATAAAGAATATCAGCCTGCTTGTTGGAATCAGGTAATTCGATGTTTAGATGTGAAACTGCAAGAGGGAAATGCTTTATGGGAGCTCAGAGTCATGGATGGGTTATTGCACATCTTTGAGACATACAAAATGAGACTTATTTATGGAAAGCTGGTGGTTTTGTGGTTCTGGTGCAAATAACGTGACCCATTTTATTCATCCCTGCCTTATTCTGCAATGGACTTGGCACCTTTAAGCCTGTCACGAGACAACCAAACAGAGTTATGAGCATCTATGTTCCTAGTCTGCAGGCTGTCCTCGGGCTTACAGGGAAATGAATAATCTGTTTCCAGTCTGAATGACGCAGTGATGTGTTTACTTTGTCACAAACTCCAAAAGTCAGAGTGTGTGGCTGACCTGGAATGTAAACTTTCACACACATGCAAGACTGTTTTCACTCTACATTTGAATTTCCCGTAACTTTGGCAGCATGTGAAGAAAAAAAGCATGTTAGAAATATAATACAGGAAATATTTTATGTTCTGTGTATGATTAACAAACAAGGAATTTATGACATTTTACTTCATAAATCAGTGGTCTCGGCACAAATTTCCTGTTTTCTGCATTTTAAGAATTTCCATGTAAAAATAGCATAAAAACACAGAGCACAAGGGAGCCGTTTCAAAAAACAGTTGGTTGTCTGCTTTGTGTCTTGCATAAGAAAAGCATGCAAATGACCTTTCCTTAAGGGTGGCAGGCAAAGAGCTATTGCATGAGTAGGTAAGCAGCTAATGCTTGGATAAGGGTCAGAAGTTCAGGCTAGATCAGATGCTGAAATATTTTAGACTGCAGATCATCAAAGACGTGTAAGTTTACAGCCATTCACCACCATGAAGTTTCTCTTTTTTTATGTCATTATTTTTAATGTCCAAATAAAGTGGATTTACTATTTCTGGGCTAATAATATACTATTTCTAAATATATATGTGTGTCGAGGTTTGGCGCTAGCTAAGCGCCAGGCACCCACGAAAAAGCTATTCACTCGTTTTCGCAGAGGAGGGGAAATTAAAATGAAAACTTCATGAGTTAAGGATTAGGGGAAAAACATTTTAAGGGCAAAACAGGCTCAAAACCTAAATGGTATAAAGAAAATTTATTATTAACAGAATTAAGAGTAAAAAGGGTAATGAGAACTAAAAGAAACCTTATGAACACCTTTCCTTCCCGGTCCCTGCCTCTTTCCGCCAACTGCGCAAGGAGACAAAACATGGGGTTTTGGTCAGTCTTTCACTCCTTAAATATCTTTCTTCAGTACACTCAAGAAAAAATAAGTTTCTTTCTTCTGCTGTGCTGTGGGATCGTTTCCACGGGAGATAGTTCTCTGTGAACTTTTCTAGCATGGTTTTAACTTTCACAAACAGCAGCCCACCCAACCTGGTGTAACGTGAGTCCCTCCCACGAACGGTGCAGTCTTCCCAAAACTGCCTAGTGTGGGTCACTTTAGTTCATGGCGTTTAGTCTGTTAAGGATGAGCTATTCTAGTTTGGAAGCAAGGGTCCTCTCTCTCTTTGAGTTTCTCACTAGGTTACAGCTTTTCAGCATCCACACGTTCCAACGTTAGCACTGTTCCTCACGGGCTGCGCATGGATCTCTGCATCCCCCCATGCACCTCATGAATTACAGGGAAACAGTTTGTTGTATCATAGTCCTCACCACGGCTCGCAGGGGGATCTCAGCTCCAGTGCTTGGAACAATTCTTCCCTCTCCTTCTCTTCACTGACCTCGGTGCCGCCATGTTGGTTCTCTTCATGTGTCCTCACTTTTCCTCTGACTCAGAAGAAAGTTAGTGTCTGTAGGTTCGTTTGCTCTCAAGTTCCATCACTTGAGAAGTTCTTATAGAGCTTTGCTGCTCTGAGAAGGTTGATTTTGTCTGGGCTCCATACCAGGGAATTTTCTCCATGTTTTCATCGCTGGCCACATGGTCCCTGCCAGCACCGCATGGGCGGCCCCAGCCACACAGTCCCAGCCTCGGGAAGGCCCCGGCTGCACAGCCCCTGCTGGGATGGGGTCCCAGTGGTCACCTCACCACCCCTCGGGAGAAGAAAAGAGAGCTTCCCGCAGTTTTTGCCTGTCTTAAATATGTCATCACAGAGGCGTCACCAACTTCCCTAGTTGGGCTGGTAACCTGCCCATCGTCAGAGCTTTCTGCGATTGGCTCTGTGCTGGACAGAGAAGTTTCGAGGAGCTTTTCTCCTGCCCCCACCAAAAACCAGGCTGTGTTAAACCAACACAATATGCAGTGTGAAGGAGGTAATTTTGAGCCTTACCATGCGTCTCTAAGGAAGCAACGCTTTGACTACAAGCCTGCTTTGTGCTTGTGTTGCCTGCTGTGTGTTTCTGTGGCTGTTGAAAGAAAGGGTTACATACTGCCGTCAAAAAAGAAGCCATGGCATTTGGTGATACTTTCAAACATTTGAATGAAGGCTTAGCAGTGAGAGGCTTCTTCTTTTAGAGAAATATTTTCAGTTGTGTGGCACATTTCAGTCTTTTCTCATACAAATACGAGCTGGGAGTGTTTGCAGAGTTATGTAAAGCAGTTCATGATGTATAAGAAGGGAAAAATGTGCCCAATGTGAATGAATGACATTTTTCAATATGCTGGAAGAGTGGTAGCACCACTGGGATGGGGAACCATCATACTCTACAGGAGGAGAGAGATTCAGGTTGGCCCTTTTCTGACTTTTTGATTGCTTGTAGGTATCCCTTGACTGAAGTGATCCAAAGGCTTCTTCTCTGCATAAAATATGATGTTGAACATGAAATTTATGATTAAAACACCTGGCAAATGGCCTTTAAGTATCTATGGACAGCTGGGATGTGTAAGAGTAGAGCAGAGGGTAGCTCTGTTTCAGTCTCTGTCTGGGAATGCTAATGGTAGGGATAGGAATGAAGAAACGTATGGTGGTGTTTTTAAAACACTTGAATCAGAGTCAGGATAGAGATTTTTAAAATAGAAGCAAACCAAAAATAAAACAAAAATATTTGTATTAACTCTGGAACAATTTTGTTAATTGAAGTGAGTTTCCACTTGCAATCATTCCCTTCATTTCTAGTGAAGATAATCTCTGTTTATACCTGAGAAAATCACAGGGATAGATCACTGTTGTTGAGGCAAGATACGATCCCTATCACAGCTTCTCATGGGTTTTGATGCCGGCTGTGTTACATTCCAGTCGTAGCTGTAGAGTGCTTTGCTGGCTGTAGTAAGTTCCCAGACAAATTTTCTCTGGCAATTCCTAAGTTTCATTTCAATCCTCAAGCAGTTTCAGAGCCACTGCCATACAATACTGCTGCCTTTGCAAGGGCAGTGACTGTGGCTGCCTCGCAGCACAGAAAGCAAGGGGTCATTTATTTGCGTTGAGCATGGTGGTTACCTGATTTATAGCTAATTTAGCCAATGGAGTGGGGAGGGAAAGAGAAATGTAGGCATAATATGAACAATTAAACTTCAAAAAATGCTTCTCATAAAGCTGTGAAAGTTAGAAAGGCAGGAATGTGCTGGGTTGGGTCATTTAGTACCAGTTGCCATGAAGTGTCCTCCTGAATAAGGTGGAGCAGTGCAAGGAGGGCTCAGAAAGGCCCAGTTACTCTGAACTTCTGTTAGCTTTGCTTTGGCCCTCTTGGCCTGACTGAAGCTACCTTCCCAAGAGAACAAAGGGAACAGCTTCTCTGGCTTTCAGCTGGGCTCCCTTTCATGCTGATGCTTTTCTTTCAGGCTTTCCCCCAGGGAGGAGTGTGGATTTGCTGTTCCTGAGTTTTTTAATGCTCCATGTGATGAGTCTTCTCCACATTTTCTCACAAGAGCAGAGTTTTCCAGCCAAATGCATCATAGTAGCATGGAGCTTTTTCCTGCAGCTCAGCCTATTTTCCCATTACTCTTCATCAAGTCACTTATTAAGTTCCAAAGCCTGTCTGTGTAGATAAATTTGCATTTCCATGAGCTAGAAGGCCCTAAGAAGGCAAAAGAAAAGAGAATTGCTGTGCTCAAAACAAGGGAAGTCTGTGCCTCGCTTCTTCTGTTTTGGACAATTTTAGGTGGCTAAGGAGAAATCCTACCCCTGGATTATGTGAGCAGGGACTCTGCTACAAATGGACCAATTCAGCCTGTTCACTCAGGCACAAAAGAGGGTTAATGATAGCGGCAAGTGTTGGATTATTCTGAAATGCACCGTGTATTTTTCTTGTGTGTATTTGACCCTGCCTGCTATGAGGAGACAAAGCAAGAATGGGGTAGGACAAATTCGAAACATGTTTTCCTAAATTTTGCATTACAAGTGTAGGAGGAACTCCAGAGCGTGATTGCTTGCAATTAATCTTGCCTTGTTCCATGTTATTTTTTACTGTCTGGATGCTCACCTTAGACCCAGTTATTTTAGAACACTACTGGCAAAGTTTAGAAAAACTATGGCACGCAATAATAGAGATTAAAAATATAAATTTAGTGGATTCAAAAAACAAAATTGGTAGATTTTGTTCATATTTTCCTCCTGATTTTTTTTTTTAAGTATCAAAACTTGCTTTTCACCATTTTATGGAATTATGACTACACCCTGAATGTTTCAATTTTCTCTTCTTTTATTCCCTCTCTTGGTTGCAACAACAATCTCAGTTCCAAAATTACTTTATATACATATAACTGTGAGAATTTGATTCCTTCTACAGGTGGGGAAGTATAGTTTTATTTGTTTTTTCCTAACCCAGCATTATAGTTATTGCATCTCCTCTTACCCCCTTTGCCTTCCTTTGGTGACTTTTTTTTTTACTTCTTTTTTCTTTAAATGTGTTTTGCAGCCTACAGAGTGTTTTTTAAGCCAGTCTGAAGAAAAGCAAGAGAGCACTGTAAAGGCGAAGAGGAGGAAGAAGGTAGGAGTGTTCTAGAGTGTGTTTGGGAACTGGGCAGTGGGTTTATAGGCTACTACAAGATGCAGAATGGGGACAGCCCCATGATGATGGGAAGTAATATGGTCATAATATTGCAGCCTCTTTTAGAGAAGAAAAGAAATTCCTAATTTTTAAACCTCACTCAAGATATCTATTCCCAACCTGACCTGTGGCATTACGTCTGTATTACACTCAGGGGTTGTATGTCTACACCCCACTCGAAAGTTGCACACCGGGAAAGGGTGACTGTATGGAAGAAAGGTGGAACTTCAGTTGCTGCAGAATCTGACCCATTCCCATGGTGTGGTCAGGCTCCAGCTGCTGTTACATCTTTTGAGCCAACGACTGTCCTTGTTCACTCTTCTCCTCATAGCATAAGGATATAAATAAATACTCTGTATTGTCCCTCTGGCCGTGCTCCATCCTCACCCACAACAACAAACACACTCTGCAGTCTAGGTGGAGATTATATGGCACCAGGCAAGTTAATTGTCTTTCGGGACAGACTGTAAATAGTTGGCTCCCCCACAAGGCTTAGGGGTGGCCTTTTTATGGTATGTTAACCCTCTTAATCATCTAGGGAATGGGAAGTGGGAAGAGTGGGATTTTGCTTTCAATGTGGTCCTGGCAGAGTAAGTACAGTACTTCACTGGAGCCAGAGCAAGGGCATCCCATGGCAGAAGCTGGCAAACTGAGCTAGCAAGAAACCCCCTTCTCAGGCAAACAGCAGCTGCTTTGTCACACATTTGCTTTCAGTGGGCCACTAAGCTGACATACACAGCCTGTCAAAAAACCCCACATATATTATGTTGATCTGTGGCTTCCAAACAAAGTGCCGTCTCCAAAAGTAAGGAAAAGGGGGGAAAGCCCTTTTGCTTTGAAGCATCTGGAATGAATTGGAAGAAAAATAATAAAACTTCCTGCATGAGGAACGTTTTCCCACAGCCCTCCTTGAAGGAAGAGAGTTTGCTCAGGTGTCCTTGCTCTTGCTCTTAAAGAATTTCTCATTGTATCAGGCTTCTCCCCTCCAGAGGGCCATAATTTTTTCTGAAGGAACCAAGTGGCCCAATGAATGATGTAATGGTCCTGTGGAACAGTGTCTTACGCTGAATTACCAAGTAAAATGAGCCCGATCATTCTGTCTTGCTGTCTGCTAAATCAGAGGTTCCCAAACGTGGGTCACGTCAGAGGCAGCTTGTGAGGCAGGGCTGGAGAAAAGCATCTGTGGTTGTTTGGAAGAACAATGGAAAGGTCTGGTTGTGGGCCTCACACAGAGGCTGGCTGTGCTGCCCATGGCCTCTGGTCATGCTTTGGGAAGACACTTGTTCCTTGGCAGAAAAATACAACAGTGGTGAGTGAAGGGGAATCTTGGGAAGGAATGCTAGAGATTCAAGCACTGCAGAAACCTGTGGAACAGCCAGACACCCTCTGGAAGGTCTTCTAGGGACTGCAGCGGGCTTTGCACCAGGCCAAAACTAGACTGAGAGGAAGGCATTAACACTTCCATCTCCATGTGTCCCGCTGTCAAAGGTCCAGCTGGGGTCTTGCAAACCCACAGGTGGCTTTTGGCAGGGGTGAAACAGGCAATGCCAAAGCGTCAATGGCTGGGAGAGGCAGTGCCTGCTTTACCTATGCTGTTTTGACAGCCCCCAGATGGCTCTTCCCTGTTCAGCATTCTGCCCCTTATGCTGCTGTTACAGGAGTATTTGGGATGTATTGGGCAAGAGGGGGAGACAGAGTGGTGGGGAATGGAAGAGAGGAGGGAGTGGGTGCTGAGATGGAGTGAGGGAAAGAATGGATGGAAGAAGGTCAGTCCCCGACATTAACATTCCTGCCATACCTCTCTTCAAAATTTTTATTGATCTTTGCTGTCCTGGACCTTAGCATGCCAAACTGAAGATACCCACCATCACTCCAAAGCTGCCAAAAATGCCTCCAGACCCACCTGATCTCTGTCAAATCCCACTTTGCCTCAAAAATACTGACCCTATTGCTCCATGCTAACCACACCCTTTTTGTTTTCACTTCTAAACTTATGCTGCCATGTGTCCCCCTCGATGACAAGTTCAGTTTAGCTTACACAGCTGAGAAACCTTAAGCTGGCCTTTCAAAAACTAAACACATCTCAGCGAGAACAAGAAAGGCATCACATTCTTGTCATTCCCTCCAGACTGCCTCTATCCTTGCAAATTTGCTGTTTTCTTAAATGCTGGCAGATCATTCAGATAATGGGAACCTTGGGCTATTCTACCCACATGTTCCATATAATTATGGGAAAAATTACAGCAACCCTTTCACTATAGTGCGAATTCAGACCTGTTACTTGGTAACCTGTTACTTGGTAACTTGTTACATATTACATCAATGAGGTGTAAAACACAATCATTATGAACTCATGTTCAGCCTCTAAAAATTAGTAGTTTGTTTTAAAAATTATACAGTGTGGGAGAACAAAGGAGCTGTGAACTCTGTGGTTTTGTTGTTTTAACTTATTTTCACCCTGGCGTGATATTCTGTGAATATAGCTAACCATCTTCCCTTCCAAATATAGGTAGATAGTTACCCTGTTTGAATCAAAATATAACCAAGTCATGTATTATCACTTGATTCCTATTGTTACGCCTCAAGAATAATAAATTAAAACAAATTATGAAAAAAGCCTGAATTTTTGAACTGATACTAAAGGGTACCAATAGCAAAACTCAAAAAGTAGCTTTCAGTTATGTTTTTGTTACAGCAGCATTTCAGGTGAGCGCACAAGATTTTTCATGTTCAGGCTCAGAGACCATCTTGTCAAAGTATCTCAGCTTGCATCTGAAGTCTGCATTCTCTCTAAAGACTAGGGGAATCTTGTCCCATTGTAAGGTGTTTTTCCAATTAAGCTGTAATTAAACTACTATAACTGTATAGAGATATGGAGGAACATTTATTTATAGTGTTGTTAGCTAGTCAAAGAGCTATATAGAAATACCATACTTAACCCATTTTATTTGGATTTTTTAGAAGAAGATTTCTGATGTTCTGCAAAAATCTGCTCCAAAACCTGGTGTCCCTGCAGATCTACAAAATCTGCTTACCCAACATTTTGGTGAAAATCGTTCTGTGATTGAAATAGAGGAATTAAAGCTGTCAGGTAACTCATCCTATGTTTAATAGATAAATAATGTTTTTTTCATTATACTATTTAGTTCTTTTTCTGCAGAAGAAAGATTTTTGGGACAGGTCTTGAGTTGTACTTTTTAATGAAAATATTTCCTTACATTTCTTTTTTACTGTATATTAATTTGCTCCTTAAGTTGAAATGTTAGTTTCTTTGGAATAAATGTGAGGTTTCTTGGAGTTGCAGAAATGAAACCTTGTTTAAATGTCTCTTTTTATTGTAAAGTATTAGTTTCTGGAGCTCACTTTTCTGATAGAAATTTTATGATTCCTAATAGTAGCTCCCAAGATGATATGAGAGATGTATTTTGTTCTTGGGATTATCTGAGTCAATCCAGATGCATAATAAGGGGCTGACAGAAATAGACAAAGGAATAATGAGGCATCATTCTCATATGAGTATGAGATGTTGAATGCAATGATTCTTCAGGGAGTGGCTTGAACTGAGGTGGTAATTTTGGTCCACATATGAAGTGACCAAGTTTTAACCATGAGGACCCTCTTTGTTTCCTGCATCCTGCCTGCAGTTAAAAGCCAGATAGAAAAGGCAAAAGCAGGACAGAGCAGACTTAGCTTCTGTCCACTGGAGATTGCATTGGAGATGATGGCAATGTTGAACTTCACTGCCTCCTACTGTGCAGACAGAGACACTGTCCATTATTTGTTGGTAGTGCTCATGAAGAGCAGCAGCCTCATAACCAACCTGCACTCACCTTTGGGACTTCTTGAACTGTCAGTGACCTGTGCCCAATGTAGAAGCCTTCTAGTCCAGCAGTGCTTTTTATTTTTTAATGCATAAGCCTGTCTCTCTAGGTAAATGTGCTCTTCCTTAACCCCCATGATTCTAGGTGGACCCTTCTTTATTTCTGTGGGATGGGTTCAGCTTTTGTAACTGATTCAAGAAAACCTGGAGAAGTCCCATATAGATTTCTTTGAAAAGCTTGTGTTAAGTATTTTTTGGCATGTAAGGTTTTTAGGAAATAATAAATTGCTTTGGTTTCTTTCTTATTAAAAGAGCCCTTTGGGCTACTGTAGTGACCCATTTCCATATGTGTTGGATGGAGATATTTTTCCTTAAATTTTTGCTGGGAGTTGAAGGCTTAGAGTGCCAAGGAGTTTATGAACTTGTACAGCTGTCAAGTCATTCATGTCAAAGCACTAAGTAAATAACAAACAACTACTTTGGGGTTGTGTGTTCCTGTTCACTGACAAAGTGCAGAAGGTCAGGGTTGGTCAGAAAGTCAGCAGGGTCTCTTGCTGCAGTCTGGAGCTGTGTGGTTTTTTCCCCCTTTCGGAAACTTCCATTTAAAACTATTGTAAGTACTGTGGTGTTGCTGGACTGTTGGTGAGGAGTCAGTGACTGAAGCTGTGTCCTTCAGAAACCACCTCTTGAATGGTCAGTCATTAATGAGGCCATGTATTCAGAAGACCAGCCCCTGCCCTTCTCCACCAGCGTCAAGTCCATCTTTTAAACATGATTTGTAAAGTAAATCAGCTGCTGATCCTTCAGTTGTACATATTCATTTCCTTTGAAGCTCAAGTCCCAGTAAATGTCAGTCTCAGGATTTAACAGGAATCAGTGCAAAATAAAGGTTTTTAGCAAGACAACACCCACTAAATGAAGGATGTAGTAATTTAGAGTAGCTGTGCTCAAGGAAGTGCACGGACAGAACTTCAGCCAGGCATTAGCTACAAACCAAGTTTGTCACAGTGTCTGTTCCCATGAAGATCATGGGTTGATGCTCTCAGCATTAGCACAATGCACCTGTGAACATGAATAATGTCTTTGAAGAAACCTCCTTAGTTTAGAAAGGATATCAGCAAACATCCATGCACATCCTGAGGGCCTGTGCTTTATGCAAGACGCTGACAAATACATAAGTCTTTAAGGACAGAATTGTTAATGCTCTGCAGAAGCATATTGTTCCATTAGGCAAAGAGCCCTTAACAACAGTGTCAAGTTTTCAGACCATCTAATTTTAATCATCTTTTTAAGAACTTCGACTTTTTGTATAGACATGAGAAAGGACCTTCCAAAGAACCTGTTAGGATCTTCATTGCCATTATATGAAGTTCAATGGCATGTCTGCCACGGAGTGCTTTTCAAAGACTTCCTAGTTAACATAGTGACCAGGGAAAAGGAAGTCAGCAGGAAATGAAGGAAGAGAGAGGTACTGAAATGAGTGTAGGTGTTGCTATTAGGGTCAATATAGTTAGGTAGGTTACCACAATATGAAAGGCCAGAAAGTGAATGAACTTAGTGGCAAGTAGATTATTGGTAGATTCTTGCATTTACACAGTATGAATTATTTGGGGGATGTACAAACATATTTCATCATAGGTACATTGGAGGAACAGTCTAGCAGTGTAAGGCTTTTGGCTGAGGCTTGATTCATTGTGGCAAAGACATATGAAAACTTTTTTTAAAGCATGTAATCACACCTGTACAGCAGCCCTGTGTTCAAGGTTTCAGGCTGGGAGAAAAGAATGGAATTGCAGTTCAGAGATGTTACCTTCATTGATTTAACCCATATAAAGTTTCTTCTACATTAATTTTTGTTTCAGAAATGGTAATTTATTGATGGTGGATTTTATGAAGTTGGGATTTCATCAATATAACTAGTGGTTATGCTGCCAACATATAGTCTCCCTTTGCTATTAAAGTACATCAACAAAAATATTTTTTCCTTTATGTTTTCAGATTCCTGTTTCTTGCCAGCCAATGATCTCAGCCACAGTTTTTCTTCATACCTGAAGGAAAGTGAGTTAAATATTGGTCTGGGTGAGATGAAAGTTCTATCAAAAATATTATTAAGATAATATTTTTGCATTTTTTATATGTAGCTCCAAATATTGTTTGTTGTGAAATATTAATCACTTTAAGGCTTTTTAAATTTTTTTATGACAGATCTTGTTTTTCTGGCTATTTTTTGCTTTATCACTTTTTTTTTTGTATCAAAAATATTCTAGGCTTTCTTTTAATTGCTAAGGATTATTTGTCAGTAATTTATTGTGGCTTCATAAGTAGGTGTATGTATTATCTTACAATAAATGTCCTGCAGCTGTCTGCTGACATGAACCAAGAGAATTTTTATTCTCTTGTATATTTATATAGAACTTCTGATCTGGTAAATGTCTGTTTGCAGTTGATTTTCTCTGATACAAATTGCTATATATGGCAAACGAAGACAATGGACTCATCACCTTAAAAACTGTTGATCGTTAATGCTTATCTAGTTTGTTCAGCTATGTGATATTTCTGTATTTTATTTATTTTGGGCATTACATTTTCCAGTTTCTCAGCCATGACTAAATGCAGAAGTGTTGCCAAAGCTCCAGACCTCATAGGAGTCAGCATGTGTGTTCTTGCTGCTGGCTACCATTCATCATGTACTCTAGTAATTTAAAATTGTGGCGTGTAGTGCTTTGTGTGTGTGTGTGTGTACAAGGGCTTTTCCATTGCAGTCTGTCCGAAGTGGGCGAAGCTCCGGAGAAACCACAAGGAGAAGAAGTCAGTGGTGATGCTGGTTCTCTGCAGCTCTGCCCTTCGCTCCTTGGAACTCATCAAGTATGTCAATAGCAAATGTTGTGTTGAGGTTGGCAGTTGGTCAGGAGTTTTGTCTTGGAAGCACAGGCAAAAAGGCAAAACTGGGACACTGTCCTCTGCTAGCCAGCAAATGCACTGACTCAAACTGATGCAATATCCCTTCCTTCTTTTAACTCTGGGAGTGTGCGGTTCGGTTTTGGACTGAAGTAATGCTCAGTACTTCCGTTGCCTGGGAAGTGTTACTTTTGTTAAAAACCAAAAATAAAGTGTAACCAATTTGGGGGAAACATAGAACATGTTATCCTTGGGAACGGAGTAAGCCCATAAAGCATCATGATCCACCACTGGAAGTCATGGCTTTGCACCAAAGGCGACGAGGACATGGCATTTCAGGACCTCAGGTGACAGGCTGTGTCTGGCCTGAGTGCCTCCAGGTCTGTATCAGTGTTCTCAGCTGGTTCAGGCTGGCAAAACTGCTGGGCAGAGAAGACAATTTTCAGTGTGCCCTGTGTCCTCTTTTTTTACCCTTCTCCATCCACCCCCTTCTCATGCCAGAAGTTTTGATGACTTTGATGAATTAATGTATACCTCACGAATTTCATGGTTGCCTTCTGTGTCTTCACCCTACTTCCTGTGATTATCTGTCAGTACAAAATGAGATGGAGAGTTGGGAGGTTTGATTCCATGACACAGATACAAGCATAGATAAGGCAGATAAGTGCCAGTCATGCATGCAGAAACTAGCACCTGAGACTTAGGTGGTTTAGATGTATATAAACCTTTAGCTTTGCAAATCAAAAATTTGGTGTACTGCAAGAAGCATGCAGAGCTGTCTTAAATGACATACAGAAAATACTGAATATGTTGTCTCCTGTTTGATGAATGCAGAACATAGGGTTGTTACTTTGTGCCAAAATGGAGTGTCAGAAAAACAATCAGTGTTTCTAACAAATGAGTTTTGGTTAACTGGAATTTGGACAATCTCTTCAGTACACACAGGGGCAGCCAAGGTTTTCCCAGCAACCACGCTGCAGGAAGACTGTAAAATGTAGATTGGTCCATACACAGATCCTTCTTTTTGTGCACACACACTCATATTCATTAATGCCTCTATCTCAGTAACTGAATTATTTTTTAATTAGGATTTGGAGATTAACCAGTTTTGAACTAAGCTAGCTCTGAAAGCACAGGTCATAATATTAAATATTATCTGAAAAGCTATCTAAACAATAATGCCCCCTACTGATATCTTCCATTGTGTCTGTCCAGTTGTTGATCTCTGTGGATAAGGAGCAAACAACAATGTGCATAGTGTTCAGAGTACAACCGGGGTTCACTGGAGGACTGTGTGTGTCTCAAACATATTGAGAAATGCCAGTTAGTTTTTCTTTCCTCATGTGTGGTCTTAAGCCCAGCCCTGATTCTTGCATTTCATTGTTCATTTTTTTTATTGCTAGGTCAATGACAGCCTTTAAAGGAGATTGCAAAGTCCTCAAGTTGTTTGCAAAGCACATAAAGGTAGGGAATTTTAATAGAGCAAATGAACACCTAAATAGTGTGATACCATTTTCTTTTTAAATCCTTTGATAGTAGTGCCTTTCATGTAGTGTTCATATGAAGTTCCTTCCTTTAGGCAGTGCTTCCTTTGGTAACCCATTGCTGCAGTGTGAGGAATTTCACTAAACACCATCTCCAGTAGCTCTGGTGCAACCTGTGCAGAATGTAGATGCTTGTGCACGTGCTGGATTTGAATGTTCCACACTCCCATGAAGTGCTCATTCAAATGTCAGAAGGCTCACACACATAGGTCTGGGGAAGCAAACTGTATCAGGATCCACATTTGGATTCTCGCAACGGAATGCCTGGATCCCCAGTACCCATGTCTGTTAAAAAGCACAAATTATGGAGGTGTTGGGAGTAATGAATGGACACTTGGCCTTTGATGTAAGCTGTCAAACACACAAATGTCATTTACTTTATTTCACCTTTTTCCAGTATTTTCATCTTGAAGGACTTCAGTGTTAATTCAAGTTTTTTGGTTTTCCAGAGAATTTGTTTAAATGCTGAAGGAATCTTACTGTTCTCACCTCCAAAAATAGTTGGTGCAATAGCAGATTTTCAAAGTTAAAAAAGATTGAACTTCTAGAGAAGTGTGATGCCCAGCTGGTTTGTTATATTTCTTAAACTTTCTTCCAGATATAATAATCTGACAGTTTGAAAGACAAATATTTGTTACTTGATGGTGTTCTAGAAAGAAATACAATGATATCTTGAATTTATTTCCAACTCCTTGAGAAGAAATTTTAAAACAACTGTGGGTTTACTATGGTTTTTCTTTCTCTCTTCAAATTAGATAAAGGAGCAGATGAATATGTTGGAGAAAGGTGTGTTCCACATTGGGGTTGGAACTCCTGGGAGAGTAAAGGCACTAGTGGAGCAAGGTAGGAGAATAAGGAGGGTTTCCTCCGTAGGTATCTTATATTTGGTCTGGAGAAGTGAAACTTCAACCGGTTTTTTTAGGTTGACATCAATATGTAGATTTGGGTACGAAACTATATGGTTCTGTTTCTCCACTCATGCTATGTCAGTCGAAACAAGGTCAAGGTTCTAGTACTTTGTTTTATGATCACTTTAAGCTGGCATAATCCAGTATTAGCAGAGAAAGGCAGAGTAATGCTTCCTCTCACCCGCCAGTCAGTGCTTACTTATTCCCCCTTCCTGCTCCCTGTGCAAGCCCAAGAGTGTTTGGCAGCTCAGTGAAATGACCCCAATTAAAAGAAAACCAGGGTGCACACAAAATCAGGTAATGGGCAGGCAGAGGTGGGGGACTTCCTCTTTTGGCAGGGATACTGATTTATGCTGACTTGAAAGTGATTGCAAAACCATAGTGTGAGATGTAAAGCTCCAGGAAACCAAACACTGCAAGTGGATCAAAAGGAAATAGTGGCAGAAGTCACTGTATCATATGTCACTCTGAGCTCAGTGTAAACTTTTGTGAGGGGTGGATGAAAGATCTGCTTACTGATTTGACCTTATTTCTCATTTGCCTATAATAAAATTAATTATTCTATATAAATCTCCTTTTCTCTTCCCAAATTTTGGGTATTTTTACTTACTCGGTTGACAGTATGTACACAAAGAAAAATAAACAATAAAATGATATGATAAGGCAATTCTTTCCATTCCTCTTATGCAAGACACTGTCTTGCTCTGACTGTGGTCTCTTGGTCAGGGACTGGCTGTAAATTGGGACTCTACTGTTCCTTCCAAAAGAGTACAGGAGTAACATAATTTTGTTGCTTCCACCAACATTAAATTGTCAGTGCTCAGCACATCAGCACATTGCCATGAGAGTGGTGAGGCACTGGAACAGGTTGTCCAATGAATTTGTGGATGCCCCATCCCTGAAAGTGTTAAAGGCCAGGTTGGATGGGGCTTGGAGCAACCTGGTCTAGTGGAAGGTGTCTCTGCCCATAGCAGGAAGTTTGGAACTGGATGATCTTTAAGGTCCCTTCCAACCTAAGCCATTCCAATTCTCTGATAGGTGGAGGAAGCTTATGGCATGGACACAAGATGTGTCATTTTATCCCAAGCTCTAGTTCTTTTTTGACAGTTTAGTGTAGCAGTGCCAGGTCACTTTGAGAAGGGAGAGGAATCAAAACTGACGCCAAAAAATGGTGGGCATCATGTAGAAGACAAGGGAAAAAATAGGGGAACGGCTGAAAAGCAAGTTTGGAAAGGACCTTTTTTTTCACCACCATTTATTTGAAGGATAAAGGAATTCTTCAGCAGCACCACTGACCTGGCTCATATTCACATAGCACCCAGTCCTGCAAATTGCTGAACACTGCCTGTTCCTGTTAACATCAATTTTCAGGTTAGGGTGCTTGTAACTTACCAGTGACATCAGCTGTGGAAATTCAACTCCTGTGGTTTCATCAAGAGGAAGCTTGAGGAATTACTTTCTGGCAGGATGTTAAGCTCTTGACAAGTCTGGCAACAGTAGTTGTTCTGCTTTTGTGTTTATCTTCCAAAAAGGCATGGGATTATGTGGCTAAGGGAGTTTGCAGTGTCAGTGCATTAGTTTTCCAACCAGCACTTAAGTGTTCAAAGATTAGTTTCCTTGGAAACTGACAGCAAAAGATGTAAAAGCCAAAAATCATTTTGATAAGCACATGTCATATTATCTTGGTGGTGAAATTTATGTTGCCTTTTTAGATGGCCTGTGCTTGAACTCCACGAAATATATGATTCTGGATTGGAACTGGAGAGATCAGAAACTAAGGAGAATGATGGACATCCCTGAGGTATTGTATAAGCACCTGTATATATTATGTTCTGTGTATTCATTACTTTTGTTTCTAGTTCTCAGGTCTTAATCAGTAAAGTTTTCGTTCTATAAAACTCTCTTCGGTGGTATAGAAACACAAAGAAGCCAACATGGACTGACAAGTCTGTACTCTCAGGTCTCAAAATTATCTCCTGAAAAAGAGTTTTTCCTTTATTGTTGCAAGTCACAGCTATGACTTCTGTGGTTGTGCTGTGAGTTTCCCCTGTTTGTGCTCAATGGATGTTCTACCTGTCCCCAGGAAGTTCCCTCAGTAAGAGGACTTTGTACAGAGTCCTAGACCTCGACAAATGAGAGAGATGGGCATCACCAACTGTGTGAAATTTAACAAGGGGAAGTGCTGGATTCTGCACCTGGGATGGGGCAAGCCTGGATGTATGGACAGACTGGGGGATGAGAGGCTGAAAAGCAGTGCCATGGAAAGGGACCTGGGGGTCCTGGTCTAGGGAAAGTTGAATCTGTGTCAGCAGTGCCCTGGCAGCCAGGAGGGCCAACCCTGTCCTGGGGGCATCAGGCACAGCATCACCAGCCAGGCAAGGGTGGCACCAAGCCTGACAGAGTTCAAGAAGTGTTTGCACAATCTCTCTCATTTGTCGAGGTGTAGGACTCTGTACAAAGTCCTCTTACTGAGGGAACTTCCTGGGGATTGTCCCGCTCTGCTCTGCACTGGGGCGGCCTCACCTTGAGTGCTGGGAGCAGTTTTGGGTGCCACAATATAAGAAGGATATAAAGCTGTTAGAGAGCTGCCAGAGGAGGGTAATGAAGATGGTGAAAGGTCTGGAGAGGAAGCCATGTGAGGAGCAGCTGAGGTCACTTGATCTGTTCAGCCTGGAGAAGAGGAGATTCAGGGGAGACCTCATTGCAGTACAGCTTCCTTGTGAGGGGAAGAGGAGGGGTAGACACTGATCTCTTCTCTGCAGTGACCAGTGACAGGACCTGAGGCAATGGCCTGAAGTTGTGTCAGGAGGTTTAGGTTGGATATTAGGAAAAGATTCTTCACCCAGAGGGTGTTTGGTCACTGGTACAGGCTCCCCAGAGAAGCAGTCACAGCACCAAGCCTGGCAGAGTTCAAGAAGTGTTTGGACAATGCGCTCAGGGACATGGTGTGACTCTTGGGGTGTCCTGTGCAGGGCCGGGATTTGGACTTGATCCTTGTGGGTCCCTTCCAACTCAGCATATTCCGTGATTCTGTGAAAAGTTTCCTCAAAAACTAAACAAAACTATGGACAAACATCTTATGTTTCTCCACCTGAAAGTAAGATAACATCATGTGAGTAAATCTAAAGACAGTTCCCTTGGTTTTTTCTTTTCTTTTTTTTTCTTTTTTGTTTTTTTTGACAAGAGGTAGGGTACAAACAACTTAGAGCCATCCATCATTTGTACACTCCTTCTAAGATAATTCCCAATTCTCTTTAGTTCTGTAATCCAGCTTTCGTATTTATTGCTGTGACAAGCAATGTTTACAATATGTTGTGGGGCATCACCCACTTTTAGCCAGATGAAGAGCAAGATTCCTCCCCTAGTGCTTGTTAAAAAGCTCCTAGTTTCCCCCACAGTGCCTTTGGGTTTTGTACATTTAGAGCAGGCCCATACGTGGAATCTCCAGGGAAAAGGACTTTTTTTTTGCACATAGATTAAGCTGTTTCACAAGTGAAACAAATTATCAGTCATTAATCCATCTATGTACTTGTCTAAGTATTTGAATGTGCTGTATTTTACAGCCCCACATACACAAACAAAAAAAAAATTACATTGCAGAAATGAAGTAGCTAAAAAAACCTGCCTTTGCTTTTTTGGAGGCAAGGAGGCTCCCTCTTGTGGTAAATACATAAGGGGTTTTTTTTATGGTGCTTGCACTTGTCTGTAAGTTTTTTAAAGAACAGGAAACATGAAATCACAGACAGTACAGTACAAAATCACAGGCAGTACAAAAGGTGCTGATGGCAGTGGGGTAGATTTTTTAAGTCATCTGAAGTCAATATCCATAAAGTAGGCCATAGGTCAAAAAAATGAAGATTATGTTGCTAATATTTAAGTTTGGGCTATTGCAAACCTGAACTAATCCTTTCAGCTCACTGTAGGCAGCATCATAGCAGTTCTGTGTATCTGTCTAGGAATATAGGCCAAAAATTGTGACTCCAAGTCTATTTTATTAAGGCAAAATCCTAAGGCTATCTTAGAATAAAGAGTAAAAGCTTAGTTCAAGTTAAATCCAGGTAAGCAAGAACATTACACCATCATAGGATAAGCAATAGATTTTTATGTGTGATTACAGTATAGTGGATATGTAATTACAGAAAAGTCTTCAAACTGCTCTTGACTCAAGTAACCATCACAAAGGAAGGGTTTTGAGATCTTGAGCTTTGTAAGTGGAGTATCTTGCAGGTATTTATCCCACTGCAGACATCAGGCAGATTCCTAAAAGTTATGTATAAGGAGTGTCACCAAATAATGTTTTGGTGATAAGGCATCTTAACACCACATATAAACCAATGGGATGTTCTAGCAACTTGTGAGCTTCCAATATGGAATACAGTCTTAGTCAGCTTTTCTAATTGTATAAAAAATGTCAAATACATGCTATGAATAGTCATAAGTTTTCTCAGAGAGAGGAAATACAGTACCAAAGACAATTTAGAGAATTGGCTGTTTGATGTACTAAGTTCTTTCACCTGTGTTAGTTATGGAGGCAGAATTCTACATTCAAAATTAGAAATTCAGCATACTGGCCTATTTTCAATGCAAACCTCAATTGTCAGTAATTTCTTTGCCTACTTAAGGTGCAACATTGCTAAATTTCATTGTGTTTACACCAGAAAGCAAGAACAGCTGGAAGAACATGTCCATTGTACTTGCTGTTTTTGTAGTCATGCAATGTTCAGTGGAGAATTATGTACACAGTGGTATATTCTGATAAATACATGAATTAAAAAACACATGGATCTTCCCATGTGACAGTTCTGTATCCCATCATATTCACACAATGGATAGTGCCCTGATCCACTGCTCTGTCAGCTGCCTCAGCTTCTCATTAGTTAATGCTGTTGGATATTTTCATTCTCTGTTTCCGTCTCCCACTTCATTCATCCCAAGCAATGGAGAGAGAAGGGGATGAAAAAAAAGCTCCCAAAGAAACCACAGGAGGAGTGAATGAGTTTATCAGACTTTGTCTGAGCACTCTGGAGTTGTAGTAAAGCACAAAGATCTAAATAGAAATGGATTGTATACTTTCTGATCTGAGCAAAGGACAAGCTTCCTGCTTTGATAGCTTTTTGTACAGAGCTTGATGGCAATACAGAGCTGTCTCAGCTCCTCAAATTACTTGTTTGTAAGATTCAACTGAAGTTTTTTTCAACAAAGCCCAATATTGTATTGTCTGCAAACAGTACACACACCAAGCCTTCAGTAAAATTGAAAATCTGGAAAGTTTAAGTTTCAGACTTCATGAAAATAAAAAAGTTTGTGAGAAATGGACATGTGATAGAAAGACAACTGTTTTCACCTTCATGTAGCACATCCAGTGTGAAATTGAGGCTGGCCAGGCTTTCTTACATTATTTATTCCTTTGCAAAGTGGAGGCACAGAAGGATATAAAGGAGAAAAGGAGAAGGAGAAAACCTGCAAACAAGTTATTTGTAAGTGGTAAGAGGGAGCTATAAGGAAACTCTGGACCAACCATGATGATAAAGAATCTTGTGTTCCCTCTGAAATATGTAGTCAATATTTACTCTGTAATACATTTGTTTTATCTTTAGATAAGCCATAAGCTACAGCCATATCAGTGTCATAAACCAAAGTTCTTTGTATGCAGCACAGGCAGACCTGACCTTCATGCTCATTTTCATTCAGGTGTCTCAGACACAGACAGAGCTGTGCCTGTTGTACTGCCCTTGATCTACTTTATGCCAGTTGTTACTCTGGAAAGTCCTGTAGGGATTCTGTAGCCCAGGATGGGCCTTTTGCTGTGGCATGCTTTATCAACTCCTTGCCAATGACAACCTTTCTGTAGCCAGGCTAAATGGGACTTCAGGACTGCAGGGCAAATTCTGGGTGTTTCAAAAAATGGAAACATTCTAGAGGACCTTGTATAGGAATCTCTTCTTTAATTTCTAGTCCTGTAGTAAAGTGCGTGAGTAAATAAATAATGGTATCATTATCAGTAACTTTCTATGCTTTCTTTGATTTTTGTTTTCTTCAGATAAAGAGAGAAACAATTGACCTGCTGGAGAAGAGTATTATAAAGCTGTGCAGAGATGGATCTGTGAAGCTGGGACTCTTTTAATGAGTTTACCAACACAGAAGTAATTTGCAGCTGCATTTTACTATTATCCTGTCTGCAACTGAATTTTGACTTTTCAGAGGTCTCTCAATACAGAATGCACATTGCAACTTTTTCTGAGTTTTCTTTTAATAAAAAGCCAGAAGCTTTGTTTGTAGTTCTAGTATTGTTTTTATTGCAGGAACAATGTCATACTGAAATTAGAGTTACATTGCTTTCACCTGCTAGATTTGCTACTATATGTCACTACTATATGTCACTAGTAAGACTTTGAAGATGAGCAAACATGGGTGTGAAAGTCTTTTCACAGCTCAATTTTCTGTTCCCTCCCCGTGCTGTCCCAAAGGAGATGTGTGTCTCTCATGAGAATGATAATCTAGGTCTTGCCCTTGGGGGTCTTTGAAAAAGTTGTGTGAATTTCAGTAATAGGTCAAAAAGGTATTTTTCACCTATCTGTTCTAGAGCTGGCCAAATGCTGGTTTTTGCTTTTACATGATAAATTATATTATATTGAGATTTTATTTTGGTTAAACTGTTGAAGAGTGCAAAAAGTATTCTTATGTTTGTCCATTTACATTAAAAGGAGGTGATCTCTGGATGATTCCTTTGTCATTGTGGATAGTAGGGAATGGATGGATTCCTTTTCAGAGAATGAGGTGAATCGAGATGAGGAAATCATCAGTATCTTGGAAAGCCATTGATCCAAACTGGATATTTTAAAAATGAGTTGTCCTTCTGTGAGAAAGAACACACAACCTTTTTACAATATTTAATTGCATCTCAGTCAATAGCAATGAATGTAATAGGTTAAGAAATTTGATTCAGTCTTCCAAAGCAATGTTTTCTGTCCAGTGCTGTCTCAACACCTGCAGTCCTCCCCAGCGGAATCCAGTGCAACTGGAGTAGAAGTCCTTTCATTGTATGCTGTGCCTGTTAGCTGGGCAGCTATGGAAGTAAAGGGAGAAGAAATAATGTATCTGAAATTACACAGAAATTCCAGTATAGCTGACAGTATCCCTGGAAATGAATAAGACACAACGAATCCTACTGACTTGTGGGGCAGGAAAACTATATCTAAGCTTTTCCAGGAGGAATGAACTGGACACCCTGATCAAAGTACACAATCATTTGACTGGTACAAGCTGATCATGGAGATCCAGGCACAAATACAGAAAGCAAGGAAGAGAGAGATCTAGTTAATAAGTAATTCCTCACCATAATGCAGGTTTGAACAAACAATACAGTCTCCTAACAATACAGACAGTATCTCAGCTGAAACACTTTCCAGCACAAGGATATTGTTCCTCTCTCACCAAGAAGAAAATGAAAAGCAAAACAAGTTTTCCTTCCCAAGAAGGAGCAGCACCTCCTTCCAGATGTCCGGATAACAGTGCATTCAAACAGCAGAGGCTGCCAGCTTGGAAGCCCCAGCTCACCATTGCATCTGTGCTCTCCAGCTTCTTTCTCACAGGAGCATTGTGCCTTGCTGTGGGAATCTGCCTTGTCCTGTCTGCAAACAGTGTCAGAGAAATCCAGGTTGGTTTGGGGGTGCTGTTCTTTGATATTCTGTAAAGAAGAAACCAGGCTAGGTTTTGAGGGAAAGGGCATTGAGTTTTTGCTTCTGAGTAAAGATGATAGCAATGGCTTCATGCCTTGGACATGTGTCCAGTAGCTGGTATTCCTGTGAAAGTCTTCAGAGGCAGTTGGTTTTCAATAAAGTCAGAGCACTGGGTGATTAACGGGGTGGTAATATCTGAAATATGGGTGATAATTACTGCCACTGGCTGGTAATACCAAAATGTTGTTGATATTTTCTAGGGCTTGAAGGGAAATAAGCAAATCCCTGTGAGAGTGTTAGGCACTAGAAGAACATACATGTTTGCCGGGGCAAAATCTTGAAATACAGGGAGCCCTAATGTTTAAATCCCTCCTGCAGACAAGGTTATTCAGACCTGTGGTGTTGTGAATAGATTCCTGTTAGGAGCCAACACTCAGCGCTACACCCAGGCTGTTCAGCAGGGGTGGGCCATGATGCATGTGGGGATTTGTCAAGCATTACTTGGTCAGCCAGTCCAAGGTGCAGGAGTGTTCTTCACTCAGCACTCCTCTGCCGAGGAGCAGATGTGAAAGTTCTGCAGCGGTCATCAAAAGCCTCTAAACCAGCCTTAAACTAGGGATAAATTTTGTGGTTGTTCATTGAGGCCAAATCCTGACTCTCTGCCTCTTCATTTTCAACAGTGTTTTTGGCAGTCCAGAGTCACTTAGAAGAGAACTGCTCTGAGAAGTCTTGGAGCTAAAACGCTAACCTTTTCGTATGAGCATGTCCTTTATTACAGTGCATTTGCCTGTTCACTTCTCTGACAGATAGATTATTCAGATAAATGCTCAGATTGTTCAAAGCTCCGTGAAAATTCCTCTAACTGGAATAAGGAATGCCACTGTTCTGTTAATTTCACGCTAAAGGAAGATATATTGGTAAGTAAGTGCAAGAAACCAACTCAAATTGCTTAGTACCACCTGTTACTTATATCCCTAAATGATAAAAGACACTAATTCTGTTCTGTAGAGGTGACTAAATTTGCTTTGTATATTTCCAAACATGTAATGCTCAACATTTTACACTTTTGCCTTTGTTGTTCATTTTGGTATTTATAACAAAGACCAGGCTCCTTGGCTGGAAGATGTCCAAGGAGAAGATGGGGGTGGAGAGAATGATGTTTGATTGAGGAGGTGACTTCTCTTCTGTATCTCTCACTGAGTCAGTGGCAAACCCTTGCCCTTGGCCTGGAGTTGGTTGTTGCTGCCCTGTTAAGCTCTCAAGTGAAAAGGAAATCTGAAGCTCTGACCACTTTACATAAGTAAACCCCTGTAGTCATTTTTACAAGGGTTGTGCTGCTAATCCCCAAGGTCCTTGAAATAACTCAACTCTAGAATGTGATTCTGAAGTTTCTTTTGGAAAGAGTATTCTTCATTTCCTGTCTTAAACTACCGGGTGATGTTGTTGAGACTGTTAAAATGCTTCGTGTTCTGCCAAAGAGATCTTATACTTAGTACTGAATAAATGATCCCTTAAAATCACAGAGCAATTTAAAGTCACTTTAGGATTCTTCAGTATTGAGGAGACTGTTAAAATACTTTGTAATTCTTCAGATTACAGTGATGTTTGAGATGAGAAGTTAATTTAACTGAGTAATGGGGTTTTTATAGTTGCATAATTACCTTTCATGCTTGATTTCCTTGCCTAGCATTCTCCTTTTAATGTGAAGGGTTTCATGCACCTTCTTTTGTGGAAAATGGGTGTCTGTCTCTACAAAATGATTCATAGTCATTGCAAGTTCACGGCCAGCCATGCCATCTTGAGTAAAATAATTATCAGGCATTTTTATTTTAGGTTTTGATTGGTGATTTAAATTATGTTTAATTTTGTGCCAAAACATAAAAACTTACAGTTAGGGTAAAGATTAGCTTCTAGCTTGTGTCTGCTGAATTGCTTAGGGTGTAGTTACCGACATTTTAATATGAGTTGAGTACTCTACCTCTTTTTTAGCAAGTAATAGGATTTCTCATTGCCTTCATGAACTCTCCTTATTGAAGAGATTTATCCTTGAATTCTAGGGTGACGTTTTTATGTACTATGGTCTGCAAAACTTCTATCAGAACCACCGTCGATACGTGATGTCAAGAAGTGATGCACAACTGCTGGGCCGAAATGTAAATGTAAGTTTCCTTTTTATGTTGTGAGATCAGCAGCAGTTCAGCAGGTGTGGCTTTGGCTATATGGAGAGCTAACTAGGCAGAACCATAAGTGTGTTTAGGTGGCTCTAGGGAATAATAAAATATAGATTTTCAGTGTTTGGTCTCAGCTTTTATGCTTGTTAGGGCCATTATGTCTAATTAGTTAATAAGAGAGGAAGGTTGAAGGGGATAAATAAAAGATGTCAGTCCAGTGTTGCTGTTCTCAAACCTGCACCTTGCAGTGCTGATTAAAAATACATTGTCTTTTACAAATAAATACACAGAAAGCTTTTTCTTCTTGTGTTGCCCGTGTTCTTAGCCAGAAGTGTTTAAAACTGTGTTTTTATTATAGGGCTAGGGAATTAAGTTATTCTAAGCCTTTCATTTTGCCATCTGGCTTTAGAAGCAGACAAGGAGCAGGAAAAGGTTTGTTCTGAAATAAGTGATCATGTAGCATTCTAAGTATGCAATTTAGAGGTCTAAAGAGGGAGGTAGACAGCATCACCTGCAGCAGACCTGCATAAGGAAACTGGAGAATGCGATCATGGCATTCAGGTTTTTTTACTTACAAATCTAAAGCATATTTTCTTTGGCTTAAAAGTAGCATTTCTTAATATACACAGTCCACATGTCCTTTCAGTACATACAATGGTTGTGCCATGATAATCTGCTTTTTATATAAAATGCTTCTTACAACTCCCCAGACAAGTTCCTGATTTCTATAAAATGCTTCTTACAACTCTCCAGGTGTCCTGTCAGCTTGTTTGTTTGCATCCAGGTGCAGCTGCTTTTGGGCCGATCAGATACGCAGCTCATTGGAGTTACTTGAAAATGTTTCTGTGTTTAAACCTGAAGATTTATAGTTTCTTATAAACTGGGATAGGAAAGATGTGATAAAGTTGAGGTAGACTTTTGTTTTTCATTCTGTATCTACATACATCAAGATTTGCCCATGTTGAACTGCAGTAATGTGGCCAACTACATCTCCAGCAGTAATGCAGCCCAGGTCAGAATTAAAAAGAAGGAAAAATAAGATGTTCAAGGGTAAGCCAAGGCTTCACTGGAACATTTTCAGTTGTAGCCATTTTACAATAGCAGATCCCCAAACCTGTTTTTGTAGTCTAGAGCTTGCAAGTCGGCAGCAGAATTTGGTGAAGACCTTAAGTTTCCGTACCTAGATATGGAAGGTGTTCTGAACTACAGACCCATTCATTTGGATCTCTCTCTAATGTGACCAAAAGGTACTGGAGACTTAATTATTCAGTGGCTTTTCAGAAGAAGGCATGGGAGGACACCAGCAAATTAAAACCAAACCCTGGGTCTGTGCCTGATTGTTGTGTGACCTTGAATGCAGATCCCGAGGAGCTACTGCGCGCCCTTCAGCACCTACAGGAACGGGACCCCGATGGCGCCGTGCGGGGCCATTGCCAACAGCATGTTCAATGGTACGTGGGCACCTTCCTCTGCCACCTCACTGATTCCCTCTTGAAACTATTCCCTTGCCCCATCCCAGGGAGTCCTGGTATTGCAAGGTCTCTTTCTCCCACAAAAGGCTTTGTTTGGTGGTGCTGTTCTAGTGAATGTGGGGCTCTGCTTCCTGCTGTTTAGTAACTTGGCCCTAGTTTGAAAATTGAGAGAGATTTTTCATTTTCTAGGCCCCCTTCCACATGAGTGTACAGCAGGAGTGAGGAATTTAGGCCCTCTTGAAATAAGGAATGAGGGTACAATGGATTTAGTGTACTTCCTTGCTAAAAAGTACACTCTTGTACAGTGATGGGAGAGCCCAGATTCTGCTTTCCCACAATCATGTGCTTAGAAGGAGGGATTCTCCATGTTCTCCACAGTGTTTTGGACCTTTCGATCTACATGGTTTCATTTTTGTTCTTAGACTGCTGGAAGCATACATAGTCTTAATTTGATCCTGGGTTTGATCTTTGTAGTAACCTAGTGGCCATAATCTGCTTATGAGTACACTTGGGAGATTTCAGAATGTATCTTTGGAAGTAAAAGCAACAAAAAACCTGTAGAGACTTTTCTCCCCTACCTCATCTTTCCTGTCTTCCAATCTCTGCTGCTCCCCAGTCCCACCCTTTTTTTAACCTGTTCCATGCAGCAGGTTTTGGGAAGGCAGCAGCTCTTTCCAAGCAGCTGAGTCACCCACACCAGGGGACTTGTGAAGGCCAGTTGCATTCAGTAACTTTTAGATCCATTTGATTTTCATGTACCTGTGCACCTACCTGGAAGTATGATTTACTGGGTTGGCCCCAGACTTAGGCCAGCAGAGCCCAGCTGTGGGCAGCCCATGCTGTTCTGGAGCATGTGAGGGAGAGTCAAGACAAGCAACTAAGCAGGCAGAGCTCAGAGCATTGCAACTCCTGTTAATGAACTGGTGACAAATAGCTGGGGATGTGATGGGCCACAAAATGATCACTTCCCCAGAAGAGTGTGTCTGAGCTTTAAGGAGCTGTGTGAACACAGGTTTTGTAGCAGGAGGGGAAAAAAAAAAAGTATGTTTTCATTGATGCTCATGCAGCTGAGTTGTCCTTTTCAGGTCTCCTAAAAGGCAACCTCTCCCCATCTGTATCATCTGATTATCCCTGCCCATCATCCCATTGGCTGCCATGGGGTTTACAGAGATGTTAGTGAGACCTATCATGTTTTTGCCTTATGTTAAACTAATCTATGTAGGAAAATATAATGGATAAAAACAAGTGCTCTTCACCCGCTGAAACTGGATGGCATGGTTAAGCACAATTTTAACTGAATGGTTTTTGATTGAAGAAAGTGTTTGTGTCCAAGTTGGTAGGCAAGCTCTAACTGGCATAAAACTAAAGCAAAATTTTCTCCAAAGGACTGGATTCCCTTGGTTGTGCTTTTACCTCTACCCAAGTCCCTGAAAACACATCACATTTTTATGACAACTGTCAGAGAAATTCTAGGGAAAACTAACTAGGACAGTGACTTCTGTAACTAGCTGGAGAGCTCAAAAAGTGATTTGCAAAGAAGTTAGTCCCACAGGAGTGGATGGACATGAGGAACATGCACAGTGTACACAGGGATTGGTAGGAAATGATCAGTCTTTCAAACTTTGGGAGTTCTAAGACCCTGATACCTTAATTCTTCTCATGAAATGTGCAGTGCCTCATACACATGATGAAACCTTTCCCAGGATGTTCAGGTTTTCTATCCACTTGGAAGATGCTTCAATGTGACTTTTTTTTGTTAGTCATGTGGCAATTAGACTGACTGTTTTTGACTAACACATGTTGCTTATTGTATTCCCTGCAGATACTATTGATCTTTTTTACAATCGTAACTCATCTGTGATTCAAGTGCCACTGCTGAAGACTGGAAACAGTTGGTGGACAGATAAAAATGTGAAATTTCGCAATCCTGAATCATACAATCTCTCTTCTGCATTTGCAGGTAAGAATGGTTCTGCTGGTGCTCCTTATTTGTCAATGGCTTCCCTGTCTTCCCCTTCATGTGTCTCCCATTCTGAGAAAAATCACCTTTGGGAGAAATACCTCCCAAAGCAGGTTGAAGAAGCAGCTTTAGAGGGTGACTGAGAGCAGAAGACACATTTAGCCAAAATACCACCTTCTTACTTGTTTTTAATCAGTGACCATAGAAATTGAGAGAAAATTGTTTTGAAAGACTCAAGTTAGCCCACATCAACACCCTTCTATATAGTTTCTTGTAATGCTTTGTCTGTCCAGAGAATGCAAGGATGCAGTTGCTTTTTTTTTTCCTTTCCTGTTGAAAACATCTGTGAAGGAGAATTGCATGTCCCATCTTTCCTTCCTGCCTTTGCAGATTCTGGGGCAGCTGTGAGACACGAGAGGCTGCCTTTGTCACTAGTTCTTTCAGACCTGTTTCCTAGGGCTGTGTCCTGGCTATGGTTGATATCTATTGAAGTGGGGCTAAAAGTTGCCTGTTCTGGATCAGGGCAGTGCCGTGTTGGGTGCAATATGCAAGAGTTAATTATCTAAGTAGGTTTCATGGGACAGATTCTAAATGTCATAGGCTGTGCCATTAGACTGCAAAAAGGTGCCTTTCTGGTTGTACAGGAATATATTAATGTATAAAAATGAAGGCAAGCTCCTCATTACAGACAACATGTTGCTTGCTGAAGAGGCAAGAATCCAGAATAAATAGTATTTTCATTTGTGCAAGTCACTTTGTTTTTCCTGTGCTTGAAGGGTCTAATGTGTAGCAGCCCCTGGGGACTGTTAAACCGTTAATTCATGTTTCAGGGGAATAGGCATGCTTGGAGATGCTGTTATCTGGCAAATGTAATTTTGGACAGTGTCTTGTGTCTCTTCCATATCTCATATTCTGTGTTGGTTGTGTGAGGCCCAGAATTTCAGCAACCACTGTTTCTACTGACAGTATGTCTTTCCTGCTTTGTCCCTTTGTCGCCAGGGACAGCAAGACCTCCTTACTGGCAGAAACCAGTGTATCTGTTAGACGAGGAAGATGAGAGGAACAATGGTTATGTGAATGATGACTTCATTATCTGGATGCGGGTGTCGGCCTTCGCCACGTTCAGGAATCTCTACCGTCGCGTCAGGCGGATACGGCACTTTGCGGAGGGCCTGCCAGCAGGGAATTACACCTTCCGTATTTCCTACAGTATCCTTTCAGATTCCCTAAGGCTGTTAGAGAGTCACAGTGAGGTGGAAGTGAATAGGATTTGTGTGGTCAACTGGCAAAGAAGCCGTGCGGAACACCCCTGTGTCAGCAGAGCCCTCTGATGGATTTGGGCCATGGCCTGACTGACAGGAGCTTTTGTGCTGGTGCCACTGCCCCTCACACCCAACAGTGGGAACTCTGCTGACTAAAGCACTCCTTTTGTCAGCAGGAGTTATGTCAACATGACCATAAATTTCTCTTCTTTCTCTTCTGATAGAGCTGTGGTTTTAAATGTTGCGTCATGGTTCTATTCTGAAAGCTTCCATGGGAGAGATGAAAGGTAAACTCATATAACATTCTGGGTGCAGCATATGAGGTAGAGGTGAGCATTTATCCTCACAGAGACTATGTGGAGTGGCATGATAAGCTTCCCAAAAGGCCCATTTGCAACTGAGCTTTCATAGCAAATTAATGCAGTAGCAGTTCTATAAATTATGAATCTGAAATTTAAAATGTTTAAAAAAAGAAAGTATTTCCATGTGCACACGAAGACTGTATCTAAAATAACTGGGTTTCTTACCACCAGCTGCTTACCACCACCCAAAAAACAGCTGGGTTTTTGGATCCAGAATAGCAGAGACATCACCAGTAAGTTAAAGGGGTTTTGGCAGGAAATGCAGACCTCAAAACTCTTTATGCCTTGGAAAGCTTTTTGAGTATTTAACCACTACTTTCTCTTCTCCTGGAAATAATGTACACTTTGTTAGTGAACTCTTAACATCCTTCTCTCAGATTTCCCTGTTACCAGGTTCAAGGGCAGGAAGCATGTGATTCTATCAACCGTGGTGTGGAGCGGAGGAAGTAACCCATTCCTGGGAATTGCCTACCTGGTTTCTGGCACAGCAGCAACGTTGACAGGTTTTGTCATAACTGGCATCCACTTGAAGCTCAGGAAAAAGAAAACCTACTTTCAGAAGCAGTAAGGCTCACCTGCCTTTCTGAACAAAGCCAAAAGTGTGCAGTGAACAAAGAAGGTGCAGCACAGACCTTTCACTCTTTCCCCTGAGCTCTGGACCATTTTCAGTGTCAGGTTTGGTGAATGTAAGCACACTGAGGGGCAGGGCTATTCCATCATCTGAACCCAAACTTACCCGGGGTGCCATTCTTATTAATGTACGTGTGAGCCTAAATTTGTTTCCTAGGAAACTTGTAGTGAGATGAGCTTCAAACAGCAGATAGCACAGCAGGTTAGAATTGCAACGGCAGAGAAATCACATGGTACCAATGTCTGGCCAGAAGTCAGGGTCCATACTAATTTCTTTCTTGGCCCATAATACAGACAACATTTCTTGTAACTGAAATGGAGCTTTGGATGGGTAAAAAGTGAGGTCTTGATCCAACAAAAAGCTTGAGCAGGTAGAATTGATTGCTAAAATCTGCTTGTGGGCCACATACGTGTGCTGAATGGCTTGGCTTGGGTTTTATACATCTTTTTCAGATATGCTGAAAAAGCAACCAGTTTACATCAGTGTATTCACTTCGGTTTGACACCTGATTTCTAATTGGATACAGGGCATTTATTAGGAGTTTGGAGTTTGTTTCTAACAAATTTATTGGATTTATCTAGCTACTGAGAGCTGGAGGGCATCCAATCACTGACTTATATTTTTTAAAATTATGATTTAATAGAAAAACCAAAAGCTCCTTTAATGCAAAATATTTTAGCAGAACCATCTACCTAATTTAACTATAAGGCCAAAATTGCACTCCTACCTACCCCACCCTTCCATGAGAAAGTTCACAAATTCTTACACGGCACAGAATGGTAACTTGTTGGCAATAGAAATCAAAGCACCAGAAAATCTTTCAACTTAATTTAAAGCAAACACTGCAGCTCATTAATAGGTTCATCAGTTTTCATGTTTCATGTTCAAAATTTTACATATTTAGGACTTATTTCTAGTCTCACAAAATGAAGGAACAATGCTGAAGAATTTAGGTCAAGCATACCATGGTAGGTGCGAATTTTTTAAAATAGTTTTTCTGTTGTAAAAGTGCAAATGGAATAAAACACTCCAATTCCTTTCATAAGTATTTTGTGTGCCTTGCCTCTCTCTCTCTCCTAAAAACCTTCTCACTAGAACAAGAAAGAAATCACAGACTGAAGCAGGAGAAGGGGGTGTGGCACAGGGAGGCTGCGTGCTACTGTCAAGGCACCCACGTCTGCTTTTGAGAGTGTCTGGGGCTGGGGATCTGGGGACCTGTGACAGATGGCCCCTGGTGAAGGGGTTTGCAGCCACAAAAGGTGCAGTTTCCTTGATGAGCAGCAGAAGGGGAGCTGCTCTAGTTCCCAGCCTGGCCTGGGAGGACAGTCCTGCTCCACCAATGCTTTATGCTGACCTGGGAATGGTGCCTGTCCCCTCTGCTCTTCCGGCTCAGGGCCAGTCACCTCCATCCAGAAGCTCTAGAAACCGGGTTCCTGGACTTCAGCCCTTGCACCTGGATCTGTGAGGAGCTGTGGAAGAACCCCACCCCTCACTGGGCTGTACAAGACAGGGCATGAAGCAGTGCATTCAACACTGCTTAAGCTCGTTAGTCTAAATCACTTTTAACAGTGAGCCATGCTCCTAAACCTTTTAAGTCCTTTTGAAAATGTGATCCCATGCTGCTCTCTGGAAAGCCCTGATGGGATTTCCTGACAAAGCTGAACTTAAGTTTTCTGGCTCCTAACAGACCATAGGAACTTCTTTATCTTTCTTTTTTCTCTTTCTTTTTTATGGGGTTTGTTTTTTCTTTTTAATCATCTGAGAAACTGATTTTTGAGAAATGATAGGGGTGGTTAAGTCACGATGCAATTGTCACTGATTGTATTTCTTCCTGAAGCATCTGGTAAAAGAGTTAGTAAAAGAAGACTGAATAATGAGGCATGTATATCAGTGAGTCAGTGTCTACCATGAAAAAAAGTTCTCTAGAAAACACAGCCCAGCAAGTAGTGTTTGTCCATCATCTCCCAGAGGTTTGTGTGAGAACCTCTTCTCTTGAAATGTAGATTGCCTTCAAACCCCTCCATAGGGAAGACTTGACAAGTCTTTCTGTTATTCCAGAAGTTGTCTAAGTCTTCATTTATAAACCCAAAATCTCATTTTTCATCTTACCACAGCTTTAAACATGCCTTACATCTTTCTGGTACCCTCTGAACAGTGTCCCTGGAACCTGCTGCTTCAGCTCCAACCATTTCTGGTGTTAGCTCTGAGAAGCTCTGCAGTATCTGTCTGGTTCAGGACGGTGCTGCCCAGACCAGAGCAATGGGAATGACAGCTTTGATTAATTACTCCCAGCAGATGGAATCTGCCTTGCTCAAAAGGGTGGAAAATAAGTGTTAGCAACCTCCTGATGCTGCCTTTTGTGCCAGCGCTGCAGCCATGCTGTGGGTCTGCCCCCTGTGCCAGAGCTGGCACAATTACACCTTTTCAGGAAAGCTCTGCAGTTGTGTTCCTCAGTGCCCACACTGGGAATACTTCTCTATCTACATGAAATATTTATTTAATTTTTTTATGCTGCTGCTGCCTCATTCCCTTCCATGCAGGGGCTGGAACAGAAGTGAGAGGCTGGGCTGAAGGACTGGCCTAACCTAACAGAGAGATGGTAAAAGCCATCATTAACTGCTCCTCGTTGTGCCATGTCCCAGGGGATTGTCCCCTTTTGTCCTGATAGCAGCAGGAGGCACGAGTCCAGGCAAATATCCAGTGGGATTTTGAATTCATTTATTCTGGCTGTTAGGTCAGTTGGATCAGGGAAAGCAACACTGAGGTTTGGAGAGCAGAGGTATGAAGGAACCGGAGATGTTACACTTTTCCTGAGGTACAAATTGCTTTCAGAATACCTGGAGTGTTATGACCAGTAAGTCTTTGACTTATCCTGCTTTTGCCTTGCACATTTGATTTTATGAATTAAAATTATGTGTCTTGAGTAAAGAGAAAAATTTTTAAAAGTGCCTTGGTAAAACTTTCCAAAATAGAATTTTAATTAGCTTATATATCAAACATACTTTCACCAATAGTAAGTGGGCTCTTTTCTCAGAGAGATTGACAACTCAGTGCAAAGATATCTGGGTTCAGGATTGCTGAATGTCATTAAGAGCTGTACCTGAAAAGTCTAAGTCAACAGCACCACCGTGAGGGCTACAACACTAAGCCATAAAAGACTAATAGCCATTATTTGTAATATCTTGGCATATCAAAATTATTAAATTGTTGGTTCCTTTGTTACAGCTACTTAAAGCCTCATCTGGCATCATTGCTGCATTTTCAGTCCCTTGAGCTCAATGAAATTTTGCAATTTTCTTCACTCTCCAAAAAAGAAAGACACATGTCAGAAATGGGGTTTAGGTTTGGTGAACTGAAATCAATGATGTCATAGATGCTGAAAGTACTAGAAAGTGATTTTTTTTTTATTTCCCCATCGTTTTTCCTAGAACAGGTAAATAAAGGAGGACATTAGTTATTCAAGTTTTTTCTTTGGGGGCGTGGATATTTAGTAAATGCAAAACTGGACAAAGGATTCCTGTTAACAGATGTAATCTAAATTTATATGGTAAAAATGGTCTAAAATAGATAAGTCAAATGGGATATATGTTTCTGGAGTTTGTTTATGATTTTGAAGACGGCAGTTAAATGTGGGAGCATCTTCTGGGGTTCTTTAGTTCTGTTTTTAACAGAGGCAAAAATATCTGGAGGGGACAAGATCCCATTATTATGAAAAACTTACCTGCAATTTAAATCTCATTTCTAAATTACAGGGAGGTATAGGAGACATTTATCTTTTAATGGCAAAAACTGTTGTAGTGGTTTTGACTGCCAGCTTTTTAGGATTAAATTTCATTAATGGATATAACTCTGTATCTGGAAAGAGAGACATTTTTTATAGACCCAAAATCTCTTTTTTCATCTTACTGCAGCTTTAAATAGGCCTTATATCTTTCTGGTACCCTCTGAATTAATCAGGTGTTACAGGATATTTCAGTAGCACTTCAGTTAGAGAATTTTTCCAAGTCTTTTTCAGGCTTTATAGTCTCATGAATATATGTCCAGTATTTGTCTGCTGTGGTTGGTTTTTTTGTTTCTAATCACAGACATTTGCTTTCATCTGAAAATGAAGGGATGAGTCCTTCATATAAAACAGATTAGCATGATCACAGACCTATAGAATCTGGAAAAATCAGTTACATGCTGCATTCTATTTTATTTTAACAGCTGTGTTACATGCAGATTATTAATATTAGTGTTTGGATGGTTTATTTTAGTGATGCACTGCAGTGTAAAAGCTTCCTCTCCTTCCTCTGAGAAATGAAGCTCATACAAGAGTAAAGTCAAAGATGGCAGTTCAGGGAAGGGAGGGCTTTGTAAGCTTGGACAATATAAAGAGAGGTTCATAGCAATTTGGATTTGAGTTAGATTTAAAAGAGAAGAGAGTATTTTCCTGTCACATAAGAAGGTGCTGTCATCCCCACTGGGAGCAGTAGGGTTTGAAACAGCTGATTTGAGAAAAACCTGTAACCACAACATGAGGGGAACGGCGGAAGGGCAAGAAGTACTTTTCCTACTCTTGGGTGTGGAGGCAAAGAAATTTGGCTGAGCTGCTCAAGATGATGGTATATCCTGACACGTGATCTGGAAAGCCCATATGATTTTGAGCAGCAGCCAAGTTAAGTAAAAAAGTTTCTTGGTTTTCAGAGCAGTCTGAACTACAGTGCATAGTTTTTGAGCTAATGTGTGTTGACTGGGTTCTCTGTAATTGCATTATTCCCTACAATTCCAAGAATAATTTTGTTATGAGCTGGGAGTGCCTTGGGCAGCTGCCTTCAATTTGGTGGTCTCTTGTTTCCAAAAGAGGGATTGTGGAGCATTTTTGTTCTCTTTGGGTCCTGCTTTTCCCTCAGGTTATGGAAGCTAGGCAGGGGAAGAGTGGGGCTTGTTTTGCTTTTGCTCACATCCATAAATGAATGGAAAAGGTTTTCTCCCTTTTCCCATGAAGCTGCCTAGGAGAGGAAAAGGGCTATGGGGCTGATTCTGGGCCAGTGCAAGTAGAGGCAGTATTTAGATGACCTCAAATAGTAATTGCCATAGGTAAAGATACCAAAATACCCTCCGGCCATCGGAGGTGCGTTTAAAGAAGGCTCCGGGGAGTGCGGCCAACAGGAGTGGGCAAACAGGGGCGTGGCGCGGCAGCTCGCACAGGCAGGGCAAGCTGGCAGGGTTGCAGCCATCCTCCTGCTAGTGGGGCTTTTATTTTGTGTTGGGGTGTTGGTTGGTTGGTTGGTTTTGGGATTTCTTTTTCAGCCATGGTCCCCAAACGATCAAAAGCTTGTTCTTTGTTGAAACTGCAATACCAAAGTAGGGAATTATATTTGGTTCTCTTGCAGTTATAAGGAAAGATCTTAGAATTTCAGCAGAATGTTTTCTGTTTGTTAGGAATATATCAATTTAATAGCATCCAATTTGTGTAATAAATATAATGGCAGTTATAATCTTATTTAGATTGTCTTTAATTTGTTTTCTACAGAAATGAGTTATTCCTGAGCCTCAGACTTCTTCCAAAGCTATCCCATAATTTTTCTTGTGTTATTATTCCATCCTTCCAGAAGCTGATTATTGCTTGCAGAATTGTCTGCAACACTCATAAATTTACTACCTAAATTCTTAAGTAGCAATATGAAGAAGTACTCAAGCTGCATAATTGTATTCAGACTTGCTTGACATAGACACTGCATTCATAATCTAAAGTGACTTTTCTCCTTTTCAGGGAGGTTTAATTACAAGTAGAATTTGAGAATTTGCTGGGAAGAAGCACAGTTTGTCTTGAGTCTTTCCTAAAACCTGGTCCCTGTGATGCCAGACATAAATCAAGCACTTGTGTGCACCATCTGTCTTGCCTAGCCAGCAGAGTTAGCAGAATTCCAATGCCTGAATTATAACTGGCAGTGCCTTTGAAGAAAATGACTTTGCAGGGGACATTTTAAAAGCATCTAATTTTAGTTAAACAGTCACTTAGTCAGTCTTCATGATGTTTCAAAGATTTTAGAGAGATTCCTTTCTCTTCTTCCAGTTTTGCTGCAGAAAAGCAGAAGTATTGCAATGAAGGATGTTGCTTAATTTATTCTCAAAATTGTACCTAAAAAGTAGGAAGAGAAACTCAAATTCAGGAATCTTTTATGGAAGTGTTTTTATTAAGTGATTAAAAAAACCAACACCTATAAGATGGAAATAGTGAATACAGAAGAGGCTAGAGAAAAGGAGAAAAATCAATTTCTGAAATGTTTGCAAAACCATATGAAATTCTTAAAGGGAAATGGATAAATCTAACTTAGTTTCTAAACTAATTTTTAGATCAACTTCCAAATTTAGAATTAATCATTTCCCCCCCCACACCCCCATTCTGCTAAGAATGCTGTTTCTTTGCCAGACCCACATGGCAAAAAGAGTACGGGCATATTTCCTGAATCGGTGCTGCTCTGTTCTCCCTCTCTGCTGCATGTTCTGGTGCAGTGTTAAAGCTCATGTGTTGGAGCCACACCTGGCAGTGGGCTGGGATGAAGATACTTCTTCCAGGGTATAGCAGACCCAAATCTTACCTGGAGGTAGGAATGGATGTTAACCCTGATGTTTTCCCTATGCATTAATGTAAGACAGAGCTGCTTGGAAGCTTTTCCTCCAAGACTAGCTTAGTGCTGTGTAGGATTAGCAGATACAGTAGCTCATCCAGGTGATCTAAGGCATCAGTAGGCTTCATCACTGCTACCGGGGCAGAAGTGCTTATTTTGTGCTGTCTTTGATTTCTGAAAAGAAAGGACCATGTACAGGGGTTTTTTCCCATTTTCTGAGTCAGCCTGCTTCGCTTGGATCAATGCAAAAATCCCTGTTCTCTCTAGCTGGAAGAGAAACAGAAAATGGATGGTTTGTCTCTCATATACTTAAGGGAAGTCTATCTGTCTGTCTTTGTGTCTAGTGATAGTAACTGTGTTAGTCTCAAAAACACTTATTCATTCATTCATTTTATGTGGATGCAGAGCTGTTTTGTCATACATTTGAAACCTTCTAGAACTTTTTCTCTAATGGAAAATATTAGAAAGGAAGTAGTTTCTCCTTTATTTAGTCTAATTTGTTTTCATTAATAAATTAGGGAAACTAAAGAATAGGCACAAGTAGCAGAGGTTACTGACAAGCATCAGCACACCTGGAATTACTTAGTTCCTCCTTGAAGATTCAGTGACTTAAGAAACTGTACCTGTGCAGAGAGACAATGCTTGTAGTTACACCCTGTAAAAGTTGTAGGGCAGAAGAACAACGATGTCTAGGATTCCCTACAGTGTCCTGGAGTAACAAAAAACAGTAAGCTTTCTAACAGTTCTCAAGCCCAGACAATTAGATTTTGTCATGAAAGTAATGAAGTCAATTTAGCAAGAGTGGGAAGAGCTGTTACATTATGATGTCATAATGACTCATTCCTGTTTTCAAACATGAGTCTGTATTGGTTTATAGTAGGTTTTCCATTTTTTCTCCCTCTTTACACTGAAATGCAGCTGCATGAGAAAGAGATGATGAGGCAGCAGCAGGAGGAGATGTTGAATGAGCACAGAGAAGTGATTGACGCGCTGACTGCAGAAGTACTTCAAGTAAGGGAAGAAAACATTACAATGCAGGTAATGAACCCCCCTTGCTCCTTATCCACCAGGATGACTTGTTAGGATTCTGAGTTCTGTTGCAAATGTGGGCTGAGATGCATTGTCTCATCTTGTGGAGATTTTAACAATAAACAGAAAGAAAATGATGAAATTGAATGAAGAGCCTGAGAATTATAGTAGCAGGTACGGGTACAGAATGTCTGGAAAGTCATTCGTTTATCTTTGTTTAACTTCAAAGCCTGAGAAAGTGCTGGGTCTGTGAAACTGAGCTTTACACTGTCCATCTAGAAGTTTAGGCATCTTCCTTCACAATTATATACTGTTGACACTACTGGAGCAATGAGTGGATGTAATACCACATCTTCCTTTTTTTTAGTTTGCAGTGGAGGTAGATTTGATCAATGGCTACATTTGGGAATGGAGCGATTAAGAAACCTTAGAAAGGAAGTGAGGTCATGAGTAAGAAAAAGGAAAACAAATAATTTATAAATGAGAAACATGGAGACGATAATATTTAATCCTCACTGGAATCACAGGGTAGAATTAAGAGGCCAAATTTCTTCTCAGGGCTGCTGGTGGTATATCATTTTCTAATTTATGTTTCTAGAATACAAATATCTGAATTCTGTGTATCTTTTTTTCCTCCTTTAGAAGAAGCTTCATCAATATGTGACAGTAACAGATGCAAAGCTGATGTGTCTCACACAAGCATTTAAAGGCCTCCCTTTGGTAGAACCTGGAAGAGAACAAAATCCAAAACATTTTGGAATTGCAAGCAAAGGTCCAGCAGACAGCCAAGGTGTGTACATGAATGTGTGAAGCATGAAAGAGGAGTTGTGGCTAGTTTATCCCTGTAGTGGAAAATCTGGTGTTTAATAGGTGTCTGCTGGCACAAGTAAGTACCTCTTGCATGGGTGTGAATGTCACTTCTGTAAATTCCCATGCCATGGGTTCTGCTAGGAACACAAGCACAAAAGGAAGGAAGTAGCCTTCCCCCATTGAGATGGCTTCCAAAGTCAGTTTCATTCTGAGGGTCCCAAAAAAACCCCAGAAACCCAAAGAAATCAAACCCAACAGAACCAGGATCTCAGATTCCTGTTGCTGAGCAGCCTGACAGTCTGAGATTGGTTCTTCCATAAGACACTGGAGGTCGCTGCTGGCCAAAACAGCAGCAGCTGAGGCCCGGAAGCCAACCAGTCAGAGAGGTCTGTAACTTGGTATTTGTGACTTTGTGAGAGGGGAGTGACCAGCTGAGTGGTGTGTGACATGCAGACAGGCTAAGCTAAGCC